>RYFJ01002148.1:0-163604 GCA_003991445.1 Oryza meyeriana var. granulata
TATCTGAGGCAGCTGAGGACGACGAGATAACAGTTCGTCTCCGGAGTCCGGGCTTTACTCAGAGACGATTCAACAGCAACCGACTGATCGAATTAGATCAGCTGGAAGAAGCAAGAGACGCGCAACAATCGTCGGCACGGTATCTTTCAGGCTGCGTCGCTACGATTGAATGCATGTCGTGGCCGCGCCTTTTGGTCGGGGATCTCAGTCTACGGAGGATACAAACACGCAAGGAAGGCATAAATATCCCCTCTGGAAGGGCCGTTCATTATAGCCGAGGTCCGCGGCAGGGCGCTACGATGAGACCACGACGGGTCCTATCACCAATCTGATATAAACAGCTCACGTCCTTCTATACTGAGTCTTATTTTTTTCCATGTGTTACAGTTTTCTGACTCACTACGCGCTTGTTCCATCAAGTAAGTGAGTCGGGGGCGCTGTATATATGTGTCTGTCAATCCATACACAAGCTTATCTCCCTCGTTATGAAGCTTTGACGCTGATGCGTTCGCCGAGTGATAGCCTTTCTCTGAGATTTTTATCAAGTTCCGTCGAACTACTCGGTGCATGCACCATGGTCGGGTAAAGCTAATGACACCGAAATAATAAGTTTGGCGGCACGAACATATATTCCGCACATGATGAATACGATAAGCATATGTATACACCGAATACGAAATATATTGCTTTCAGATCAGGTCTGGGTAATCGCTTCAGAGTCGGCTTCCGCCTGTGCGATCAGCTCCAGCGCTTCTCGGCTCGTTCTCGGAAAATCCTCCCGATGGCTACTGTCCGCCCTGCGGCTCTAGAAATGGATTTGGTCATTTGCAAGGTCTGGGCAGCCGGCGGAACCCGATCGGTCCGAGTAACTTTAGGGCACTCGCGCGTCTCCCGAGATGCCCATTATCTTTGAGAATTCTGCTAAGCTGTCCCATGGAGCGGGATTCACAAGGTCAGGAGCCCTTCCGGAACCCGAGGGGTCCGTGACTCTGATTGCTTATCATTCCGTGTAGAACCGATACTCGGGGTGGCGAGTTGTTCTCAATGCTGCCGATCGGTCGGCGAGTAAGCTTGTCAGGATAGGCGGCTAACACAGGGTGGATAATGTATGGCTAGATCAAGTGGGTTGGGACTTCTTTCGTAGTCGGCTCCACGCGACGGTCTTGCTCCAGTTGGCCTCTGTCCACGAGTCGACGATGGCTCTCCAACTCGGACTTCTGCGCTCATAGCTGGTGTTGGTTTGTCAGGCGGATTGATCTTTAGCTCGCCTGGCTTCTCGCCCTCCTTCAGCTGCGACTCCTCTTCCGCTCGCGGTCTGCACAGAAGATTAGCAAGAGCTCATGCGCAGTATGAAACCCACCAAGCAGTCGGATCGACGTAGCCCTGGATGATTACCACGGTCCAGCGGGGAGATATGCTCGAGGATTTAACCATCGAATCTCGGCTAGGCCATGTCTCGCTTGAGCTTGAATCAGCGCCGCTCTTCAGCCAGGCCTCTAATACGGATGACGCAGCTCCCACTCGGCTCAATGCACAGCGGAGCTGTTGGTAATTCCGCGAGGTGGGGAGCAATCTCGACCAGAGATTTGTATCCACGCCTCAATTGCGGTCGACGAGCTTCTGCAGGACCAGGAACAAACGACAACAGAGTAAACATCAAGACAATAAGATTGCTGGAGCTTCCTACAAGAATTTAACGTGAGCCTTGGGCCCGTTGATTGGCGGCAGAAGCAGGCTCTCGCGTCGTCTCTTCGCCGAATTCAGGTCTGAAGTTTTATAGTGCGTCTGGAGTGGCCACGAGAAAGATCCGGCATCAACGTGGGGGGGAGGGGTTTCGATCCGAGGCAAATGTGGACTCTCCGGTGGGGCGGCAAGCGACGATGGCGGTGACGATAACCATGATGGGCGACGGGGTCCTGGGCCGTCGGGCGTCACTCCGCCTACAACACTCGGGGACGGCTCGCGGGGATCCCGTCCCCTGCCGGCGACGGTATGTGGGCCTCGGGGGCTGGGGCTATTCTACAGCATCCGTCTCGGTCGAGTGGGCGGAAGTGGCCTGTAGTCGGGCACTCGTTTCAGCGACCGGGGCTGGTCGCCGCTTAGCAGGTGTGTTCGTGCTTGCTGACATCGGTGGGACGGGTCGTCAACGCAAGGGCAGATGGGTTGACCTTTTTGAGGTCGATATAGCCCGCTTCCTGCACAACGACAAGACATCAGGACTGTATTTTAACATACAACGACTACAGATGCTCGTAGTAAGCCACTCTTGGAAACTTCAGCTTCCTGCTAAGCGTCCGCTCCCGGCGAAGCGTAGCATCGCATGCCCCGGACGGTGTGCGGACGGGAGAGGCATATGGCTTGAGTCGGCTCGACTCTGGTACGTTGGTTCGGGTTCCTTCGCACCCCGAATCCGGCCTCTGGCTCTTGGTTGGACCTTGGCGCGCTGTTGGCTGAGCCGACAAGTGAGCGCAAGCCAGATGCTTCAGCCTGGGACTTGAACCGCGTGGGACGTTTGTGGCCGCGTTCCTTTATTTCAAAGCTAACCGCTCGCGCGCGCGTGTATGGCCTCTCGCCCCGATATAAAATTGGCTTCTTCCCGTCTCCGTTGGTCGGGTTGGGCATCAGAGGGACTCCTTGGCTCGTCTCACGCAACGAGACAATGGACGAGAATCTTCATCAATTCTCATGCACTACATCAAAGTGACAAGATACATATCTGTTCCAGCAGGCGTTCACCCCACGAAGAAGTGAAGGTTACTTGGTCGCGGCGGATGAGTCATAGGCAGAACTCGGGGTTATAATCTCGGTGGCAACACGCCAACTTCGGGAAGTAGCGAACAAGGTATAGTAACTGCCCTGTCCGCTGTCTCGCTGCTTGCACGCCGGTCGGGATCGTGTTACCGTTGAAGGCCCAGCGAAGGCGCTGTTCTCGCTCAGCGGCCTTGACGCGCTCTCCAGGAAACGACGAGCCACCAGGGCCGGTCAAGAGGCTTCTTGAGGTCATCTATCTTGTCAGCAATATGTGTGCCTGGCCAGTCTTCAAAGGTTTGGCTCCGAAGACAGCTTGGCACACACGGTCGATACAGTCAACGGCGCGCAAGAAGGACCAGATCGGCACAGTAAAACCACTCTTCGTGCAGCTTCAGAGAAGATTTCAAGGGCAAATCGTATACTTGTTTCTTCAATCATTTTAGTTGAAGACGAGACCCCAATCACACTGACTTTACTTTGGAAGGCTGGGGGCTTGACATGGAACAAGTGTGAAGAGGAATGAAATGGGGTCAACAACCAGAAGCACTCAGAAACAGTAACGATATGCAGATCTTGAAGGATCGAGTTGGGATTCTAAATGCACCAACTCCAGCCGTAGAACTCAAGGATGCGGCGGAAGATAGACGACGGAGCTAAGAACAAGCCCGATCAAAGAAAGAGCGAAAACTACCCGTTTCACTAGGCGGGGGTTGGGTATTCGCTCATCCCTCGCCGCCGCCAACGGATCACATTCTTGCTGGGCAACTTCAGCTCGCTTCCAACCGTCTCAGCTTCACCGAGCGCATCCCGAGATCGGCCAATGAACTCCCTGGCGCACGCGCAGGATTCGTCGCTTTCGGCATGACTGGAGGTGGTGAGATTTGGGGGAAAGCAAATCGGGGGCTTGGAATAAACGAGGAGGCATTGAAATCGCCCGAGTCCGGGTGGGGACGGCTGCTGCTAACCCTAAGCCGGGCGGGAGGCGAAAAGCTAGGCGCGAAGGTGGAGATGAAGAGATTGTTGCTTTGGGGAAGACGATGGAATTTTTTTCTCTCTCCCATCCTTTTAAATAGCCTATACCGACTAGCTGGGTCCAGGCCTGCACAGTTGGTATTGGGCGAAAGACATGAGTTCCTACAGTAGCATGCTCTTGTGGGTTCCGCCCGCTAGGCTGAGTTGAAATTATAGCGCTGATGCTACTATAGGAGCCGATAAGGTAAAACAGATATGCTTCATGAGAGCCTTATTGCTAAACAATATGTTTGGGTATCTTTTTATCACCAGGTCTCGAGGATATATCTTACAAGGATCACAAGCTGGTCTTCATTAAAATTGGGGATTCGCAGGTATCTCTCTCGAGTACACCTAACCACGCAATGGATTATTTTTCATAAAGTGGTACTCGGCTCCGACATGTGTGGCCACAGTTGCCATGAGCAACGTTATTCTGCCAGCCGACATGACGCTGAAGAGTCTAACTTTTCGAGTAGTGCATTACTCGGGAGAGACTATAAATCTTCTTCCCGCTGACATGAGCGGATGAGTCTAACTTCTGGGTGGGACGCCACTCGGAACGACTATAAACACTGCCCTTTCCAGCTGACATGCGCTGAAGAGTCCATATACGAGTAGTATCTACTCGGCAGACTATAAATTATATTCGGTTGACATGATACCGAAGAGTCTCATATACCGTAGTAACTACTCGGGAAAGACTTCCAGTTAAGATCTTTGACTTTATGTTTTAATTGTCTTCACAATTAAGCAAAAGTCGGGGGCTACACCTAATAGTTGCGCTATTCGGCGCACACTATCATATATTTGACATGAAGCCCTTCATGAGCTCGCTGCCAGCTGACATGAAGCAGGACTCGGGAAGACTTACTCGACAAAGAGTACTCGGGAGCATCGGCTCGGTACCTTCACGTGGAGGAAAGAGCACTCGGCATCAGCTGTGACTCACTATGAAGGTCAGGGGCTACTGTGGGAGCCATGGGCCCCGGGTACCTTCACTACAAGCACATGGGCCACTCGGATAGAGGATGGGCCAGATCATGTAATTAGAGATAAGATAGCACCCGGCAGGGCTGTGCCTTGTACAATAAGGAAACATAGCCTTAGTCGGATAGGATTCTATCTCTAATAAGGAAATCCCTTGGTCGTATCCGACTGGGATCCTTACCGTGTATCCCTGTCCCTAGTATATAAAGGGAGCAGGGCGCCCTATGAGGGCAACAGAGATCGTTGATCACAAATCCACCTCAGAGGAATAACACCTCAACTGGACGTAGGGTATTACCTCACCTTGAGGGCCTGAACCAGTATAATTCCCTCGTGTTCCTCTGCAATCCACCGAATTCCAGTTCGCCGAGTACCCCCATATTATTATTGCCGGTGCAAAGCATCGACAGAAGGGCCGTTCATTATAGCCGAGGTCACGCGGCCAAGCGCCTACCGACTGAAGACCAAAGACGGCGTCCTCATCACCAACTCATGGAATATAGAACAGCTACGTCCTTTCTATACCTGAGTTTTACTTTTTCCATGTGTACAGTTTTTCCTGACTCACTACGCCGCTTGTTCCAATCGAGTAGTGAGTCGGGGGCTGCATGTATATATGTGTTCTGTCAATACATACAAGCTTATCTCACCTCGGTTATGAAGCCTTGCCACGACTGATGCGTTCGCCCGAGTATAGCATCTTCCTCCGAACGATTTTTATCAAGTTCTATCGAACTAACTCGGTGCATGCTACATGGTCGGGTAAAGCTAATGACAACCGAATAATAAGTTTGGCGGCACGACACATATATTCACACATGATCGTATATGAAAGCATGCATATACACCGACTACAAAATATATTGCCTTTACAGACCCAGGTCTCGGGTAATCGCTTCAGCAGTCGGCTTCGCCTGTGAGATCAGCTTCAGCGCTTCCTCGGGCGTCGTCTCCTCGGAAAATCCCTCCCCGATGGCCTCAATGTCCGCCCTCGGGTAGATGGACTTGGTCATTGCTAGGGTCTGGGCCACGCCGGCGGCAACCCGCTCGTCTGAGTACCTTTTTCAGGGCACTCGGCGCGTCCTCGAGACGCCCATTATTTGAGGAATTCTGCTACAGTGGTCCCACTGAGCGGGGATCCACAGGTCAAGGAGCCCCTTCACCCGACGAGGGCCTCCCGTGACTCCTGATTGACTTATCTCCTCCGTGTAGAACCGGTACTGGGCCTGGACGTTGGCTCTCATGCCTGCCCGGATCGGCCGGCAAGTAAGCTTGTCAGGGTTCGGCTACACACAGGGTGACTAATGTATTGACTGAGATCACAGTCGGGTTGAGGACTTACTTTTCGTAGTCGGCCTCCCCACCCGGCCACGGTCTTCTCCAGTTCGGCCTTCTCCTTACCGAGCTCGACGACGGCCTTCTCCAACTCGGACTTCTCCGGTCAAGCTCGGTGTTGGCCTTTGTCAGGTCGGCCTTGACCCTTTCAAGCTCGGCCTTGGCTTCTTCGGCCTCCTTCAGCTGCGACTCCTCTCCGCTTCGAGTCTACACCACAGATTAGCCAGGAGCTCAATCACGCAGTCATGACCACAAAGCAGTCGGATCGACGTAGCTGGATGATTACACCAACGGTCCAGTTGGGGAGATATGCTCGAGGATTTTACCTCTGATCTTCTCGGCTAGGGCCCATGTCTCAGCCTGAGCTGATCAGCGCCGCTCTTCAGCCAGGCCTCCCTCCTCGTGTGACGCGCCTCCATCTCGGCCTTCAATGCCCGGAGCTGTTGTAATTCCACGAGGTGGGGGAGCCATCTCGACCAGGATCTCTGTCATCGCCTCGTTGCGGTCGACGAGCTTCTGCTCAGGACAAGGAACAAACCGACGACAGAGTCAAACATCAAGACAAGAAGATTGCTGGAGCTTCACTACAAGAATCATACCGCGACCCCTTGGGACCCGTTGATGGCGGCACGAAGCAGGCTCTCGCGCTCTCTCCTTGCGACGACTTCATCGAGCCTGAAGCTTTTCATAGTGCCGTCGCGAGTGGTCCACGAGAAGGTCCGGGGCATCACACGTGGCGGAGCTTCGATCCGAGGCAAATGTGGGATCTCCGGTGGCGGCGGCAACGGCGACGATGGCGATGACGATAACCATGATGGCGACGGGGTCCTGGCCTCGACATCGCCTTCCCCTACAACATTGGGGACCGGCTCGGGGGATCCGTCCCCTGCTTCCGCGACGTATGGTGCCTCGGGGGCTGGGGCCTCGGTTTCAACAGCCACCTCTCGGTCGAGTGGCGGTAGTGGCCCTGTAGTCGGAGCCACCTCGGTTTCAGCAACCGGGCTGGCCGCCGGCTCAGCAGGTGTGTTCGCTGCTGCTGACTCGGCTGGGGCGGACTCATCAAGCAGAGCAGATGGGTCGACCTTTTTGAGGTCGATATCGGCCCGCTTCCTGCACAACGAAGCAAGACATCAGGACTGTATTTTAACATACAACGACTACAGAATGCTCGGAGTGGCGCACCTCTTGGAAAACTTCAGCTTCTTGCTAGCGTGCCCGCTCCCCGGCGAAGCGCTACCATCGGCATTTGCCCCGTTCGGTGTCGTCAACGGCAGAGGCATATCGGCCTGAGTCGGCCTCGACTCTGGTATGGTTGGTACGGGTTCCTTCGCCCCAATCGACCTCTGCCCTGGTTGGCCCCTTGGCGGCGCTGTTGCTGAGTACGACAACGTCGAGCCCAAGCCTGCTGCTCTCAGCCTGGGACTCGACCGCGTGGGCGTTGTGGCAGCGGTGTCCTTTATCTTCAAGCTACCGCTCATGGCACGCGCTGTCATGGCCCCCTCGCCCCGATATAAAATTGGCTTCTTCCCCGCTCTCTTAGAGTCGGGTTGGCCATCAGAGGGACTCCTTGGCCTCTTCCTCGACGCGACCGCAGACAATGGATGAGAATCTTCATCAAATTCCTCGTGCCACTACAAGCAAGTCGACAAGATACCATCACGCAAGGTCGAACAATCATCGTTCCACAGGCGTTCACCACAGAAGAAAGTAGAAGGTTACCTTGGCCCGCGGTCGGATGAAGCTATAGGCAGCAACTCGGTGGTTATCATCTTCGGTGGCGACGACCCCTTCGGAGAAGTAGCCGAACAAGGTATCGGTTACTGCCCCCTTGTCCGCTGTCTCGCTGCTCACCCGGTCGGGATCGTGTTTACCTCTAAAGGCCCAGCCGAAAGCGCTTCTCAGCTTCAGCGGCTGGACGCGCCTCGTCAGGAAACGACGAGCCACCCAGGGCCCTGTCAAGCCGGCCCTCTTGAGGTCATCTATCTTCGTCAGCAATATGTGTGCCTGGCCCAGTTCTTCAAAGGTTGGCTCCGAAGACCAGCTTGGCAACACCGCCGGCGGCATACCAGTAAACGGGCGCAAGGAAGGAGCTAAATCGGCACAGTAAAACCACTCTTTGTGCCAGCCCTTCAGAGAAGATTTCAAGGGCAAATCGATATATGTTTTCTTCCCATCACTCCTTAGTTGAAGACCAGCCCCCCCAATCACACTGATATTACTCTTGGAAGGCTGGGGCTTGACATGGAACAAGTGTCGGAAGAGGATGAAATGGGGCTCAACACCCAGAAAGCACTCGCAAAGAGTAACGAATATGGAGATCTGAAGGATCGAGTTGGGATTTAAATGCACCAACTCTAGCCCGTAGAAATCAAGGATGCGGCGGAAGAAATCAGACGACGGAAGACACAAGCCCCGATCAAAGAAAGAGGCGAAAACTACCGTTTCACCAGGCCGGGGGTTGGGGCTCGACTCATCCCTCGCCGACCGCCAACGGATCACTTCTTGGCTGGGCAACTTCAGCTCGCTCTCCAACCGTCTCAGCTTCACCGAGCCGCAATCCGAGATCGGCCAAGAACTCCCTGGCGCACCCGCAGGATTCGTCGCCTTCGGCATGACTGGAGGTGTTGAGATTTGGGGGAAAGCAAATAGGGGGCTTGGAATAAACGAAGAGGATTGAAATCGCCCGAGTCCAGGTGGGGAACGGCTGCTGCTAACCCTAGCCGGGCGCGAGGCGAAAAGCTAGGCGCGAAGGTGGAAGATGAAGAGATTGGTTGCTTTGGGGAAGATGATGGAATCTTTTTCTCTCTCTCCATCCTTTTATAGCCTGAACCGACTAGATGGGCCTAGGCTTGCACAGTTGGTATTGGGCCGACAAGACATGAGTTCCTACAGTAGCATGCTCCATGTGGGCCGCCCGCAGGCTGAGTTAAAATTATAGCGCTGGTGCTACCCACAGGAATCGATGAGGTAAACAGATATGCTTCATGAAAGCCTCACTGCTAAACATATATGTTTGGGTATCTGTTTTATCCACCAGGTCTCGAGGATATATCCTTACAAGGATCACAAGCTGGTCTTCATTAAAATTGGGGATGCAGGTATCTTTCTCGGGAACACCTGACCACGTAATGGATTTATTTTCATAAAGTGGTACTCGGCCTACATGCATGGCCATCAGTTGCCATGAGCAACATTATTCCAGCCAACATGACGCTGAAGAGTCTAACTTTCGAGTAGTGCACTACTCGGGAGAGACTATAAATATCTATTCCCGCTGACATGATGCGGAAGAGTCTAGCTTTTGAGTGGGATGCCACTCGGAAAAGACTATAAACTCATATTCCGACTGACATAAAGTCGAAGAGTCCTATATACGAGTAGCCTCCTACTCGGCAAGACTATAAATTATATTCCGGTTGACATGATACCGAAGAGTCTCATATACCAGTAGTAATCTACTCGGGAAAGACTTCCAGGTTAAAGATCTTTGACTTTATGTTTAATTGTCTTCACGATTAAGCACAAAGTCGGGGGCTACACCTAATAGGTGCGCCTATTTGGCGCACACTATTCATATATTTATATGAAGCCCTTCATAGCCTCGCTGCCAGCTGACATGAAGCAGGACTCGGGAAGACTTACTCGGACAAAGAGTACTCGGGAGCATCGCGCTCGGGTAACCTTCACCGTGGAGGAAGAGCACTCGGCATTAGCTGTGACTCAACTATGAAGGTCTCAGGGGCTACTGTGGGAGCCATGGGCCCCGGGTACCTCACTACAAGCACATGGGCCACTCGGATAGAGGATGGGCCAGATCATGTAATTAGAGATAAGATAGCACCCGGCAGGCTGTGCCTTGTACAATAAGGAAACATAGCCTTAGTCGGATAGGATTCTATCTCTAATAAGGAAATCCCTTGGTCGTATCCGACTGGGATCCTTACCATGTACCCCTGTCCCCTAGTATATAAAGGGAGGCAGGGCGCCCCATGAGGGCACACCCAGATCATTGATCACAAATCCACCTCAGAGGAATAACACCTCAACTGGACGTAGGGTATTACCTCACATCGAGGGCCTGAACCAGTATAATTCCCTCGTGTTCCTCTGCAATCCACCGAATTCCACGTCGCCGAGTACCCCCATAGTATTATTGCCGGTGCAAAGCATCGACAGAGCCTGACAAGTTTACTTGCCGGCGGACCTGGGCAGACATGAGAGCCAATGTCTAGGCCCAGTATCGGTTTTACACAGAGGAGATAAGAGTGATCAGGGAGTCACAGGAAGCCCTCATTGGGTCTGTGAAAGGGCTCCTTGACCTCATAGATCCCAGCCCTGTGGGAACCAGTTGCAGCAGGATCCCCCAAATAGAGGCGCATCTTGAGAATGCACCGAGTGCCTTGAAGAAGTACTCGGATGAGCATGTTGTTGCCGGCGTGGCCCAAACCCTGGCGATGACCAAATCCATCTACCCGAGGGCAGACATTGAAGCCATTGGGGAGGGGTTTGCCGAGGAGACGACGCCCGAGGAGGCGCTGGAGCTGATTGCCCGGGCGAAGCCGACTGCTGAGATAATTACCCGAGACCTAGGTCTGTAAGGGCAACATATTATGTAGTCGGTATGTATACACTTTTGTGAAACATGTGTAAATATATGTGCGACGCCACCAAGCTTATGTACCCAGTCATCATTAGCTTTACTTGACCATGCGGTCTGTGCCGAGTTATTCTGTTAGAACTTAATAAAATTGTTCAAGGTAGGAAGCTGGACTCGGGCAAACATGATAGTTGTAGTAAAGCTTCATGACTGAGTAGGACAAGCTCGTATATTATTGACAGCACGTATATACATGCAGCCCTCGACTCACTACTCGGTTGATGCAAGCGGCGTAGTGAGTCAGAGAAACTGTACACATGAAAAAAGTATAAAACTCAGGTATAGAAAGGACGTAGCTGTTCTATGTTCCATGAGTTGCTGATGAGAACGCCGTCTTCGGTCTTCAGTCGGTAGGCGCCTAGCCGTGTGACCTTGGCTATAATGAACGGCCCTTCCCAGATTGGGGATAATTTGTGCTTGTCTTTGGTGGTTTTTATTTTCCTCAGGATGAGGTCCCCGACCAAAAAGGCGCGGCCACGGACATTGCGATTATGGTAGTGACGCAGGCCTTGAAGATACCTTGCCGACTGGATTGTTGCGGTGTCCCTTGCTTCTTCCAACTGATCTAGCTCGACCAGTCAGGTGTTATTTGAGTCATCTTCTGAGTAAGCCCGGACTTGCAGAGAGCTGAACTGTAACTCTGTCGGTAGCATAGCCTCGGTACCGTAGACCAGAAAGAAAGGGGATTGCCCTGTTGCCCGACTAACCGTGGTTCTGAGAGACCAGAGAACAATGGGAGTTCTTGTACCCACCAGCCTGCATATGGTTGTAGTCGGTCAAATATCCTGGCCTTGATGCCTTGTAAGACCATACCGTTGGCTCGTTCGACCTGCCTGTTGCTCCGCGGGTGTGCCATAGATACGTAGCAGATCTTGATGCCGAAATCTTCGCAGAAATCTTGGAATACGCCGCCCGTGAACTGAGTACCGTTATCGATGATGATGCAGTTAGGAACCCCGAACCGGTATAGTATACTCATGATGAAGTCCTTTGCTCATGCCGCTGTAATTGTTGCAACGGGTTTAGCTTCAATCCACTTGGTGAATTTATCCACCACGACAAATAGATGTGTAAACCCTCCTGGCGCTTTCTTGAAAGGCCCGACCATGTCGAGCCCCCATACTGCGAATGGCCAAGAAATAGGGATAGTTTGGAGTTCCTAGGCTGGGAGATTTGTTTGTCTTGCATAGAACTGGCAACCCGTGCACTTGCGAACAATGTCCTTGGCGTCTGTTACTGCTGTGGGCCAGAAAAATCCCTGCCGGTAAGCCTTTCCGACTAATGTCCTGGATGCGGCATGGTTGCCACATATGCCCGAGTGAATCGACTGTAGAATCTGCCTGCCCTCCTCGGTGGTGACGCAACGCATGAGGACACCAGATGCACTCCTTCGGTATAGGTCTTCTCCGACTAGTAGGAAGCTTTTGCTTCGACGCTTTATCTGCTTGGCTTGACTGCGATCTTCTGGGAGTTCATCATCTAGGAGAAATTTGACAACAGGAGTCCTCCAGTCTTGACATATGTGCAGCACCTCGTTTGTGGCCGGGGTAGGTTCGCCTCCCGACTGCTCCGGCGCCGGTTTCTTCTTGACTGATGGCCCCATGGGTTGCTCGACAAAGATTCTAGTCGGAACTGCTTCTCGCTTGGATCCCATGTTTGCCAGCTCATCTACCGTGTTGTTGTATTGACGCAGGACGTGTGTTATTTCCAGCCCATCGAACTTGTTTTCCAGCTTGCGGACCTCCTGACAGTATGCCGCCATGGTATCGTCGAGACAAGTCCAGTCTTTCATGACTTGGTTTACCACGAGTTGAGAATCCCCGCACACAACCAGTCAACGTATGCCGAGTGATATAGCGATGCGGAGCCCGTGAATAAGTGCCTCGTACTCAGCGACGTTGTGGGAAGCCAGGAAGTGGATTTGTAGAACGTACTTCAGTTTTTCGCTGGTGGGGGATGTCAATACGACCCCAGCCCCGGTGCCGCCGATCCGTAGAGAACCGTCGAAGTACATTGTCCAGTACTCTAGCTTTGCTGTTGATGTAGGCAGTTGAACTTCTGTCCACTCGGCCACAAATTCGGCTAGAGCTTGTGATTTAATTGTTGTCCGTGGCTGAAAGGTGATAGTGAACGCCATCAACTCGAGTGCCCATTTAGCGATTCGGCCAGTGGCCTCGCGATTATGAAGGACATGCCCGAGTGGAAACGCTGTGACCACCGTGACTTGATGTGCTTGAAAATAATGCACCAGCTTCCGAACTGTGATGAGTAGGCCATATAGCAGCTTCTGGACCTGCGTATATCTCGTCTTCGAGTCGGCAAGCACCTTGCTGACAAAGTAAACTGGTCGTTGTATTTTCTGGATATGACCCTGTTCGGATCGCTCGACTACCAATACCGTGCTGACTACCTGAGTGGTTGCCACCAGATATAGCATTAGCGGTTCTTGGGGCATAGGTGACGCCAGCACAGGAGGTGATGTAAGGAATTGTTTGAAGTCTTTGAAGGCTTGTTGGGCTTCCGGAGTCCAATGGAAATTGTCCGTCTTTTTGAGTAGCTTGAAGAAGGGCATGCCCCGTTCGCCCAGTCCGGAAATAAACCGGCTGAGTGCCGCCATGCAGCCTGTCAGCTTCTGGACGTCTTTGAGGTTAGTCGGGGGTGCCATGTTCCAAATGGCATTGACTTTCTCCGGGTTGGCCTCGATGCCGTGATGCGAGACGATGAAGCCGAGTAACTTTCCGGATGGCACTCCAAAGGCGCACTTTTCCGGGTTCAGCTTCATCTTGAATCGTCGACGATTTTGGAAGGTTTCTTCCAGGTCAGTGATGAGGTCTTCTTTGGACTTGGTCTTGATCACCACGTCGTCGACGTAGGCTTCCATGTTGCGCCCGATCTAGGTGTGCAGACTCCGCTGAATGGCCCGTTGATAGGTTGCTCCAGCATTCTTCAAACTGAACGGCATTGTGATATAGTAGTACGCTCCGAACGGCATGATGAAAGATGTCTTTAAGCAGTCTTCCTCCCTCAGGCTGATTTGATGGTATCCCGAGTAGCAGTCGAGAAAGCTGAGTAGGTCGCACCCTGCCATGGAATCTACCACCTGATCTATCCTAGGAAGACCAAATGGGTCCTTGGGGCACGCCTTGTTGAGATCGGTGTAGTTGACGCACATGCGCCATTTACCATTTTTCTTCCGGACCAGAATTGGGTTTGCTAGCCAATCCGGGTAATAGACCTCCTTGATGAACCCGGCTGCGGGGAGCTTGGTAATCTCTTCCCGAATAGCATCCTTGCGGTCTTGAGCGAAGCGCCGCAGCCGTTGCTTGACTGGCTTGGCGTCAGTCTTCACATTGAGGGCGTGCTCGATCACCTCCCTTGGTACGCCCGACATGTCGGACGGTTTCCATGCGAAGATATCTTTATTGGCTTGTAGGAAGGTGACGAGCGCGTCTTCCTATTTGGGGTCAAGTCCGGTCCCGACTAGAGTAGTCTTGGAGGGGTCGGAAGGGTCCAGGGGGATCTTCTTCGTGTCAGAGTCCGCTGAAATTCCCGACTTCACTGCCCTTTTCGCCAGAACTTGATCCTGCTCGACTTTAGTTGTGATGGCTTGCCGAATGCTATCGCGCTCGACTGCCGCCTCTTGTGATTGAGCCAGTTCACAGCTCTCCTTGTCGCAGGTGAAGGCTTGCTTGATGTCGCTGCGGAGGGAGAGGACTCCTACTGGCCCAGGCATCTTGAGCACCATGTATGTGTAGTGCGGTATCGCCATGAATTTGGCGAGTGCTGGTCATCTGAGTATCGCGTGGTACGCGGTCTCGAAGTCAGCAACCTCGAAGCAGACATTTTTCGTGCGGAAGTTATCCCGCGTGCCGAAGGTTACCGGCAAGGTTATCTGTCCGAGTGGAGTTGATAATAGGCCGAGGATTATCCCGTGAAAGGGCGCAGTACTTGGCCATAGTTCTAAACGAGGAATCTTCATCTCGTCCAAAGCCTTAGCGAATAGGATGTTGAGCGCGCTGCCTCCGTCAATGAGGGTTTTCTTCAGCCTGATGTGTCTGACGACCGGGTCCAAGACGAGTGGATAACGTCCCGGGTGAGAAACCCGATCTGGGTGATCTACGTGATTGAAGGTAATGGCCATCTCTGACCAGCGCAGGTACTGGGGGGCATCCGCCGTAGAGACCGTGTTGATGTTGCACGCTGTTAGCTTCTGTTTACGCTTGGACTCATACGCGGACGACCCTCCGAAGATGTTGTTGAGCTCGGCCTGAGGATCTTGGAAATCGTCGGCCGGACCCTAATCTGGCTTGTCTTTGTCCTTGTCGGTGCCAGATGATGAAGCTTGCTCGGAGGCAAACTTCTTCAGCATGTAGCAATCTTTGGCCGCGTGCTTGCCCTTGGGGTGGAAGGGGCATGGCCCGCTCATGACTTTCTGGTAGTCGTTATTCCGCTGGGGCCGCGATCGAGTGCGCTCCATGTTGGCCACCTCGTTGTCCGACTTCCGCTTGCGGCTGCCAGACTTGTTTTGAGACGGCTCATTGTCGGCTTTCACCTTTTGGTCCTTCTGTCGGGACTCCTTCTTCTCATTGAGGGCCTCTGCGACCTCTTCAGCCGAGTCGGTGTATTTATTGGCCATGTCGAATAGAGCCCGGACAGACGGTGGTGGTTTCTGAGTGAACTTCGTGATAAATGGGGCATCTTTTACTCCCTTGCGGAAGGCGGCGATGACAGCCCCATCGTGAATCATTGGGATCTTGTTGCGCTTCTTGGAGAACCTCTTGATGAAATCTCGCAGAGACTCGTTCTTCTTCTGGTGCAGCTGATAAAGATCGTGCTCTGAAGACGGCCTCTCGTAGGTCCCCTGAAAGTTAGCGATGAACTGATCCCTGAGTTCTCCCCAAGAACCGATCGACCGCCTCGAGAGCCCTGTCAGCCATGTCCTCGCCGAGTTGGTTAGCGCGACTGGGAGGTAGTTAGCCACGGCTTTATTGTCGCCCCCAGTAGCTCAAACTGCTAGGGTATATATGGTGAGCCAGGACTCGGGATTTGTCTTGCCGTCATACTTTTCAATCCCAGTGGGCTTAAAGCCAGTCGGCCAATGGACGTCCTGTAGCTCTCGAGTGAAAGCTGGGATACCTTCGTCTGCGTGAGGGCTCGAGCTTTGACCACGGCGGTTAAACCACTCGTGATGGAGGCCAAAGCGCTCGTTTTCATCTTCCAGTCGACGGTGCTCATCCTCTCGTCGTTCGCGGTGCTGGGCGCTAATAGTATGGCGAAGGTCATGTTGTAGGCACTCTCGAAGATCTTGATTAGGCCGGCGATCATACTGGTGACGGCGCCGGTTGTTGTTATTGGTATTGCCGAGTGTAGTCTACCTAGAGTCCTCGCGTGGCCGACTAGAGCCGGCCGCCCGACACCGAGCTGATGTGGACGAGCCCGCTGCCGGAGATCCCGACCGGTTAGTCGGTACTAGGGTGTCGCCCGACTGCTGCTGTTGCTGTTGGCAAGCAGCGGCCGTGATCATCACCTTGATTTTGGCGATAGTTGGGGTGGCCTGGTGATCAGGCCCGAGCTAGAGCATGTCCAGCAGAGTTGCGGCGGCCACAACATTCTGTTACGGTGTGATGAAGACGTCGTGATCACCGACTTTAGTTTGGAGAATCTGCTGCTGGGCTACTCGCCCAGCTCTGCGCAGCCCGTCATTGCGAGTCTCGCAATCAGCCTCCTCCTGTTGTTTCAGTCAGCGCGCCTCCTCCTGTTGCTCCTCTTGTAGTCGGCGCACCTCAGAGGGTGGTGTTGAAGCCATGAAGATCACGCGGGGGAGGAGAAAACTCGCCAGACTAGAGTCCAAACTGGCGTTCGAACTGTTATCTGACTTGGAGTCGGACTCCGAGTAGTTTATCGGAGTGAGAACGACCCCAACCTCTCTAGATCCAATCTGAAACGGCACTTGGCCGTGTCCAAACTGAATCGCAGGAGATTGGGTCTATTGTGCGGGATGTAAATCCGCAGTGTCGCCGAGTCCGTGTGGGAGATTGACGATCTCTCCCCTTCTCGGCACAACCCGGGCTGGCTCAAGGCCTAGCGCCAGTCGGACACCGAAGGAGAGAGTTGTCCCGATGCATGGCGATGTGAAGGACTGCCACAGTAAGTCGTGGAAGGAGATTGCGGCGTACTGTGGGCCGACTGGCGCTACGTCGGCTGGCTCCTCGGCCGGCTGGATTAGATCTATTCCAGCCAAGGTAAGGTTGCCGATCTGGTCGGCAATGAAATCGAGGCTTCCGAAGGAAATCTTGTCTACGGGGAGAACTTGTTGCCGTCGACTCCGTTTGTTGGATCCATCAAATTTGCTGATGAAGAATTCGCCGGAGCCCCTACCAAGCGCCAACTGTCGATGCTTTGCACCGGCAATAAAACTATAGGGCTACTCGGCGAAGGTGAATTTTGTGGATTGCAGAGGAACACAAAGAAGATTTATACTGGTTCAGGCCCTCGATGTGAGGTAATACCCTACGTCCAGTTGAGGTGTTATTCCTTTGAGGTGGTTTGTGATCAATGATCTTCCCGTGCCCTCATGGGGCGCCCTGCCTCCCTTTATATACTAGAGGAGAGGGGTACATGATAAGGATCCCAACTGGATACAGCCAAGGGATTTTCTTCTTAGAGATAGAGACCTATCCGACTAAGACTATGTTTCCTTATTATACAAGGCAAGGCCTGCCGGGTGCTATCTTATCTCTAATTTCATGATCTGTCCCATACTCTATCCAAGTGGCCCATATACTAGTAATGAGGTACCCGGGGCCCATGGCCTCCACAAAACATGTACTTACATATATTGTAAAATACATAAATATTATTCTGGTGATTGTTTTCATCATCAGATGCTACTCATCCGATATCTTTATAGTGCAAGGCCAGCTCCGGATACGTGTGACAGGAACTCAGGGCTGCGAGCCTATCTCCTACGCTCGGGGGCTGGACCAGTTTGCCACGATACACTCGGAATGCTCCATGAGGGCTATTGACCGAGTACTTGCGCCAGTCGGGACGTCATCTTCCCCGGCTATGCTCCATGTGAGCTAACAACGACCTCCGGCGTTAGTCGAGGCTCGGGCACAACTCTGTTGGGTAAGGTACACCCCATGAGGGTCGCCAGCCAAATCCTATGCTAATGCAAGGTTTGGGTACCTTATTTGGCCATAACTCTGTTGGATAGGGTACGCCCCATGAGGGTCGCCAGCCAAATCCTATACTAATGCAAGGTTCGGGTACCTTATTTGGCTTTACCAAAGTCAGAGAAGATCTACGTCATCAAAGCGCATCCGGAGTTCTCATGCACTGCATCACACCTAGGGAGGGCAAGCGGATTCTGCAATATACCTACTCAGGCATCTGTGGCAACCAGGCTGCATCCAGAGCATAAGTCGGAAAGGCTTGCAGACAAGGATTCCTCTGGCTGATTGCAATTACCAATGCTGGAGTACTCGTCCTGACATGCGATGGATGTTACTTCTATAGAGCTATGCTAGGTAGGTCGGTTCAGGTCGACTTATTTGGTAGCAGCCACCAAGATATGAGTTTCTACAGTAGCATGCTCAATATGGGCCGCTTGCAGGCTGGGTTAAAATTACAGTGCTGATGCTACCAACAGGAACCGATGAGGTAAACAGATATGCTTCATGAAGGCCTAATTGCTAAACACATGTGTTTAGGTATCTGTCTTATCCACCAGGTATCGAGGATATATCCTTATAAGGATCACAAGCTGGTCTTCATTAAAATTGGGGATGAAGGTATCTTTCTCGAGTACACCTGACCACACAATGGATTTAATTTCATAAAGTGGTACTCGGCCTACATGCTTGGCTACCAGTTGCCATGAGCAATATTATTCCAGCCGACATGACGCTGAAGAGTCTAACTTTCGAGTAATGCACTACTCGGGAGAGACTATAAACCCTCTTTCCATCTGACATGACGCTGAAGAGTCTAACTTCCGAGTAGGACGCCACTTGGGAAAGACTATAAACACTTTTTCCAATTGACATGAAGCTAAAGAGTCTAATTTTCGAGTAGTACACTACTCGGGAAAGACTATAAATCATCATCCCGGTTGACATGATGCCGATGAGTCTTATATACCGATAGTACACTACTCGGCAAAGACTATAAATCATATTCCGGTTGACATGATACCGAAGAGTCTCATATACCAGTAGTATACTACTCGGGAAAGACTACAAGGTTAAAGATCTTTGACTTTATGTTTAATTGTCTTCACAATTAAGCACAAAGTCAGGGGCTACACCTAATAGGTGCGTCTATTCGGTGCACACTATTCATACTTCTACATGGAGCCCTTCATAGCCTCGCTGCCAGCTGACATGAAGTAGGACTCGGGAGAAGAAGCACTCGGACAAAAGAGTACTCGGGAGCAATGCACTCGGGAAGACTTCACCGTGGAGGATGAGCACTCGGCATCAGCTGTGACTCAACTATGAAGGTCTCAGGGGCTACTGTGGGTGCCATGGGCCCTGGGTACCTCATGACAAGCATATGGGCCACTCGGATAGAGGATGGGCCTGGTCTTGTAATTAGAGATATAGTAAACCCTAGCAGACTTTGCCTTGTACGATAAGGAAAACACAGTCCTAGGTGGGTGCGTTATATCTCTAAGAGGAGATCCCTTGGCCGTAATCCGGTTGGGACTCCTACCTTGTAACCCTGTCGCCCAGTATATAAGGGGAGGCAAGGCGCCCCCTGAGGGCAGGTTGAGTTGGTTCACTAGAATCACCACCATACATCCTCAAAGGAATAACACCACAACTAGACGTAGGGTATTACCTCACATCAAGGGCCTAAACCAGTATAAAATCTCTACGTGTTCCTTTGCAATCCATCAAGTTTCCATCCGCCGACTAGCCCCATATATTTATTGCCGATGTTAAACATCGACATAGACATTCTTCCCACACCTTCAAGTTTTTCTTCAAGATAGCCCTCAACATAGTTCATACCTTTCTTTGTCAATTCGTTAAGTGGTGCAGCGATGGTGTTGAAATCCTTCACAAAGCGGCGATAGAATCCCGCAAGCCCATGAAAACTCCGCACTTGTGTGACCGTTTGTGGTGTTGGCCAACTTTTTATAGCTTCAATCTTGGCTTCATCTACTTCAATTCCCTATGGAGTAACAACATAACCAAGAAAACAAACTCGATCGGTGCAAAAGGTGCACTTTTCGAGGTTACCAAACAAACGTGCATCTCTCAAAGCAATGAAAACAACACGTAAGTGTTCAAAATATTAATCTAATGATTTGCTGTAAATCAATATATCATCAAAGTAAACTACCACAAATTTACCAATGAAAGCACGTAAAACTTCGTTCATTAATCTCATGAAAGTGCTAGGGGCATTAGTTAAACCAAAAGGCATCACTAGCCACTCATATAACCCGAACTTAGTTTTAAATGTCATCTTCCATTCATCTCCAAGTTTCATTCTAATTTGGAGGTATCCACTACGCAAGTCAACCTTAGAAAACATTGTAGAGCCACTTAATTCAGAAAGCATGTTGTCTAACCTAGGAATAGGATGATGGTATCTAATGGTAATATTATTGATAGCTCTACAATCAACACACATACGCCATGATCCATCTTTCTTTGGAACCAAAAGTACTGGAACAGCACATGGACTAAGGCTCTCACGTACGTACCCTTTGTCAAGCAAGTCTCGCACTTCACACTCAATCTCCTTAGTCTCCTCTGGGTTGGTTCGGTATGGCGCGCGGTTGGGTAGGGAAGCTCCTGGGATCAATTCAATTTGATGTTCAATACCCCTAGTTGGTGGCAGCCCTGGGGGTATCTTAGCAGGAAACACATCCTCAAATTCCTGCAAGAGGTTAGTGACAGTAGGTGGCAAGAAGAAGGTATATCCTCAAATGAAAACAATGCTTCTTTGCAAACTAATGCATAGCAAACAGTATTACTAGCATTCATTGCAGTCATATCAGATTTGGTAGCAAGAAAACAAGCACCTTTCAATTTAATTTTGTTATTCTTCACAAGGACAGATTTAGGTTCTTTCTTTTTGTGCTGCTCAAGCTCTTTCACTACATTCTGATTTTCACTCTTAGTATTCTCCTGACTCTTCTCTCTACTAGCTCTAGCAATGTCATCTTTAACAATTTGTTTAGAAGTCATAGGATGCAACACAATTTCGTTTCCATTGAACATGAGAGAGTATTGATTATTCCTACCATGATGTACACATTCAGTATCATATTGCCAAGGTCTTCCTAATAATAAAGAACAAGCTTGCATAGGAACAATGTCGCAATCAACATAATCATGGTATGAACCCATGGAAAAATGTACTCTCACCATCCGTGTTACCTTCAACTTACCACTGTTGTTGAACCATTGAATATGGTATGGGTGGGGATGAGGTTTAGTCGGCAAAGCAAGCTTCTCCACCATATCCATACTCGCCAAATTGTTGCAACTCCCACCATCAACAATTATGCGAATCGAGCGTTCCTTAACAGTGCCCTTGATTTGGAACAAATTATAGCGCTGGTTTTGCTCGGCATGAGACACTTGAGCACTTAGTACGCATTGTACTATAAGGCTCAAATACTTGTCGGCATCTTCGGCGCCAACATGTTCCTCCTCATGTTCAATTCCATCATCATGTCCTGCAGGATTATTTGCAAGCATAACATATGTTTCATCATCAAAATCGCTAGCAGAGAAATACCCACCATCATCGCATATAATCAATACACGCTTGCTTGGACAGTCCCGCATCATGTGTCTAAAGCCTTTGCATCGATGGCATTGAACATCACTTGTTCATCCTGTCGAAGCAACCGAAGAGGAAGTTTTTGCAGAAAGTTGTGGTGCTGATTTGGGTGCTTCAGAAACTCGTGACGCCGAATTTGACGTAGTAGGGCGCTGCTTGTTGTTGGAGGGAAGTGGTGGGTGTGCCATAGTGGATTGGGCAGCAGCGGAGTGCGGCGTCCATGAATTTGTGTGACCTGCAGAAGAGTTAGATCGCGTTCTCGTCTGGCGTCCCAGCAATTCACATTCAACTTTGCAAGCAAGATGAAACAATCTAGTAATAGAGTTGTAATCTTTGTAATCAAGAATGTCTTGAATTTCTCGATTCAACCCTCCCAAAAACCAAGCCATTGATGCCTCCTGATTCTCATCTAACCCACAGCGCAACATACCAATTTGTAATTCCTGATAGTATTCTTCCACAGATTTTGCACCCTGTTGTAAGCGTTGCAGTTTATTTAACAAATCACGAGCATAGTATGAGGGAACAAATCAATGGTGCATAATCAATTTTAAAGCCTCCCAAATGTTAGGTATATTGTTGGGATGTTGACAGCAATGTTCTTTCCACCAAATAGAAGCAAAGTCAGTAAATTCACTAGTAGCAGCCCTAACTCATCTATTCTCAGGAAAATCATGGCACAAGCAAATTTTTGATCAACAGCTAATTCCCAATCAAAATAACCATCAAGATCATATTTACCATTAAAAGGGGGCATAGTGAATTTAACCTTAGCAAAAACAACATCGTGGTCACGTACCTCACGTCGTGGGGGTTCTCATCGCATACCATGTCGGTTAAAACGCAATTGTCGATGAGCTCGATTGTTGTTGTGATTAGCCTTGCCATCTGCCTCGGAATCACCCACATAGTCGAATTCATCTTGCCCCTCTACCGTCATAGCAGGGGGAACAGCAGCCGAAGCTTGGACAATCTCCTCAAGGCGTGTCATAATATCTGCCAAAGATGTGTTAGTGACACCTTGTGCTCTCTCCATCGCAGCAAGCGTTGCGTTTGTCTCAATCTAGGCACCCTCGAGTTGAGCAAGTTGCTCATTTGTGACCCTGACATCCTCCTCAAGGCCCTCTATATGGAGGTTCATTTCACGCCTGAAATGTTGGATGATTCCCTTTGTACGAGGAGTATGAGGGGTATCCTGATCTGAACACCTTCCAGAACCTGGCATTGTTAGCAAAAACATAAGAATATGTCCCTAACAAGTACTAGGTGTAACACACGTGGAAAAAAAAAGAAAAGAAACAAAAAAAGAAGGGAGCTTCCTGGGCTAGCCATGGCAGGTTTGGCCCATCCAACCAGCCCACACCCCTCTCTCAAGTGCTCCTCCTCCACCGGTGCTCTTTGGCTTCTCCCTCTCACATTCCGTGCCTCTCCCTCTCATGTTCTTGCCTCTCCCTCTCTCTTCCATGGCTGTCAAGCCCTCAATCCCCTCCCTACAGCACCAAATCCTTGGGGGAAACTAGCAACACGGATCGAGCTCGACGAGAGGAGCAAGAAAAGGTGCATCTTCAGTGTAAATCCGTCCTTCCCCATCTCTTGCTGCTGCCCTAGGGTTTGGGGGTAACTAAGGTGAGCAAGGTTTAATCTTCCCTAGCACAACTTGGATGAATACAATGGAGTTTTACCTTGGGAATGAATGGATTAGTGGGGAGTAAGGCTATTTGGGAGTTTCCCCTCATTTTTCAGGTTAGCTTTTTCTACAGTTTTGCTTGGGGGAGCATTTTGGGTGACTTAGAGGCCGAACTAAATGTTTTGGTGAACTAAAAAGTTGCAGAGGACCTTCAGATCTATGTGTCTGTGAAATTTCGTGATTTTAGCCCAGGCGGTTTAAGAGTTATGATTTTCCTATGTTGGCTGTCTTGTTCTGATGAAATTCTGGACAGAACTGGATCTAGGAGGATTTCGAGACTCTTATCAGTGTTTTTAGCCTTTCCATGTATGAGAACCTTGTAGTACTTTCCATTATGTTTCCAGATTGGTAAATATCTGTTTTTAGCTGTACTGTTTCCATCTATGTTTCCATTATGTTTTTAGCTGTACTGTTTCCTTAGCAGGTTTTCGAGTTAAGGTTTCAGCATGCTTTAGGCCATCTAAATAACTCTTTCTGCAAGGGTGCATAATACCAAAGTTGTATATTATGGAATTCTCTGTTCTCTGGTTAAATTTGATGATTTTTGGACATAAGGATCTGGAGTTATTAAAATGTGAAGCTTGCTGACTCAATTCTTGAGCAGATTCTGTTGTCTGTTTTTAATGGCAATTTAGGCCATCTTAGAGACATGATTAAAATAAAAGCTCTATAGCAAAGTTGTAGACCTTGTTGTGTAGATTCCAAAAGTGTTTTTGTTTGCCATCATACCCTGTATTGTTTGAAAGATGAAAGGAAGTGAAGTAGCACTGCTTCAATTTTTTTGCTCGGATGTCGGGTTGGGGCTTTAATTTCTATAGCTACTTGTTAGCATGAGTTTTTTTTTTCTTATCATATATTGTTAAAGCAGGTGGTATTGCTTCGGATCGCACCTAGAGCGGTCAACCCTTCATTGGAAGCAAGTAAACGTGGCGATGGTTTGCTACAAACTTTAACTTGCTATTTATTTTACCTCTACCTTAAAATTTCAGAAAGATGTTTGCTATAATGTGGCCGCTCAAACCACATTATAATCATTTTGACATATGCTCTATGTTTTTCTATGGTGATATTTATGCTCCTATGTTTATGGTTTGATGATGCTTCGGTCGATATGGTGGAATGAGTCGTGTTGGTTATATTCAGGTGTTCATGATGTTATATGCAGTTATCCTTCTTTTATAAGGCATTTGCATTGCATCTCAGTCATTCATGGGCATATGGAGTTATGTCGCTGCTTGTAGCCACAACCGTACCGGTACAGCATTGTTTATTGGGCATAACGATGCGGCTTCATACTTTGTTGGGTATGAAGGCAGGAGACATGGCATTTGCATTGCATATGCATTTTAAATTTCTAGACCATGACATACATGCCTTGGTTTAAGGTTTTGGGAGAGCTTGTGGGAGGCTACGCCTCTCCCTAGTTTCGGTGGTGACCAATCCTTATCTTATATGCGGTTGTTTCGCTTGTTGGAGATATCTCATTGCTTGATGTTTGGTTAGCATGTAATTGAAGATTAAATCGATGCTTACTAATCTTGCAGTTTAAATAGCTTGATAATGTAGTTTACTTGCTGAGATTTCATATCTCACCCCCCTTTTTCTATCTCTCCAGGTTCTCAAGTGGCTTTTGCTTGAAGGGTGGGAAAGCAGCAGCACACACTACGCATTCACGTCATCTATTAGTGTGAATCTTGTGTAATAATAATAATAGTACCAGAACTTGGAGCCTCTGTTCTTCAGATAACCTTAACTTAGACCTTGTGGTTGTTGTTAGGTTGTTCTTGTCAGACTTTGTTTAATGCTGAGCTGCTCATTAGGATGCTTTATCTTGTTGTGGAACTTAGTTTTATCTCTCCTTATGTCGTTGCTTCCGCATTACTCCATTATAGAGGTCATGTTGCCGAATTTTTTTTTATGTTGGATAGCCTCCTTGCCATCCTGTTTGGGTTGCTTTTTAGGCAAGTTTTTTTGTGGGGTGTTACACTAGGGTATGGGGGTTCAAAAGTTGCTCGCACTCAAACATTTGTCGAATTCTTACCAATTCTTACCAAGCACACAGGGGTGATCGGCAACCAGCAACGACAATATATCTGCAAAGATTGGATGGAGCAATTGCCAGGTGAAGCTCATCCTGTACGGTGTAGAAAAGGTGTAGCTGGGAAGGCTCAAGTTTGGTAGCAAGGAGTAGCAATAATCAATCTAGAAAATGCAAGCTGAAAAATCGTTCAATGCCAGTTAATGCTGGTCCTAGGCTAGACCGTACTACAAACGTGAGCCTAGAACACAAACAAGTACACCGCGTAGAAGAAAACTAGAAGACACTGCACACGGAGTTCAGGGGCTCGAGAAAGGATGCTGTCTACATAGGGAACCTTAGAATCACTTGTAAAAGGTTCCTGTCAAATTTGAGCACATTCTGAGATGCTTGATTTGTTCTCGGTTTGTGGGACCGTTTTGAGGGCCTAAACGATATTTTTGGGGTCGAAGTTGCCGCGCGTGTGCTTGGAGGCTTACGCAGATCTAAAATCTCCAGATTTCCCGGTCTTTTCGACTCTATCTTCTCGTTTCCTTTCCAATGGATCAAGAATCACCTCAATCGGAGGTCGTATGTAGAAGTTACACTTTTTCTTCTCTCTTTTTTTTGTTTTTTTCACACACACGATGCTTTCCTGGTTGAAACCAACCGCTACGGTCAGACAAAACGTGAACAGAACTCGAAACTCTAGAGGAACTAGATGCTAAGACCAGCAAAGGACACGATGATGCAACTGAGAGTTCAACAATGCAATGTACTGAAAAGAAAAATTGAGAGGCTAAGATTGGTTCGGACAGATTAATCTATTGCTATTTTCTTGTTTTTGTGTACTCTAGGTAAGCAAAAACAATTTATCTATGGTAAACTGAAATTCTCACCAAGCAACCTTGGGCTCTGATACCACTTGATGGGAAACGAGGTGCCTGATCTTTCGATGAGATTGATAACTATCGATTTGTTGGTGGAGATGACCCTGGCAATCCGACTACAAACGCACGACGTCGCTTGCGCCTTAGCAATCGCTGAACCAACTCCGAGATGTTATTGACCTCGCTAGAGGCGCGATCAACCTGAACATGAAGTTCAATCCCCACAAGCAATCGAAGAACTAGCAAGAATAGGATGTAGGCAATATGATATTATGAATATGAATGAAGCATAGGTTGTATGGTGAAAACAAGGTTGGAATTCCGAAGTTGTCTTGACAGGTGGTTGTCCAACATAACTGAGGAACAAAAATTTGCACAATGACTAAACCTAAACTCAACGAAATCCAAATCCTAGCAAGGGAGGCGGTGGCTCCTAAATAGAGAGACGACCAGGGGGGGTCGTCCCTCGTGCACGCCGTAGGGTTACAAGGCCCATGGGCCCAAGTGGGGATGGTGCAACACCCTTTTGACTCGGACTCAGGAACCAACGTGGATTGTTTTGTTGATTGCGGCCAGCTCAGGTGGAATTTGAAGATGAGGTTGGATCCATGGACAGGATGTCCTCATCACAATCCGTACCATAGTCACACTCCTAGTCCACCTGTTGGAGGATATGCGCAAGATGCATGACATGGCCAGCATAATTATGTTGCGCCGCCACCACCTCTTTGGCCACAAAATCAGCAACCAATGCTTGAGAATATAGATGAGAGGGTGTGGGCTATTGTGAGAGAATCTTTTGGAATTGAGCCAAGGACTTGGGCAAGGGTTTACCAAAAGCCGTATCCTGATTATTTTGACAATCTCCCATGCCCTCGTGGTTACAAAGTACCTGAATTCACAAAATTTAGTGGTGAGGAAAATCGGACCACGTGGGAGCACATAGGTCAATTCCTAGCACAATGTGGTGAAGTTAACAATATGGATGCTTTGAAAGTGTGCATGTTTTCTTTATATCTGTCTGGTACCGCATTTACTTAGTTTACCTCTTTACCGGCAAATTCTATGACTACTTTTGCTCAGTTGGAACAAAAATTTCATGATTACTTCTATACTGGCGAAACTAAGCTTAGGTTGTCTGATTTAACATCGGTTAGGCAAAAATACAATGAAACTGTTACTGATTATATCAAAAGGTTTAGAGATACTAAAAGCTGATGTTTTAGCTTGAATATTAATGAAAGAGATTTGACCGACTTGCTTATAATGGTTTACTTGTTCCGATTAAGGGAAAAATTAGACAGCCAACAATTTCTTGATCTTAGTCAAGTCTTACGAAAGGCTATGGCTCAAGAAAGCTAGGCTAGAGAAGTTAAGAAATTTGTTAAAACTAATGACAAGAAACCTAGTATGAATATTTTGGATTGCTTTGATGATGAGTCGTCAGATAATGATAAAGACCATGATGTCTACACAGCTGAATGGTCATGGACTTACAAACATAAGCCATTCATTTGCTCTAGCTTAATGCCGACTCCTCATAAGGATCGGTAAAGTGAAATTAAATAATCTTTTGACATGGCCAAGTGTGATAAAATCTTTCATTATTTGTTACAAGAAAAGCAAATTAGTTTACCTAAAGGCCATGTCATACCACTGGCGGAAGAATTAAAACGTCGTTCATATTGTAAGTGGCACGATTCTTTCTCACATGCTACTAATGATTGTAATGTTTTCCGTCAATAGGTTCAATTGTCCATATACGAAGGACGATTGAAATTTACCGAGGGTCCAATGATGAAGTTGGATCATGACCCTTTTCCGTTGAATACTATCCACTTCAACAAAACAAAAGTATTAGTTCAGCCTACCCAAGCCGATACTACCAAAGGAAAGGAAGTCATTATTGGAGAACCTTGGCCCAAGATGATTAAGCCAAAAAATCCAGAGATTGGAGTGTGCAAAGTTAATAGTGATGAAGCTTCAAGCTCCAAGACCCCGAAAAGGCCGAAGGTAACATTTGACATGTTTTTGAGCAAGTATGAGAGTGGGAAGGCTGGTCAATGACTCAATAATCAGCCTAGGAATGCTAAAAGGCCAAGATCACCTCCTAGGGAGAGATTTGGTCCACAATCAAGACAATTGAAGCCACCGTTTCCCTACAATCCTCAACTTATGCCATGGGAACCGTGTCCAATGCCACCACTGGGTTGCCCTTTCCCTTTTTTTATGCCATGGGGGGCACCACCGCCAATGTATACACCATATCTGCCCTTGCCGCCAATGTCGTATCAACAAGGATGGGCAGAGCCACGGAGGTCAGTACATGATCGTCTATCTCTGCCACGTCAAAGCCAGTTTCTATCAAAAAATCAGTTTGAAGAGAGAGAAGGAGGAGAAAAACACATCAAGGTGGAAACTAGAGCTTCAGAGGTGATTACCATCAAGGTGGGGTCCCATGACGTCCAAGTGCCTACTGGAGAAGCGGTAGAGGCGATGCAAGCTAAGGAGACCGAAGCTGGCAAGACAACTGTTGGTTTAGGCGGTCTAACCGGCGATTTAAGCCGGTCTGACCGAAGACCAAGAGGGCAGGATATAGAACTGACCGAGCTGATCTCAGTTAGATCGAGCCAAGAGCGGTCTGACCGAAGCCAAAGCCGGTCTGACCGGTCCATGAGACATAAGCTAGGGCTTTCTATCAAGGTAGAAGGCATCAAAAGTCATTACTTGGCTCCTGGGACTCAGCCTAATCCTCAATGGATGCCTCTAGATTTGACTGCTACTCAAAATCGGTGTCTGCAGTGTCTTCGAGCCCAAAAATTGAAAGAACAAGTGGCCGAAGAACGTCGGGACAAAATGTTTAATGAGGTTGAAAAGCCGGTAACTTCTCAAAGTGATGACGAGGATGATTCCTTAGATGATGACTTACTAGTTATTAGCAATGACTCGCTGCCAAGAGAGGACATGGACATTAACTTGGCGTTTGCCTTGCCATTGGAATTTTGTGCCAAAGATGCGGCTGGAATTACATAATTTTCACTTGGCCCGAGGGATGCAGTCTTTGAGAAGCCCGAGAATTTCAATACTCACATGAAGCCATTGTACCTCAAGGGGCATATTGATGGAAGGTTGATCTCTAGGATGCTAGTAGATGGAGGTGCTACGGTGAACCTGATACCTTACTCATTGTTCAAGAAGATTGGGCGGGAAGACGGTGAATTGAAGAGGACCAACATGACGCTCAATGAATTCAGTGGGGAGGCAACGGAAGTGAAAGGTTTATTCTCCGTGGAGCTAACCATGGGGAACAAGACTTTACCAACTGCGTTCTTTGTCATCAATGTGCAAGGTAAATACAGCGTTATTTTGGGTTGTGATTGGATTCATGCAAATTGCTGTATTCCTTCTACCATGCATCAATGTTTGATTCAATGGGACAACGATGAGATTGAGATCGTTCAAAAAGATACGTCGGCTGAAGTTACGATGGTCGATGCCTCGGTTGAATAGAGACACGGGAATATGCAGTGCTTATCTGGGATGGATCTTTCTACCTATGACTTTGTTAGTGTTTCCAAGGACGGTTTTGTACTCGTTTCTGTAAAACCCGCTAGCTTAGCACGGCTTGGTGATATTACTTTTTACCATGAATAAAGAAGCGAATTTGGAGTGGTTGCAAAAGCGGGTGCAAGAATATCGGTCAACAAAGAACGATATTGGTGAAACCATTGAAGATTTTGACGAAGTAGAGAAGTTGGGTCAAGGTTTTACATCGGCCGATCCTTTGGAAGAAGTAGATAGGAGATGGTTCTATTCCAAGGTGTCTTTTGTAAACAAGAATATGAAAACCGATTACAAGGCTAAAGTAATCGAGTTGCTTATAGAATATGTCGATTGTTTGGCATGGGAATATCATTAGATGCTGGTTCTTAGCCGTGAGCTTGTGGAGCATCGGCTTCCTATCAAATCAGGATTTAGGCCTTATAAGCAACCACCTCAGCAGTTTAATTCTAATATATATGATCGTGTCAAGGAAGAGTTAGACCGATTATTAAAGGCAGGGTTTATTAGGCCATGTAGATATGCAGAGTGGGTTTCTAATATCGTCTCGGTTGAGAAGAAAGGGAGTGGTAAGATTAGAGTGTGCATTGACTTTAGGGATTTAAATAAAGCTACTCCTAAAGATGAATATCCCATGCCTATAGCTGACATGTTGATTAATAATGCTTCGGGACATAGAGTTATTAGTTTTCTTGATGGTAATGCCAGTTACAATCAAATATTCATTGCCGAAGAGGATATGTTCAAAACGGCCTTTAGGTGTCCTGGTTTTGTTGGATTGTTTGAGTGGGTTGTTATGATATTTGGTTTGAAAAATGCTGGTGCTACATATCAAAGAGCAATGAATTTGATCTTTCATGATTTGCTCGGTATAATTTTAGAGATCTATATTGTTGATATTGTTATCAAATCGGATGACATGGAGGGTCATTTAGCCGATTTGCGTTTAGCTTTTGAAAGAATACACCGGTATGATTTGAAGATGAATACACTCAAGTGTGCATTGGTGTGTCAGCGGGAAAGTTCTTAGTATGGTGCATGAAAGAGGTGTTGAGATTGATCCTAAGATAGAGAAGATTAGAGATTTTAAAGCACTGACATGCAAAAAAGAAGTTCAAAAGTTGCTAGGCAAGGTAAATTATTTAAGGAGATTCATATCTAATTTGTCTGGCAAAATTGATCGGTTAAAGAAAGAAGCTGATTTTGTTTGGGGGCAAAACAACAAGAGGTGTTTGATGAAATTAAGAGATATCTATTGTCACCACCCGTTGTGAAAGTGCCTAAAGCTGGAATTCCGTTTCGGTTATATATTGCTGCTAAAGATAATGTCATTGGTGCTGTTTTAACACAAGAAGATGATGGTGAGGAGTGCATCATTACGTTTTTGAGTCGTCGACTAATTGATGCTGAGACAAGCTGTCTTTGTAGAGAAACTTTGTTTATCTTAATATTATGCTTGCACCAAATTGCGACATTATTTGCTATCTAGTACTTGTGTAGTTGCTTGTCAGACCAATGTTATCAAATACATGTTGCAAAAGCCAATTTTGAGTGGGAGAATTGGCAAGTGGGCTTATATGCTTTAATTGAATATGATTTGGCTTATGAGTCTTTGAAATCCATGAAAGGCCAAATTGTAGCTAATTTTCTTGTGGATCATCATGTAGATGCTGATTATGATAATGGGGTTCACATAGTTGATGTTACACCTAGGAAAATATATTTTGATGGTTCTTCTTGCAAAGAGGGACAAGGGATAGGTGTAGTGTTGATTTTGCCCAATGGTGCTATCTTTGAGACATCTGTTTGGTTAGAATACCATTGTACTAATAATCAAGCCGAATATGATGCTTTATTATTTGGTTTACAAGTGATGGAAATTATTGGTGCTAAACATGTAGAAGCCTTTGGTGACTCACAATTAGTAGTACAACAAGTTTTCAGTGTATATCAATGCTTTGATGGGTCGCTAAATACGTATCCTGATCGTTGCTTAGATATCATTGCCAATTTTGATGATTTTGTCATTAGGCATATTCCTAGGGAAGAGAATTCAAGAGCTAATGACTTGGCACAACAAGCATCTGGTTATCATGTTAAAAGAGGCTTATTTCTTATTCTGGAAAAGCCAGTGCTTGATTGTAAGAGTTTGGGCAAAATTGGCAGAGTTTCAGGCCAAGGATGGTCTGACTGGATGCTGATGGCTGGTCTGACTGGGGACCAATGGCGGTCTGACCAGTGCCTTATGGCCGGTTTGACTGGAGACCTAAAGCAGTCTGACCAGAGTAGCATGGCCGGTCTGAATGGACCCCAGCAGGAGGCTGGGGGGCATGATTTTGTTTGTGTTTCAGAGACAGAATTGAGTCCTAATTCAGTTGTTTGTGCTGAAGATCATATCAGTGACTGGAGAATCCCTTTGATTGAGTATTTGAAAAATCCTAGTAGCATGATTGATCGAAAAATTCGGCGGCAAGCTTTTAAGTATACTTTGCTTGATGATGTGTTATATCGCCGAAATATAGACGGAGTGCTCTTAAAGTGCTTAGATAGTGATCAATCTAAGGTTGCGATGGGAGATGTTCATGAAGGGATTTGTGGAACACATCAATCGGCCCATAATATGAATTGGTTATTGAGGAGAGCTGGTTTTTATTGGCTGACGATGATTGATGATTATTTCAAGTACTATAAAGGGTGTGAGGCTTGTCAACGGTTTGGCAATGTTCAATTGGCGCCTGCTGCCGTGTTGAATCCAATCATAAACCATGGTCGTTCTGAGGTTGGGCTTTAGATTTTATTGGACAAATACATCCTTCTTCTTCAAATGGGCATCGGTTCGTGTTGGTAGCAATGGATTACTTCACAAAATGGGCCAAGGCTGTGCCTCTCAAGAATATGACGCACAAAGAGGTAATTGATTTTATCTTGAAGCACATTATTCATAAATTCGATATTCCTCAGACTTTAACTACGGATCAAGGGTCTTCTTTTATTTCCAAAGAGGTGAAAGATTTTGATGAGGACATCACACCTTCAGTTCCAACCACATCTCCTCGTACTGCCACAACTCCAGAAACAATTCAAGGACCGATCACTCGAGCCCATTCATGTGAACTCAATTATGTGATCCTTTTAAGGAATGAAGGTCAAGACGATGGCAAGGAATGAGAGCGTAATAAAAGGTGCTGTGCCACGTATCGTTGGTGCTGGACCCATGTAATGTTTAGGCAGTTTAGGAAAGGTTAGGAGGAGATTTCGCCCTACCTTACCTGCTGGCTGAATTCCCTCCTCCCTCTCCTATTTAGTCCTGGCCGAGCTTCCCTTGTGACTCGGGTTTTCTTTTGTTTAAGTTTAGCCATTGTGCAAACACTGATCTTTAGTTATGTCCAACGACCACCTGCCAGACAGCAATTGTGAACCCCACATTCAAGTGATTTCAGTTTGCCTACACCTTGTTCTTCCTTGTTCTTCGATTGCTTGCAGGAACTGAACCTCGTGTTCAGGTTGATCTCACTGTTCTAGCACGGTCAATAACCATTTGGAGTTGGTTCTGCGATTGCTAAGGTGCCCACGACCTGTTCGTTCATAGTCGGATCGTGAGAGTCACCACCAACCAATCGATATTTATCCTCTCACCAAAAGATCGTTCACTCCAGTCCTATCAGATTTTACCGAATCTTATGGTATCAAGTTGTTAAATTCTTCTCCTTAATACGCTTAGGCTAATGGTCAAGCTGAGTCGAGTAATAAGGTTCTGTTAAAACTAGTTAAGAAAAAGATTGAAGAATACCCTTGGAGGTGGCATGAGGTGCTTTCTGAGGCATTGTGGGCTCATAGGGTATCTAGCCATGGTGCCGCCAAGGTGACTCCTTTTGAACTAGTTTATGGGCAAGAAGCCATTTTACCAGTTGAGGTAAATCTTGGTTCTCTAAGATTAGTCAAACAAGATGATTTATCGGTTGATGACTACAAAACATTGATGATGGATAATCTCTATGAAGTGATTGATAAATTTGGAAGCAATTAAGAAAGATAAAAGAAGAGTAGCCAAAGCTTATAATAAGAGAGTTAGAGAAAAATCGTTTTGGGCCTCCTGACAGCATCAACTTCAAACAAACCTAGCCACTGATCTAGAAGGACTCTCAGGGCCCATAAGTACTTGTTGGAAAGCTTATGGAGTCTACTTTCAGATGGTTTTGGTCCCATATCAAAATTCATCCTGAGCTGTCCAAAATCGTCAAAACAAGACATATACCTCTTCAAGTCCGAGTCTGTTTTGGGCCTTGGGCCTTGTAATTGTGTCGTGGGCTAAGCCCAAGGGGTGTGCGCCCTAGGGTTAACCCTAGGATGTCCCAACTCATATATATACAGTAGCCATCATTGTTTAGAGTTGGGTTTTGCTTAGATTAATCTGTCTTTGAACAGTTTCGCCGTTTATTAGTTTGTGAGACCCCAACTTTGAGAGTATAATCATTCATCTGCAAGTTGAGTTGCAATCTTCCTTGTTCTTGCTTGTGTTCTTCGATTCGCATGCAGGGATTAGCCTTCGTGGTGAGGTCAACCGGGCAGCACACGGTTGATAACAAGAGGAGATGTGGTGCTACGATTTTAGGGTTCGGATCTTGGTGATTAGAAGCCGGATCGTGAGTGTCAATTCTCCACCAAATCGAGAGTTATCCTTACCTAACGGAAGATCGGGCACCCGGTTGCCATCAAGTGGTATCAGAGTAAAGGTTGCGTGTTAGGTATCATCTTTTCTGTCCTGTTTCAATCTTTGTTTCCTATACCTAGAGTCCAGAAAAGCCACAAAAATAAAATTGGTAGTCGTAGGTTTTTCCCTATCCTACAACCACGTTTAGCCTTTTGCATAATTTTGTTTCAGAGTCCGTAGTGTTGAGTTTATGTCCTAGGTTGATGGCAACAGAGTGTCTGATATTCCGTTAGGTAAGGATAACTCTCGATTTGGTGGAGAATGGACACTCACGATCCGGCTTCTGATCACCAAGACCCGAACCCTACAATCGCAGCACCACGACTCCTCTCGTTATCAACCGTGCACTACCCGGTTGACCTCGTCACGAAGGCTAATCCCTGCAAGCGAATCGAAGAACACAAGCAAGAACAAGGAAGATTGCAACTCAACTTGCAGATGAATGATTATACTCTCGAAGTTGGGGTCTCACAAGCCGATAAACGGCAAAACTGTTCACAGACAGATTAATCTAAGCAAAACCCACCCTAAACAGCGGCGGCTACTGAATGTATATGAGTTAGGACGTCCTAGGGTGAGGGTTTTGTCGATGCTTTGCACCGGCAATAAAACTATGGGGCTACTCAGCGAGGGTGAATTCGGTGGACTGCAAAGGAACACAAGAGAATTATACTGGTTCAAGCCCTCAAGGTGAGGTAATACCCTACGTCCAGTTGAGGTGTTATTCCTCTGAGGTGTATGGAGATCGATGATCTTGTTCTCCTTTCCCTGAGGGGCGCCCTGCCTCCCTTTATATACTAGGGGACAGGGGTACATGATAAGGATCCCAGCCGGATATGGCTAAGTGATTTCCTTCTTAGAGATAGAGTCCTATCCGACTAAGACTATGCTTTCTTATTATACAAGGCACAGCCTGCCGGGTGCTATCTTATCCCTAATTACATGGTTCGGCCCATCCTCTATCCGAGTGGCCCATGTACTGCTAATGAGGTACCCGGGGCCCATGGCCTCAACAGTAGCCCCTGAGACCTTCATAGTTGAGTCACAGCAGATGCCAAGTGCTCGTCCTCCACGGTGAAGGTTGCCCGAGTGCAATGCGCCCGAGTACTCTTTGTCCGAGTAAGGCTTCTCCCAAGTTCTGCTTCATATCAGCTGGCAGCGAGGCTATGAACGGCTTCATGTAGATATATGAATAGTGTGCACCGAATAGGCGCACCTATTAGGTGTAGCCCCCGAGTCAAAGATCTTTAACTTGGAAGTCTTTCCCGAGTAGATTACTACGGGTATTTGTGACTCTTCGTTATCATGTCAACCGGAATAAACTTTATAGTCTTGCCGAGTAGGAGACTACTCATATATAGGACTCTTCGACTTCATGTCAGTCGGAATATATGTTTATAGTCTTGCCGAGTAGGATGCTACTCGTGTATGGGACTCTTCAGCGTCATGTCAGCTAGAAAAAGGGGTTTATAGTCTTTTTCGAGTGGCGTCCCACTCAAAAGTTAGACTCCTCCGCATCATGTCAGCGGGAAAAGATATTTATAGTCTCTCCCGAGTAGTGCACTACTCGAAAGTTAGACTCTTCTGCATCATGTCAGCGGGTAAAATGTTGCTCGTGACAACCGATGGCCACGCATGTAGGCCGAGTACCACTTTATGAAAATAATCCATAACATGGTTAGGTGTACTCGAGAGAGATACCTACATCTCCAATTGTAATGCAGACCAGCTTGTGATCCTTGTCAGGATATATCCTCGAGACCTGGTAGATAAAAACAGATACCCAAACGTATATGTTTAGTAATAAGGCTTTCAAGAAGCATATCTGTTTACCTCATTGGCTCCTGTTAGTAGCACCAGTACTATAATTTCAACTCAGCCTGCAAGCGGCCCACATGGAGCATGCTACTGTAGGAACTCATATCTTGGTGGCCCAGTGCTAACTGTGTAGGCCCAGGCCCATCTAGTCGGCATCGGCTCTATAAAAAACGGGGAGAGAGAAAAAGATTCCTTCATCTTTCCCAAATCAGCCAACCGCTTCGTCTTCCACCTTCGCGCCCAACTTTTCGCCGCCTGCTCAGCTAGGGTTAGCTAGCGCCATTCCCCACCCGAACTCGGGCGATTCCAATCCTCTTCGCTTGTTCCAAACCCCCGATTCGCTTTCCCCCAAATCTCATTGCTTCCGGTCATGCGGAGGGCTTTGGATCTCGCGGGTGCACCGGGGAGTTCGTGGCCAATTTCGGACTGCGGCTCGGTGAAGCTAAAGTGGCTGGAAAGCGAGTTGAAGTTGCCCAGCCAAGAAGTGATTCGCTGGCGGTCGGCCAAGGATGAGTCGAGCCCAAATCCCCGACCTGGAGAAACGGTAGTTTTCTCCTCCTTTTTCGATCGAGGCTTGTGCCTTCCGTCTTCTGATTTCTTCCGCCGCATCCTCGATTTCTATGGGCTGGAGTTAGTGCATTTGAACCCCAACTCAATCCTTCAGATCTCTATTTTTGTCACTCTGTGTGAGTGCTATTTGGGTGTGGAACCCCATTTTCTCTTCTTCAGGCATCTGTTCCACATTAAGCCTCAGCCCTCCAAATCTAACATCAGTGTAATCGGGGGGGCTGGTCTTCAATTGAGGGGTGATAGGAAAAAGTCGTATCTTGAACTTCCCTTGAAATCCTCCTTGCGGTCATTTACCGGCTTGCTGCCGGTGTTTTCGCCGAATTGGTCGGTGGACCCGACCTATGAGGAGATGGGTCAAGTGCACCTGCTACTGGCGAAGCTGGATAATTTCAAGAAGGCCGGCCTGACTGGTCCCTGGGTAGCCAGGCGGTTCCTGACCCGGCGCTTCCAGCCCCTGAAGCTAAGGAGCGCATTCGGCTGGGACTATCAGGGAAAAATGACCCTGACCGAGTTAGTCGGGAGTCGGCCGACGAGCGGAAGGTAACGGAGACCTTGTTCGGGTACTTCTCCAGCGGGGTAATTGAAACCGAAGACAAGAAGAGACACATTGCGTCTTTCAGGCACAACCGGCCCCGGACCGAGGTAACATCCGTCTTCCCTTCGTAGCGTATGCCTGCGGGCTCAAATATCTGAATTTCCAGCAGCATATGATGTATCTTGTCGATTTTGTTGTAGTGGTGCATGGAGTTTGATGAAGACTCCCATCCATTGTCGGCCGTCGCGTCGAAGAACAGGCCGAGGAGTCCCTCTGCTGCCCAACCCGACTCCAAGGGAGCGGGGAAGAAGCCGATTTTATATCAGGGCGAGGGGGCCATGACGGCGCGCGCCGTGAGCGGAAGCTTGAAAATAAAGGACGCCGTCGCCGCGACGCCCAAGCAGTCAAGTCCCAGGTTGAGACCTGCAGGTTTGAGCCTGACGTTGTCGAGCCCGACCGTGGCGCCACTGAGGGGTTGGCTAGAGCAGACGCCGCCAGGGGCGGAGGCGCCCGAGCCGACCATACCGGAGTCAGGGCAGACTCGGGTTGATGCGCCACCGCCGACTGTGACGCCGACCGGGCCAACTGCCGGAGCTAGCGCTCCGCCGGGGAGCAGATCGCCTGGCAAGAAGCTAAATTTCTCCAAGGGGTGCGCTGCTCCGGGTCTTCTGAAGTCTTTGTGTGTTGAAGCAATGTCTTGATGTCTTGTTTCGCCATGCAGGAAGCAAGCCGATATCGATCTCAAGGAGATCAATCCGACCGCTCCTCTTGAAGGACTCACCCCGGCCGAGCCGGTGGCCGTGAACACACCTACTGAGCCGGAGGCCAAGCTGGTCGCGGAGACAGAGGTGGTCCCGACTGCAGGGCCGCCGCCACCACCCAACCGAGGGGTGGCCGCTGAGGTCGAGTCCTCAGCCCCTGAGGCGTCGCCTGTTGCAGAAGTCATCGTTGGAGCCCCTGAGCCAATCCCCGAGGCCGCGGGGGATGGCGGTGTGGAGGCTGGGGCCCTATCGCCATCGTGGTCGTCGTCGTCGTCGTCATCACTGCCGCCACCGCCAGAGATCCCACATCTGCCTCGGATCGAAGCTCCTCCACGTGTGATGCCCCGGACCTTTACATGGACAACTCGCGACGGTATCGCGAAAAGCTTCAGGCTCGATGAAGTAGTCGCGAGGGGGAGCGCGAAAGCTTGCTTCGCACCGCTATCAGCTGGTCCAAGGGGGTCACGGTATGACTCTTGTGGGAGAGCCTCGGCAATTTTCTTGTTTTGATGTCTGACTCCATCCTCGATCCGTCTTTTATCCTGAGCAGAAGCTTGTCGACCGCAATGAGGCAATGACGGAAATCTTTGTCGAGGTAGCCCCCCACCTCGCAGAACTGGAGCAGCTCCGGGCATTGAAGGCCGAGATGGAGGCGCGTCATGCGGGGAGGGAGGCCTGGTTGAAGAGTGGCGCCGATCAGCTCAGGGTGGAGACATAGGCCCTAGCCGGAAAGATCAGAGGTAAAATCCTCGAGTATATCTTCCCGACCGAACCGTTGATGTATTCATCCAGCTGCGTTGTTCCCGGCTGCCCAGTTGTGTCATGATTGCACGGTTGAGCTCTTGGCTAATCAGTGGTGCAGACCTCGAGGCGGAGTTAAAGACCCGAATAGAGAGGGAATCGCAGCTGAAGGAGTCCAAAGAAGCCAAGGCCGAGCTTGAGAAGGTCAAGGCCGACCTGACAAAGGCCAACACTGAGCTTGACCAGGAGAAGTCCGAGTTGAAGGAGGCCGTCGTCAAGCTCGGTAAGGAAAAGGCTGAACTGGAGAAGACCGTGGCCGGGTAGGAGGCCGACTACGAAAGTAAGTCCTCAACCTGACTGTGATCTTAGCCAATCCATTAGTTATTCTGTGTGTAGCCGAATTTGACAAGCTTACTTGCCGGCGGATCTGGGCAGACATGAGAACCAATGTCCGGGCCCAGTATCAGTGCTACGCAGAGGAGATAAGGTTGATCAGGGAGTCACGGGAGGCCCTCGTCGGGTCCGTGAAAGGGCTCCTTGACCTCATAGATCCCCGCCCAGCGGGAACCAGCTGCAGCAGAATCCCCCCAGATAGAGGCGCGTCTCGAGGATGCACCGAGTGCCTTGAAAAGGCACTCAGATGAGCGTGGCCCAGATCCTGGCGATGACCAAATCCATATACCCCAGAGCGGATATTGAAGCCATCGGGGAGGGGTTTGCCGAAGAGATGATGCCAGAGGAGGCGATGGAGCTGATCGCCAGGGCGAAGCCGACTGCCAAAATAATTACCCGAGACGACCTGGGTTTGTGAGGGCAATATGTTATGTAGTCGGCGTATATAAACTTTTGTTAAACAAGCATGTGTAAATATGTGTGTAGTGCCGCCAAGCTTATTATTCAGTCGTCATTAGCTTTACTCGACCGTGTAGTATGCACCGAGTTAGTCTGTCGGAACTTAAAAAGCATTCAAAGTAAGAAGCTGTAATCGGGCAAACGTGACAGTAGTAGCAAGGCTTCATAACCGAAGTGAAATAAGCTCGTGTGTTATTGACAAGACACATATATACATGCAGCCCCCGACTCACTACTCAGTTGATACAAGCGGCGTAGTGAGTCAGAAGAACTGTACACATGAAAAGTATAGAACTCAGGTATAGAAAGGATGTAGCAGTTCTATGTTCCATGAGTTGCTGATGAGAGCGCCGTATTCGGTCTTCAGTCGGTAGGCGCCTGGCCGCGTGACCACGGCTACAATGAACGGCCCTTCCCAGATTGGGGATAATTTATGCCTGTCTTTGGTGGTTTGTATTTTCCTCAAAACGAGGTCCCCAACCAAAAAGGCGCGGCCACGGACATTGCGATTGTGGTAGCGACGGAGGCCTTGAAGATATCTTGCCGACTGGATAATTGCGGTGTCTCTTGCTTCTTCCAGCTGATCTAGTTCGATCAGTCGGGTATTGTTGGAGTCATCTTCTGAGTAAGCCTGGACTCGTGGAGAGCCGAACTGTAACTCGGTAGGTAGCATAGCCTCGGCACCGTAGACCAGAAAGAAAGGGGATTGCCCTGTCGCCCGACTAACTGTGGTTCTGAGAGACCAGAGAACGGATGGGAGTTCTTGTACCCACCGGCCCGCGTATGGTTGTAGTCGGTCGAATATCCTGGCCTTGATGCCTTGTAAGACCATGCCATTGGCTCGTTCAACCTACCCGTTGCTCCGTGGGTGTGCCACAGATGCATAGCAGATCTTGATGCCGAAATCGTCGCAGAAGTCTTGGAATACGCTGGCCGTGAACTGAGTACCGTTGTCGGTGATGATGCGGTTAGGGACTCCGAACCGGTATAATATACTCATGATGAAGTCCTTTGCTCGTGCCGTTGTAATTGTTGCAACGGGTTTAGCGTCAATCCACTTGGTGAACTTATCCACTGCGACGAATAAATGTGTGAACCCTCCTAGCGCTTTCTTGAAAGGCCTAACCATGTCGAGCCCCCATACTGCAAATGGCCAGGAAATGGGGATAGTTTGGAGTTCCTGGGCTAGGAGATTTGTTTGTTTGCGTAGAACTGGCAACCCTCGCACTTGCGAACAATGTCTTTGGCGTCTGTCACTGCTGTGGGCCAGAAAAATCCCTGCCGGTAAGCCTTTCCGACTAACGTCCTGGATGCGGCGTGGTTGCCACATATGCCCGAGTGGATTGAATGCAGAATCTGCTTGCCCTCCTCGGTGGTGACGCAGCGCATGAGGACACCGGATGCGCTCCTTCGGTACAGGTCTTCCCCGACTAGTTGGAAGCTTTTGTTTCGACGCTTTATTTGCTCGGCTTGACTGCGATCTTCTGGGAGTTCGTCGTCCATGAGAAATTTGACAACAGGAGTCCTCCAGTCTTGACATATGTGCAGCACCTCATTTGTGGTCTGGGTAGGCTCGCCTCCCGACTGCTCCAGTGCTGGTTTCTTCTTGACTGATGGCTCCATAAGTTGGTCGACAAAGATTCCAGTTGGAACTGCTTCTCGCTTGGATACCATGTTTGCCAGCTCGTCTGCTGCGTCGTTGTATTGGCGTAGGACATGTGTGATTTCCAGCCCGTCGAACTTGTTTTCCAGCTTGCGGACCTCCTGACAGTATGCCGCCATGGTATCGTCGAGGCAGGTCCAGTCTTTCATGACTTGGTTTACCACGAGTTGAGAATCTCCGCGCACAACCAGTCGACGTGTGCAGAGTGATATAGCGATGCGGAGCCCGTGAACAAGTGCCTCGTACTCGGCGACGTTGTGGGAAGCCGGGAAGTGGATTTGTAGAACGTACTTCAGTTTTTCGCCAGTGGGGGACGTCAATATGACTCCGGCCCCGGCGCCACCGATCCATAGAGAACCGTCGAAGTACATTGTCCAGTACTCTAGCTTTGCTGTTGGTGTAGGAAGTTGGACTTCTGTCCACTCGGCCACGAAGTCGGCTAGAGCTTGAGACTTGATTGCTGTCCATGGCTGAAAGGTGATGTCGAACGCCATCAACTCGAGTGCCCATTTAGCGATTCGGCCGGTGGCCTCGCGATTATGAAGGACATCCCCGAGTGGAAATGCTGTGACCACCGTGACTTGGTGTGCTTGGAAATAATGCACGAGCTTCCGGACTGTGATAAGTAGGCCGTATAGCAGCTTCTGGACCTGCGGATATCTCGTTTTGGAGTCAGCAAGGACCTCCCTGACGAAGTAGACTGGCCGTTGTATTTTTGAATATGTCCCTGTTCGGATCGCTCAACCACCAGCACCGTGCTGACTACCTGTGTTGTTACCGCCAGATATAGCATTAGCGGTTCCTGGGGCAGAGGTGACGCCAACACGGGGGGTGATGTGAGGAATTGTTTGAAGTCTTCGAAGGCTCGTTGGGCTTCCGGAGTCCATTGGAAATTGTCGGTCTTTTTGAGTAGCTTGAAGAAGGGCATGCCCCATTCGCCCAGTCAGGAGATAAACCGGCTGAGTGCTGCCATGCAGCCTGTCAGCTTCTGGACGTCTTTAAGGTTAGTCGGGGGTGCCGTGTGCCTGATGGCGTTGACTTTCTCCGGGTTGGCCTCGATGCCACGGTGCGAGACGATGAAGCCGAGTAACTTTCCGGATGGCACACCAAAGGCGCATTTTTCCGGGTTCAACTTCATCTTGAATCTTCAAAGGTTTTGGAAGGTTTCTTCCAAGTCAGCGATGAGGTCTTCTTTGGCCTTTGTCTTAATCACCACATCGTCGACGTAGGCTTCCACGTTGCGCCCGATCTGAGTATGCAGACATCGCTGACTAGCCCTTTGATAGGTTGCGCCCGCGTTCTTCAGACCGAACGGCATAGTGATATAGCAATACGCTCCAAACGGTGTGATGAAAGATGTCTTCAAGCAGTCTTCCTCCCTTAGGCTGATTTGATGGTATCCTGAGTAACAGTCAAGAAAGCTGAGTAGGTCGCACCCTGCCGTGGAATCAACCACCTGATCTATCCGGGGAAGACCAAATGGGTCCTTGGGGTATGCTTTGTTGAGGTCGGTGTAGTCGACGCACATGCGCCATTTACCGTTTTTCTTCCGGACCAGAACTGGGTTTGCCAGCCAGTCCGGGTGGTAGACCTCTTTGATGAACCCGGCTGCGAGGAGTTTAGTAATTTCCTCCCGGATAGCATCTTTGCGGTCTTGAGTGAAGCGCCGCAGCCGTTGCTTGATAGGTTTGGTGTCTGTCTTCACGTTTAGGGCGTGCTCAATCACCTCCCTTGGTACGCCTGGCATGTCGGACGGTTTCCACGCGAAGATATCCTTGTTGGCTTGGAGGAAGGTGACGAGCGCGTCTTCCTATTTGGGGTCGAGCACGGTCTAGACTAGAGCAGTCTTGGAGGGGTCGGAAGGATCCAGGGGGATCTTCTTCATGTCAGAGTCCGCTGAAATTCCCAACTTCGCTCCTTTTTTCGCCGGAACTTGATCTTGCTCGACTTCTGTTGTGACGGCTTGCCGAATGCTATCGCGCCCGACTGCCGCCTCTTGTGATTGAGCCAGTTTGCAGCTTTCCTTGTCGCAGGTGAAGGCTTGCTTGACGTCACTGCGGAGGGAGAGGACTCCTGGTGGTCCAGGCATCTTCAGCACCATGTATGTATAGTGCGGTATCGCCATAAATTTGGCGAGTGCCGGTCGTTCGAGTATCGCGTGGTACGCGGTCTCGAAGTCGGCGACCTCGAGGCAGACGTTTTCTGTGCGGAAATTGTCCCGCATGCCGAAGGTTACCAGCAAAGTTATCTGCCCGAGTGGAGTTGATGACAGGCCGGGAATTATCCCGTGGAAGGGCGCATTGATCGGCCGTAGTTCTGAACGAGGAATTTTCATCTCGTCGAAAGTCTTGGCGAATAGGATATTAAGCGCGCTGCCTCCGTCGATGAGGGTTTTCTTCAGCCTGATGTTTTTGATGACCGGGTCCAGGACGAGTGGATAGCGTCCCGGGTGGATAGCGTCTCTGACCAGCGCAGGTATTGGGGGGTGTCGGCCGTGGAGACCATGTTGATGTCGCGTGCTGAAAGCTTCTGTTTGTGCCTGGACTCGTACGTGAGTGGCCCCCCGAAGATATGGTTGAGCTCGGCTTGAGGATCTTGGAAATCATCAGCCGGACCCGAGTCTGGCTAGTCTTTGTCCTTGTCGGCGCCAGACGATGAAGTCTGCTCGGAGGCAAACTTTTTGAGCATATAGCAGTCTTTGGCCGCGTGCTTTCCCTTGGGGTGAAAGGGCATGGCCGCTCATGACTTTCTGGTAGTCGTTGTTCTGCTGGGCCGCGACGACTGCGCTCCATGTTGGCCACCTCGTTGTCCGACTTCCGTTTACGGCTGCCAGACTTGTTTTGAGACGGCTCGTTGTCGGCTTTCGCCTTCTGTTCTTTCTGTCGGGGCTCCTTCCTCTCGTCGAGGGCCTCGGCGACCGCTTCGGCCGAGTCAGCGTATTTATTGGCCATGTCGAAGAGCGCCCGGACTATGGATGGTGGCTTTCGAGTGAATTTTGCAATAAGCGGAGCGTCTTTTACCCCTTTGTGAAAGGCGGCGATGACGGCTTCGTCTTTGACGGTTGGAATTTGGTTGCGCTTCTCAGAAAACCTTTTGATGAATTCGCGCAAAGACTCATTTTTCTTCTGGTGCAGTTGATAAAGATCATGCTCCGAAGCAGGTCTATCGTAGGTCCCCTGGAAGTTAGCGATGAACCGCTCCCTGAGTTGTCCCCAGGAACCGATCGACCACCTCAGGAGGCCTGTCAGCCATGTCCTCTCCGAGTCGGCTAACGCGACTGGGAGGTAGTTAGCCATGACTCTGTGGTCGCCCCCAGCTGCTCGAACTGCTAGGGTGTAAACGGTGAGCCAGGACTCTGGGTTTGTTTTGCCGTCGTACTTTTCGATCCCGGTGGGCTTAAAGCCAGTCGGCCACAAGACGTCCTGTAGCTCCCAAGTGAAGGCTAGGATGCCTTCGTCTTCGTGAGGGCTCCGACTCCGATCTTGGCGATGTAGTCACTCGTGGTGGATGCCGAAGCGCTCGTTTTCGTCTTCTAGTCGGCGGCATTCATCTTCTTCGCGTTCTTCGCGTCGAGCGTTTATGGTGTGACGAAGGTCTCGGTGCAGTCGCACTCGGAGGTCTTGATTGGGTTGGCGGTCGTACTGGCGACGCCGCCGGTTGTCATTATTGGTATTGCCAAGCGTTGTTTGCCAGGACTCTTCGCGTTGCCGACTAGTGCCGGCTGCCCAGCATCGTGTTGATGCAGATGAGCCTACCGCCGGAGAACCTGACCGGTTGGTCGGTATAGCAGTGTCGCCCGACTGCTGTTGCTGCTGACAGGCAGCAGTTGTGATCATCGCCTTGATCTTAGCGATAATCGGGGTGGCCTGGTGATCGGCCCCGAGCTGGAGTGTGTCCAGCAGAGTTGCTACGGCCACAACGTTCTGTTGTGGCGTGACAAAGACGTCGTGGTCGCCAATCTTGGTTTGGAGGATCTATTGCTGAGCGACTCGCCCAGCCTGGCGCAGCTCGTTATTGCGGGCTTCGCGGTTGGCCTCCTCTTGTTGTAATCGGCGCACCTCCTCTTGTTGCTCCTCTTGTAATCGGCGTACCTCGGAAGGTGGTGTTGAAGCCATGAAGATCTCGCGGGAGAGGGGGAAGCTTGCCGAATTAAAGTCCGAGCTGGTGCTCGAACCACTATCCGACTTAGTGTCGGACTCCGAGTAATTTATCGGAGTGAGAACGACTCCGACCTCTCTAGATCCAATCTGAAACGTCACTTGGCCGTGTCCAAACTGAATTGCTAGGGATCGGGTCTGCTGCGCGGGGTTTTGATGCGCAGCGTCGCCGGAGCTGTGAGGGAGATTAACGACCTCTCCCCTTCTCGGCCCAACCCGGGCTGGCTCAAGGCCTAGCGCAAGTCGGACGCCGAAGGAGAGGGTTGTCCCGATGCTCGCGATGTAAAGGACTGCCGCAGAAAAATCGTCGAAGGGGATGGCGGTGTCCGGGTGCGACTGGCGCAACATCGGCTGGTTCTTCGGTCGGCAAGATTGGATCTGCCTCAACCAAGGTGAGATCACCGAGTTGATTCGCGATGAAGTCTAAGCTCCCAAAGGTAATTGCGTCTCCGGGGGAGAGCTTGTTGCTGTCGACTCCATTGATTGAATCCATCGAATCTTCAGATGAGAAATTTGCCAGGCCCCTACCTGGCGCACCAACTGTTGATGCTTTGCACCGGCAATAAAACTATGGGGCTACTCAGCGAGGGTGAATTCGGTGGACTACAGATACTGGTTCAGGCCCTCAAGGTGAGGTAATACCCTACGTCCAGTTGAGGTGTTATTCCTCTGAGGTGTATGGAGATCGATGATCTGGTTGTTCTTGTTGTGCTTGCCCTGAGGGGCGCCCTGCCTCCCTTTATATACTAGGGGACAGGGGTACAGGATAAGGATCCCAGTCAGATACGACCAAGGGATTTCCTTCTTAGAGATAGAGTCCTATCCGACTAATACTATGTTTCCTTATTATACAAGGTACAGCCTGCCGGGTGCTATCTTATCTCTAATTACATGGTTCGGGGTTTCCGTCTTATCCGAGTGGCCATGTACTGGTAATGAGGTACCCGGGGCCCATGGCCTCCACAAACGGCATTGTGATATAGCAGTATGCTCCAAACGGTGTGATGAAAGATGTCTTCAAGCAGTCTTCCTCCCTCAGGCTGATTTGATGGTATCCCGAGTAGCAGTCGAGAAACTGAGTAGGTCGCACCACCTACTGTGGAATCAACACCTGATCTATCCTGGAAGACCAAATGGGGTCCTTGGGCACGCTTTGTTGAGGTCGGTGTAGTCGATGCACATGCCGCATTTACCGTTTTTCTTTCGGACCAGAATTGGGTTTGCCAGCCAGCCGGGTGGTAGACCTCTTTGATGAACCCGGCTGCGAGGAGTTTAGTAATTTCCTCCCGAATAGATCTTTGCGCGTCTTGAGCGAAGCGCCACAGTCGTTGCTGACTGGTTTGGCGTCTGTCTTCACGTTTAGGGGTGCTCGATCACCTCCCTTGGTAGCCCGGCATGTCTGATTGGGTCGGCGATCATACTGGCGACGCGCCGGTTGTCATTATTGGTATTGCCAAGCGTTGTTTGCCGGGACTCTTCGCGTTGCCGACTGGAGCCGGCTGCCCAGCGTCATGTTGATGCAGATGAGCCTGCTGCCGGAGAACTCGACCGGTTGGTCGGTACAGCAGTGTCGCTCGACTGCTGTTGCTGCTGACAGGCAGGCAGCTGTGATATCGCCTTGATCTTGCGATAGTCGGAGTGGCCTGGTGATCCGGCCGCGAGCTGGAGGGTGCTCCAGCAGAGTTGCTGTGGCCACAAAGTTCCGTTGTGGTGTGACGAAGACGTCGTGGTTGCCAATTTTGGTTTGGAGGATCTGTTGCTAAGCGACTCGCCCAGCCTGTCGCAGCTCATTATTGCGGGCTTCGTGGTTGGCCTCCTCTTGTTGTAATTGACGTGCCTCTTCTTGTCGCCCTCTTGTAGTCAGCGTACCTCGGAAGGTGGTGTTGAAGCCATGAAGATCTCGCGGGAGAGGGGGAAGCTTGCTGAATTAAAGTCCGAGCTAGCGCTCGAACCGCTATCCGACTTGGTGTCGGAGTCCGAATAGTTTATCGGAGTGAGAACGACTCCGACCTCTCTAGATCCAATCTGAAACGGCGCTTGGTCGTGTCCAAACTGAATTGCTGGAGATCGGGTCGGCTGCGCGGAATAAAGATGCGCAACGTTGCCGGAGTTGTGCGGGAAATTGACGACCTCTCCCCTTCTCGGCCCAACTCGGGCTGGCTCAAGGCCTAGCGCAAGTCGGACATCGAAGGAGAGGGTTGTCCTGATGCTCGGCGATGTAAAGGACTGCCGCAGTTGGTCGGTGAAGGAGATCGCGACGTCCTGTGAGCCGACTGGCGCAACGTTGGCTAGTTCCCGCTGCTGGCAAGATTGGAGTCTACCTCAACCAAGGTGAGATTGCCGAATTGATCAGCAATGAAGTCTAAGCTCCCGAAGGTAATTGCATCTCCGGGGGAAAACTTGTTGATTGAATCCATCGAATCTTCTGATGGGGAATTCCCCGGGCCCCTACCTGGCACGCCAACTGTCGATGCTTTGCACCGGCAATAAAACTATGGGGCTACTCGGCGAGGGTGAATTCGATGGACTGCAGAGGAACACAAGAGAATTATACTAGTTCAGGCCCTCAAGGTGAGGTAATACCCTACGTCCAGTTGAGGTGTTATTCCTCTGAAGTGTATGGAGATCGATGATCTTGTTCTCCTTTCCCTGAGGGGCGCCCTGCCTCCCTTTATATACTAGGGGACAGACATGATAAGGATCCCAGCCGGATACGGCTAAGGGATTTCCTTCCTAGAGATAGAGTCCTATTCGACTAAGACTATGCATTCTTATTATACAAGGCACAACCTGCCGGGTGCTATCTTATCCCTAATTACATGGTTCAGCCCATCCTCTATCCAAGTGGCCCATGTACTGGTAATGAGGTACCCGGTGCCCATGGCCTCCACAGGTTTGCCCTGTGAGGGGTGCACTCCTCATGGGTTTAGCCCACGACACAATGACAAGGCCCAAGGCCCAAACCAGACTCGGACTGAAAGAGGTATGTGTCTATTTTCAATGATTCTGGACAGGTCAGAAGTAATTTTTATGTGGGACAAAAACCATCTGAAAGTAGACTTCATAAGCTTTCCAACAAGTACTTGTAGGCCCTGTAACTCCTTCTGGATCAAAAGTTATGGCCGTTTGAAGTTGATGCTGTCTCCCAGCCCAAAACTGAATAGGTCTCAGGAATAGAAGTTTATTGTAGTCTCTACTTTAATATTTGGTTTCTTGAGCTATTCTCCATGGTCTTCTCCCAGGTTCCTAATAACAATAAAATCATCACAAGAATTAAATGGCATGCCATTCATAGAAATATTTCCATGTAAGCTTAGGGACGCATTCACTTGGCGATTAAGTTGATGGGCACGTGCGCAGGTAATTGATCCTTGGATCTGTGGCACATCTTGTTCAACATGAGGAGGTTGTCAGCGTGTATCTAAAGAAATGGTGTCCTCATCATCCTCCCCCTCTTGATTTGGAGTCGTCCTCGACTCAATGTCATCTTCTTCACCCAAGTAAGGCTTCAAATCAGCAACATTAAAAACATCACTCACACCATAATCTGCAGGCAAATCAATCTTGTATGTATTATCATTTATCTTCACAAGAACTTTAAAAGGACCAGCAGCTCGAGACATTAATTTTGACTTGTGCAAAGTAGGAAACCTATCCTTTCTTAAATGTAACCAAACAAGATCACCGGGTTCAAAAATAAGCTCCTTTCTACCTTGACTACCAGCAAGTTTATACTTTGCATTCATACGCTCAGTATTTTTCTTAGTGGTCTCATGTAACTTAAGCACAAATTCAACCCGTGTCTTAGCATCAAAATTCACTTTTTCTGAAAATAGTAAAGGCAATAAATCAATTGGAGCGCGAGGGTTAAAGCCATATACCACCTGGAATGGGCTCATCTTTGTGGTGGAGTGCAACGAATGGTTGTAGGCGAACTCCACATGTGGAAGACATTCTTCCCACATTTTCAAATTATTCTTCAAAACAGCCCGCAACATCATTGACAAAGTACGATTCACCACCTCCGTTTGTCCATCGGTTTGGGGGTGGCAAGTTGTAGAAAATAGTAACTTCATCCCCAATTTCCTCCACAACGTCATCCAAAAATGACTCAAGAACTTGGTATCTCAATCTGAAACAATTGTATTGGGCACACCATGTAGACGAACGACATCCCTGAAAAACAAATTAGCAACTATGGTAGCATCGTCGCTCTTATGACAAGGAATAAAATGTGCCATTTTGGAAAATCTATCAACAACAATAAAGACACTATCCCTCCCCCTCTTTGTCCTAGGCAAGCCTAAAACAAAATCCATAGAAATGTTTTCCCAAAGAGCACTAGGGACGGGTAGAGGCATATAAAGACCATGAGGATTAAGACGGGATTTAGCTTTGTTACAAGTGCTACATCGTGCAACGTATCGTTCAACGTCACACCGCATTTTCGGCCAAAAGAAGTGAGTAGCCAGCACATCCTCCGTCTTCTTCACTCCAAAATGTCCCATCAATCCACCTCCATGCGCTTCTTGCAAAAACAAAAGATGAACAGAGCTTGCAGGAACACATAATTTGTTAGCTCGATACAACAATCCTTCATTCAACACATATTTATTCCATGTTCTCCCCTCTCGACAGTGATCATAAGCTTCTTTAAAGTCCAAATCAGTAGCATATAATTCTTTTATTGTCTCCAAACCAAAAATTTTATGATCAAATTGAGATAACATAGTGTAGCGCCTAGATAAAGCATCAGCAATCACATTATCCTTGCCTTTCTTATGCTTAATGATATATGGAAATGACTCAATAAATTCTACCCATTTAGCATGTCGTTTATTCAATTTAACTTGACTTCGAATATGTTTCAAAGACTCATGATCAGAATGTATGATAAATTCCTTTGGCCATAAATAATGTTGCCAAGTCTCTAATGTTCAAACCAAAGCATACAATTCTTTATCATAGGTGGAATAGTTCAAACTAGGTCCTGACAACTTCTCACTAAAATATGCAACTGGCTTACCTTCTTGAATAAGTACACCTCCAATCCCAATACCACTTGCATCACATTCAAGCTCAAAAACCTTACCAAATTTAGGGAGTTAGAGTAGTGGGGCATGAGTCAACTTCTCTTTAAGCAAATTGAAGGTGTCTTCATGTGCTTGTCCCCATCGAAAGCGAACGCCTTTCTTTGTGAGCTCATTCATGGGTGCAGCAATGGTGCTGAAATCTCTCACAAAGCGACGATAGAATTTAGCTAGCCCAAGAAAGCTCCGCACCTATGTAACCGATGTAGGAGTCGGCCAACTCTTGATCACTTCTATCTTGGTCTCATCAACTTCAATTCCCTTTGGAGTCACAACATAACCAAGAAAAGAAACTCGTTCCATGCAAAATATGCACTTCGCGAGGTTACCGAACAAACGTGCATCTCTCAAAGCATTAAAAACAGCACGTAAATGTTCCTTATGTTCATCTAAAGACTTGTTGTAAATAAGTATAGCATCAAAGTAAACCACCACAAAGTCTACCAATGAAAGTGTGTAAAACTTCATGCATGAGTCGCATAAAAGTACTAGGAGCACTAGTCAAACCAAAAGGCATTACTAACCACTCATACAAGCCAAATTTAGTTTTAAACGCGGTCTTCCATTTATCACCCAATTTCATTCTAATTTGGTGGTATCCACTACGCAAGTCTACTTTAGAGAACACAACAGAGCCACTTAATTCATCATGTATATCATCTAACCTAGAAATAGGATGACGATACCTAATAGTTATATTATTGATGGCTCTACAATCAACACACATACGCCATGTTCCATCTTTCTTAGGTACCAAAATAACAAGAACAACACAAGGACTAAGGCTTTCACGTACATACCCTTTGTCAAGCAAATCATGCACTTGACGCTGAATTTCCTTAGTCTCTTCGGGGTTGGTCCTATATGGCGCACAGTTTGGCAACGTAGCTCCAGGGATCAAATCAATTTGATGCTCAATTCCTCTCATAGGTGGCAGCCCCGGGGGTATCTCACTTGGAAATACATCAGCAAACTCCTGCAAAAGGTTAGTAATAGCACGTGGCAAAGAAGGAGGCAAGTCCTCAAGTGTAAAGAAAGTTTTCTTGCAAACTAAAGCATAGCAAATAGATTCATTAACATTTAACTTAGAAATCTCAGATTTAGTAGCTAACATGGAAGCTCCTTTCAACTTAAGTGTGTCTCTCCTAGCAGGTGGCTCTTTTTTCTCCTTTTTAGGTGGAAACACATCTTTAGCTACTTGCTGATTTTCAGACTTAGATTTATTTTCAGCACGCACTATATCGTCCTTCAAAATTTCAGCAGGGGTCATTGGTAGCAACTCAATCTTTTTGCCATTATGTGTGAAAGTGTATGTGTTAGTTCTACCACGGTGCAGCACATCTCTATCATATTCCCAAGGCCTACCCAAAAGCAAAGAACATGTTTGCATAGGCACGACATCAAAATTTGCACTATCATGGTACTTTCCAACAGAAAATTGCACTCTCACAACTTTACTTACCTTGAACTTACCACAAGAGTTGAACCATTGGATGTAGTAAGGCCGTGGATGTGGTTGTGTAGGCAAACCTAGCTTGTCAACCAAATCTTAACTAGCAAGGTTGCTACAACTACCGCTATCAATGACAACACGGCATGCTCTATTGTGAACCACGAACCTTCATTGGAACAAATTGTGGCACTGATTTTGCTCCGCCTTCTCCATTTGAGCACTTAGCACCCATTGTGCTACAATGCTCAGGTACTTGCTTGTATCTTCCGCACCTATGTGCTCCACATCCTCATCGCTCTCGTCTTCATCACCTGCATTCTTAGTGCCATGTTCTAATTCATCATCAACATCACAAGCACTAGTGTACTCACCATCATCTGTAGCAATGAGAACTCTCTGATTTGGGCAATCACGTTGCACATGGCCCATCGCTTTGCACTTGAAGCATTGGATAGCCCTCGTTCGTCCCGTAGAAGCAACCGATGATGCGCTTTTTGCGGGTGCCTGTACACGAATGGATTTACACACCTCGGTAGCTCGTGAAGATGGCGCTGTTGGTGCCCTATTGGTGGAAGGCGTAGAACTCTGAATAGGGACACTTTTACCTTGCCCAATGGAAGGCCTCGATGTAGACGTGCTTCCCCAATTGTTCCTTCTCAATGGCTGCCTTCCCTGTAATTCCTGTTCAGCTAATATAGCTAGATGGAACAATCGGTTAAGAGAATTGTATTCTTTATATTGAATAATGTCCTGAATTTCATGTCTCAACCCCCCATAAAAACGAGCCATTGTATCCTCCTCATCCTCCTCTACCTCACAACACAACATTCCTATTTGTAGCTCCTGAAAGTAATCTTCTACAGATTTTTCTCCTTGGTCTAAGTGTTGCAACTTATTTCTCAAATCACATTTGAAGGATGGAGGAATAAACCTACTCTGCATAGCTCGCTTCAATCTTTCCCATGTGTTAGGTTCTAGGCCAGTTTTAACTAGTTCATTCCACCAGATAATAGCAAAGTCCTTGAACTCACTAGTTGCTTGCCTAACCCTATGAATTTCAAGAACTAAATGGGAATTAAATTTCTACTCTACGGTCATCTCCCAATCCAAATAAGCTTCAGGGTCTTATTTTCCAGAAAAGGAAGGCAAAGTAAATTTAACTTTAGTAAAAGGATCATCGTTACCTCGCCCTTGGTGGTTTCCTCCCATACCTTGACGATTTCGGCGAAGGCGTTGACGTAGTCGTGCCTCTTCTGTCGCTCGCCGGTCAACCTCTCCATCGTCTCCATCGTCATCATACATCGTGACTTGGTTGGCATCATCTCCGGAGGGTGGCCGATGGGTCTCCAATTCATCAATCCTCCCAGCCAACGTGGCTACTCGTCTGTCCAGACTCTCAAGTGTGTGGTTTATGTTCTGCTTAGCAAGAGTAGCGTTGACCCCCTTCAGAATGGATTCATTCAGCCCCTTCATCATCTGGTCCATGTAGCCTTGCATCTCGCCGCGAAGAACGCACTCCGCCATTTCGTCGGACCCTAGCATTGTTAGCAAGAAGACAGAGAAAACACAAAGGAATTATCCCTATCAAATACTACTATGCAAGGATAGTGGACACTCGCAAATGGAAGCACCTTATCGAGCTCTTACAAGGTTCTGAGACTAGCGAGCAAGAATGGTACAACCGGTGGCTGATTCGTGATACCTTGAGGGCGTGATCCAGCGATTGCAAGGGTCGAGACCGTTCTGACCAAAAGTATATATATGGAGCTTGGGAGGCCCAAAAATGTTAGTGGCAACAATTCAATAATAGATAGTAATGCTAAATAAAAGTCCAAAGCACTTGTCCTAGTTACTAGCCTAAACGCGTTTTAAACCAGATGTGATAAAACAAGGGAGACAAACAAGTATGAAGGACAGCAGCAAGGAAATAAGGACAAGGCAAAAAAACACAGCACACAACAGCACACAGCTGGCTCCCTGGTGTATCCTATGTGCTCCTCCCCTTTTCTTTTTTTTTTCTCTTTTTTCTCTTTCAAACCTTTTTTTATTTTCTTTTATTTTTCTGATATTTTTTTCTCAACTAGGAGCACAGGAACAGCAACCTCAGGAAGGTGGCAGCTCAGTCTGATATAAGGTGTGGCCTGTAAAAATACACGGGTGTGCTTTAAAAAGCGTGCTAGAACTTTGAAGTGTGGATACCCAATTTTCTGGCCTGAATTTTGAAAAACTGATTTCGGCCAACCCGATGAAGTGGGGGAGTAGCGATGGGAAATTTTTTGTAGATGTCCGTAGACTATTTATTTGCCTGATTCTGAGTCCGTATGCGAAAGTTATGGCTGTTTGAAGGAAGGTCCTCCGTATCAGTGTTTTGGTGGAGGCTAATTCGGGATCAGGTGGTGGTGTCTAGGGGGGGTGCAGCGGATGGTTCACGAACTGGACTCAAACACAATCTAAGCCAGCAACCAAACTCGGCCTAGGACACAAACTCAACAATACGGACTCTAAAACATAATTATACAAAAGGCTAAACATGGTTGTAGGACAGGGAAAAACCTACGACTACCAATTTTGTTTTTGTGGCTTTTCTGGACTATAGGTATAGGAAACAAATATTGAAACAGGACGGAATAGATGATACCTAACGGGCAACCTTCGCTCTGATACCACTCGATGGCAACGGGGTGTCCGATCTTCTGTTAGGTAAGGATAACTCTCGATTTGGTGGAGAATTGACACTCACGATCCGGCTTCTGATCACCAAGACCCGAACCCTGCAATCGCAGCACCACAACTCCTCTCGTTATCAACCGTGCACTGCCCGGTTGACCTCGCCACGAAGGCTAATCCCTGCATGCAAATTGAAGAACACAAGCAAGAACAAGGAAGATTATAACTCAACTTGCAGATGAATGATTATACTCTCGAAGTTGGGGTCTCACAAGCTGATAAACGGCGAAACTGTTCACAGACAAATTAATCTAAGCAAAACCCACCCTAAACGGTGGTAGCTACTGAATATATATGAGTTAGGACGTCCTAGGGTGAGGGTTTGCCCTGTGAGGGGCGCACTCCTCATGGGTTTAGCCCACGACACAATGACAAGGCCCAACGCCCAAAACAGACTCGGACTGGAAGAGGTATATGTCTTGTTTTGATGATTCTGGACAGCTCAGAAGGAATTTTGATGTGAGACCAAAACTATCTGAAAGTAGACTTCATAAGCTTTCCAACAAGTACTTGTAGGCCCTGTAACTCCTTCTGGATCAAAAGTTATGGCCATTTTAAATTGACACTGTCTCCCAGCCCGAAACTGAATAGGTCTTGGGAATAGGAGTTTATTTGCACTTGTAGTCTCCACTTTAATATTTGGTTTCTTGAGCTATTCTCCATGGTCTTCTCCCAGGTTCCTAATAACAATAAAATCATCACAAGAATTAAATAGCATGCCATTCATAGAAATATTTCCATGTAAGCTTAGGGACGCATTCACCTGGCGATTAAGTTGACGGGCACGTGCGCGGGTAATTGGTCCTTGGATCTGTGGCACATCTTATTCAACATGAGGAGGTTGTAAGCGTGTATCTAAAGAAATGATGTCCTCATCATAGGTCGAGTTCGGTTGCTGGCTTAGATTGTGTTAGAGTCCAGTTCATGATCCATCTGCCGCACCATACAAACCCTAGGCATCACCACCATTGTCTTTGTTTGCCTATATACTAACCATCTTGTGCAAGTGTTGGTCATTGTGTGTTCTATTTTAGTGTCATATATCACATCCTTTGATCACCCTACATCTCCATCCATCTCCCCAGCAGCCACTGCCACCATATCATCCCTAGTTCCACTACCTGATTTCGAATCAGCCTCCACCAAAATACTGATACGGAGGACCCTCCTTGAAACAGCCATAACTTTTGCATACGGACTCGAAATCAGGCAAATAAGTAGTCTATGGACATCTACCAAAAAATTTCCATCCAGTTCTCCTCTACTTTGTCAGGTTTGCTGAAATTAGTTTTGCAAATTTCAGACCGGAAAATTAGGTATCTGCACCTCAAAGTTCTAGCACGCTTTTTAAATCACGCTTGTGTTTTTCCATTGGCCACATCTTATATCAGACTTAGCTGCCACCTCTTGAGGTTGTTGTTCCTGTGCTCCTAGTTGAGAAAAAATATCAGAAAAATAAAAGAAAAATAAAAAAAAGGTGTGAAAGAAAAAAAAGAAAAGGAGAGGAGCACATAGGACACACCAGGGAGCCAGCTGTGTGTTGTTTTGTGCTGTGTTTTGCCTTGTCCTTATTTCTTTGCTGCTGTCCTTTCATACTTGTTTGTCTCCCTTGTCTTATCACATCTGGTTTAGAACGCATTTAGGCCAGCAACTAGGACAAATGCTTTGGACATTTATTCAGCATTACTATATGTTATTGATTTGTGCCACTAACATTTTTGGGCCTCCCAAACTCCACATATATACTTCTGGTCAGCATGGTCTCGACCCTTGCAATCGCTGGATCACACCCTCAAGGTATCATGAACCAGCCACCGGTCGTACCATCCTTTGCTCGCTAGTCTCAGAACCTTGTAAAAGCTCGGTAAGGTGCTTCCATTTGCGAGTGTCCACTGTCCTTGCATAGTAGTAGTTGATAGGGATCATACTTTTGTGCTGTTTGTTTCCTATTTTCTACTAACCATGGCAGGTGAGGTGACTGATTTCGCTGATTGTGCTTCAAAAGAGGAGATCGTTAAGCTGGATCAGAAGATTGAAGAAAATGTAGCTGCCGTGAATGCTATGCGGGAAGACCTCCAGGCTATAGTGGGGAGCATTACCACCCTCACTAATAGCATCGAGCAGTTTGCAGCAAACCGTCACCCAACACCACCACTTGTTGATGATGACGGAGGTGAAGAGGAGGAAGCTGACAACAGTGCTACACGTGCTGAACTTCGTGACGAGCACCTACGACAACGGCTGCGATTCAACCGGCAAGGTATGGGAGGTAACCGCCACCAAGGGCGAGGTAACGATAATCTTTTTGTTAAATTAAATTTACCTTGCCTTCATTTTCTGGAAAATATGACCCTGAAGCTTATTTGGATTGGGAGATGACCGTAGAGCAGAAATTTAATTCCCATTTAGTTCCTGAAAATCATAGAGTTAGGCAAGCAACTAGTGAGTTCAAAGACTTTGCTATTATCTGGTGGAATAAACTAGTTAAATCTAGCCTAGAACCTGACACATGGGATAGACTAAAGTGAGCTATATGGGGTAGATTTATTCCTCCATCCTTCAAACGAGATTTACGAAAAAAGTTGCAATGCCTAGACCAAGGTGATAAGTCTATAGAAGAATACTATCAAGAACTACAAATAGGCATGTTGCGTTGTGAGGTATAGGAGGATGAGGAGGATAAGATGGCTCGGTTCTATGGGGGGTTGAGACGTGAAATTCAGGACATTATTCAATATAAAGATTGCAATTCTCTTAACCGATTGTTCCATCTATCTATATTAGTTGAATAGGAATTGCAGGGAAGGCAGCCATTAAGAAGGAACAATTGGGGAAGCGCATCTATATCGAGGCCTTCGATTGGGCAAGGCAAAAGTGTCCCTATTTGGAGTTCTACGCCTTCCACCTATAGGGCACCAGCAGCGCCATCTTCACGAGCTACCGAGGTATCTGAGAAGAGCCAAGGTAATGAGGAAAAGAAGAAAGATATAGCGAAAGAAGATCCACCTGTTGTTCCATGCATATTTCAAAATGGTTTAATTAAGAGTGCAGCTACAGTTTTTAAAAATGAGAACAAAGGTAACAGAAATGGTGCTACATTAACTCAAGGTATGGACAATTCTGATGTGCTATATATGTCCACTAATCATATTAGTTTAGAGCAATCACCAGTGAAATCATGTGTTAAATTACCTATGTCACACGATGGTTTGGTTCCTATTTCTTGTGATAAAGAAGAGTTGTGCAATGCTTCACTTATATCCATGCCACAACTAATGAATGAACATGTTAGTAATATTGTTGAACCACCATGTGCTGATTTTAGACATGTTGTTCACATTGCTAGCGAGAATGAAGAGCTTAGATTGCTACCTTCTTTAAATACTTGGGGCTATATTCAATTTGATGATCTTTGTCCACTCAATTGTTTAGAGAAGAAATTATTTGCTAGATCTGATTTGCCATGTCCTTCTCATGTGATTTTTCATGTTATTGGCAATTATGATAATAAAGGAGAATATAATGTGCATAGAGTATACATTTGTTCGAATTTTAATATACCTCCTTTTCATAATGGCATGTCTTGTCTAGAGGACCGCATGAGTATAAATAATTCTCTATCAAGTTCCTCTAGTTGTTTAAATAAGTTACAGGTAGGTTTGTAAGAAGGGGAGTGTTGTGAGCTGCACGATACTACAAAGTGTTCTCCATGTTTAAAAAATACTGAATCCAACCATATGCACAACACTACCTCACCCTATGTAGTGGAAGATAAAGATATGTTCATTAGGCTTAATGACAAAATGAAACCGCAGACGGTTTCCAATCAAGAAGGGGAGGATGATGAGGACATCACTAGCTGGGATATGACCCTAGCGACCTTATGTATTCAGCAACCAAAGGTGCATGCTTTCTACGTAAGATTTACGTGTTATATATTTGAACAGCCGTTACTGCACCATGAGTTTTGTGTGTTCTTGTTTGCAGAGATACTTGCTTGGGTGAAGGGAAAGAGACCGAGTGCAAGGAACGCATGGATGATCAAAGAAGTTGATTAGGGACCAAACCAAGACCTTGCCCAAGTCTACTCCTACATCACCACGTCACTTTTGATCCATAGAAGGCAAGAGATGAAGTTCTGCACATTTTGGATTTGGATTCCGGCCTCCTGACAGCATCAACTTCAAACAGACCTAGCCGCTGATACAAAAGGACTCTCGGGGACCATAAGTACTTGTTGGAAAGCTTATGGAGTCTACTTTCAGATGGTTTTGGTCCCACATCAAAATTCATCCTGAGCTGTCCAGAATCATCGAAACAAGACACATACCTCTTCTAGTCCGAGTCTGTTTTGGGCCTTGGGCCTTGTAATTGTGTCGTGGGCTAAGCCCAAGGGGTGTGCGCCCTAGGGTTAACCCTAGGACGTCCCTACTCATATATATATAGTAGCCATCATTGTTTAGAGTCGGGTTTTGCTTAGATTAATCTATCTTTGAACAGTTTTGCCGTTTATCGGTTTGTGAGACCCCAACTTCGAGAGTATAATCATTCATCTGCAAGTTGAGTTGCAATCTTCCTTGTTCTTGCTTGTGTTCTTCGATTTGCATGCAGGGATTAGCCTTCATGGTGAGGTCAACCGGGCAGCACACGGTTGATAACAAGAGGAGACGTGGTGCTGCGATTGCAGGGTTCGGGTCTTGGTGATCGGAAGCCAGATCGTGAGTGTCAATTCTCCACCAAATCGAGAGTTATCCTTACCTAACGGAAGATCGGGCACCCCATTGCCATCGCTTATGGAGCCGGTCAAATTGGCGGTGTGCCTGCGATCAGACCGGCATAGACTCGACGGTCAGATCGGCAGCCTGAGTCCGATTGGAAATATGGCATTTTTCGTGTTTCCTTCGGTGTGTACGGTATTTGATCGAGTCCTACTTGGTCTCTAACCTAAATAGGACATGGAGAAGTCTCAGGGAATGCAAGTCGAACCCCTTTATAAGGGTTAAGGCTGGTTCAATTGGGGAGCTCTCGATCAACCAACACAAAAACTTTCAATTAGCCAATTGAATCATTCTTTCAGCCTTCAATCTACTTTTTGCCTAGTTCTAGCTTAGTTCATCCATTTTTGTCGATTTGCGCTGTAAATCGTCCGTCTTTGCTACGAGATTGTGAGTTATCCCTTTGTAGGTATGTCCCGTAAACCTTCCGTTTCGCCCATGGGACGGGTGATTATTTCAATCTTTTGGAATTGGCTCCGCTAGCCGGTTTCTACTTCAAAACCCACCTTGATCTAGTTTGAGGTGGTTGGCGACTCCCTACACCACAAAGCTTTAGGTGATTTTCGTCGTTTGACCACAAGTAAGCGTCAACAACTTGGTACAAATTAGTGCAATCATTATGAGACTTCGAGACTTAGCTAAAATAGACTAGAGTTTAGTTTGAACAATAACAAAAGATGTGATATCATCTTTGTCGATGTTTTGTATCGGCAATGATTATATGGGGCTACTCGTGAGACCTAAACTTGATGGATTGCAAAGGAACACGAAACAATTTATCCTAGTTCAGGCCCTTAAGGTGAGATAATACCCTACTTCCAGCTGTGGTGTATTGCCTTTGAGGTTTCTCTAGTAAGATTGTTCCGCTTGCCTCGAGGGGCTCCCTACCCCTCCTTATATACTAGAAAGGTGAGGTTACATGATAGGAATCCCAGTCAGACTCTGACCAAGGGATTTCCTTCTAGGAATACAATGTACCCGACTAGGACTATATCCTTTCCTTACCATACAAGGTAATATGCACCGAGTCCTATTGTATCCCAAATTATAGGGTTAGGCCCATCCTTTGTTAGAGTGGCCACAATGCTTCCCATAAAGTACCCGGGACCCATGGCCTCCACAGTAGCCCCTGAGACCTTCATAGTTGAGTCACTGCTGGTGCCAAGTGCTCATCCTCCTTGGTGAAGATTTCCCAAGTTCCTTGCTCCTATGTACTCATTGTCCGAGTACCTCTTCTCCAAGTCCCACTTTATATCAGCTGGCAACGAGGCTATGAAGGGCTTCATAGGAAAATATAAATAGTGTGTGCTGAATAGGCACACCTATTAGGTGTAGCCCCCAACATTGTGCTTAATTGTGGAACAATTAAACATAAAGTCAAAGATCTTTAACCTTTAAGTCTTTTCTGAGTGGTATATTTCTCAGAAATTGGACTCTTCAGTGTCATATCAGCTGGAAACATTTTTTTGCTCAAGGCAATTTGGCTAAGCATGTAAGCCGAGTACCACTTCTTGGATTTTAACCCAATATGTGGTGAGGTGTTGTTGAAAGATATCTGCATCCTCAATTTTAATGGGGACCAGCTATTGATCCTTATAAGGATACATCCTTAATACCTATTAAATAATTTAGATATCTGAACATAGGCGTCCAGCAATTAGGCTTAACTCGAAGCATATCTGATTATTTCAATCGGCTCGTATAAAATAGCATCTGTACTATGATTTTAACACAGCCAACGGTCGGCCCAACAGGATATGCTATTTAGGAACTCATATATTACCGCCCAATACCAAGCTAGCCGGCCCAACCCCGCTAACTTGGCGCAAGCCTTTAAAACGGCGGGGGAGAGAAAAGATTCCCCTTTCTCCCCTAATTCGCCAAATGCTTCAGCTCCCGGAATTGCACCCAAACTTTGTGCTCTCCGCTCCTTCTAGGGTTTCCTTTCGCTCACGCTCCCTTCCAGAAATCGGTAGAGATCTTCATCCCCACTCTGATTCCCATCTTCTAGAAGCTTCTTCGCCCGGCTCTTCACCCCCGGCAATGCCGAAGGCGCCATTTGATAACCCAGCCATGCCGTCCGGTGCCTAGCTGATGTCGGATTGCTGTGCTACGAAGCTGGCGATCTTGGAGAAGAAGAAGCTCCAGCCCAAGGAAATCATCAACTGGCGTCCAGCTGCCGGTGAGTCAGTCCCTGCTCTAGGCTCGCACGAGACCGTGGTTTTTGCCTGTTTCTTTGACCACGGTCTCTCCCTTCCTTCCTTCATCTTCCTTCGTCGTCTTCTTGAATTTTATCAGATTGAGCTTGTCCATCTCAACCCCAATTCTATTCTCCAAATATCCCTCTTGGTCACTCTCTGCGTAGCTTTCCTGGGGATCAATCCCCATTTCAACCTCTTTCGGTTTCTGTTCCACATCAAGCCTCAACCCTTCAAATCCAAGATCTAGATAATAGGGGGAGCAGGCCTTCAACTCCACAACAAGATGAAGAAAGCCTACCTCCATGTCCCCCTGAAGACTTCTCTGAAAGGGTGGCATCGGGAGTGGTTTTACTACTCCAATCTCGAGCCCTCCCTGCCCCCTTTTACCGAAAATCCCCCTTCTGTCCTGGAGAGCTGGTCCTCCTTGCCATCTTAGACTGAGATGACTCAGGTGTACACACTACTAGAGAAGATCGATGTGCTGAAGGGCACAGGGCTGACGGGTCCTTGGATGGCCAGGGCATTCCTGAATCGTTGAACCTAGCCCTTGAAGGCCAGAAGCCACCTTGGCTACAAATACCAAGGGAAGAATGACCTGACTCGGGAGTGTGCCGATTTCGTCGAGAAGGATGTTGTTACCGACACCTTGCTCGGCTGTTTTGTCAATGGAGTCGTAGAGACTGAGGACGCAGATAGAGCCCCCAAGCCATACTGCAAGGGCAGGCCTAGGCCGAAGGTAATATATGGTGCAATGTTGGTCTTGATATCCATCGGCAATGTGTGATGTAAACGTTGTTCAATCGTATTTTCCTTGGTGCTGGAAATTTGCTGGAATGTGCAGAATTTGATTCTGACCCCCAAGACTAGTCGGCCAGTGGGGTCCAACCCAGCCCTAAGAGGGCTGGGAAGAGTGATGAGGATTACATGTCTCTACTACGCAAATCAATTTTTAAAACACAACAGCACCACTCAATTCATCAAGCATATCATCTAATCGTGGAATGGGATGACGATATCGAATGGTGATATTGTTAATTGCTCTACAATCTACACACATATGCCATGTTCTGTGGGTGCCATGGGCCCCGGGTACCTCATGACAAGCATATGGGCCACTCGGACAGAGGATGGGCCTAGTCTTGTAATTAGAGATATGGCTAGATTCGGCAGACTTCGCCTTGTATAGAAAGGAATATACAGTCCTAGTCGGGTGCGTTATATCTCTAAGGGGAGATCTCCTAGTCGTAATCCGATGGGGACTCCTACCTTGTAACCCTGTCCCCCAGTATATAAGGGGAGGCAGGGCGCCCCATGAGGGCAGACGAGCTCACATAAGCAGAGAAGAGCTCATAGAAGCACACGGCCATACAGTTCATCAGAACTACCACCGTATATCCTCAAAGGAATACATATAAACTGGACGTAGGGTATTACCTCACATTGAGGGCCTGAACCAGTATAAAATCCCTCTGTGTTCCTTTGCAATCCACCGAGTTTCCATCCGCCGAGTAGCCCCATATATTTATTGCCGGTGTAAAACATCGACAGTTGGCGCGCCAGGTAGGGGCTCCGGCGCGATCTACATCTACAAGCTCGATGGATCCAGCGACCGAAGTCGACGGCGGCAAACTCTCCCCCGGAGATACAATTGCATTCGGAAGCCTCGACTTCGTCGCCGACCAGATCGGCAATCTCACCCCGGCCGACACGGACCCGATCCAACCGGCCGAGGAACCAGCTGACTCCGCGCCAGTCGGCCCACACGACGCTGCGGCAATCTTCGACGACATGTTGCGGCGATCTCCAATACGCCCGAGTCCAGGAACAACTCTTCCTTTCAGTGTTCGACTCGGACTCGGTTCTGAGCCGGCCGAGATCGGGCCGAGAAGGGAAGAGATCGTCAACTTCCCGTTCGGACTCAGCGACGCCGCGGATATCTACAATCTACATCCGACGCGGCAAACCCGATCCCCTGGAGTTCGACTCGGATACGGCTCCGAGCCGCTCGAGATCGGATCTAGGGAGGTCGGAGTTGTAATCACCCCCATCAACTATTCCGACTACGACTCTCAGTCAGACTACGACTCCCAGTCGGATTCCGACTCCAAGTCGGATACCAGCTCGGCAAGCTTCACTCCGCCGCGAGAAATTTTCATGGCATCCAGAGGCTCTACTCCTATTCAGGAATCATGCCGACGACACGAGCCACAAGAGGAGGAGGCCTGCCGACTGCAAGAACAACAGGAGGAAGAAGCAAGACGCCTGCGCGCCCGTAACGACGATCTACGCAGCGCTGGGCGAACCGCTCAGCAACAAACCCTCCAAACAAAAGTCGGCGACCACGACGTCTTCGTCACGCCACAACAGAACATCGTGGCCGCCGCAACCCTACTGGACACGCTCCAACTTGGGCCTGATCACCAGGCCACCCCGACGATCGCAAGGATAAAAGCCATGCTTACCGCTGCTGCATGTCAGCAGCACCAACAGTCGGGAGATACCCTCATACCGACCAACCGGTCGGCATCCCCAATGGCAGTCTCGTCTACCTCAAAGCGACGCCGAGTGGCCGGCTCTAGTCAGCTGCACACGGAGTCACGCCAAACGTCATTCAGCAACCCAAACAACAACCGGCAACGTCGAAGTGACCGTCGGGACAACCGGGATCTCCGAGGCCAACTATGGCGTGATCTTCGGCAGGACACCAATGCTCGGCGCCGCGAACGAGAAGAAGACGAGCAACGCCAACTGGAAGACGAGAACGAGCATTTCGGCCTCCACCACGAGCGGTTTCGCCGCCGTAGTCGGGGTTGGAGTCCTCATGAAGACGAAGGCATACCGGCCTTCACCCAGGAGCTACAACAGGTTGACTGGCCGTCGGGTTTCAAGCCTACAAGCATCGAAAAATACGACGGCAAGACCGATCCCGAGTCCTGGCTCACAGCATACACTCTGGCAATCCAAGCTGCTGGAGGTGACCACAAAGTCATGGCTAACTACCTCCTAGTTGCTCTAGCCGACTCAGCGAGGACATGGCTAACAGGACTTCCCAAGCAATCAATCGGCTCTTGGGGAGAACTCCGGGAACGTTTCATCACCAATTTCCAGGGAACATACGAGAGGCCATCTTCTGAGTACGACCTATATCAGTTGCGTCAAAGGAAGAACAAGTCTCTTCGTGACTTCATCAAGAGGTTTTCTGAGAAGAGGAACTCAATCCCGAACATCAAGGATGAGGTCGTCATCGCCGCCTTTCGAAAAGGAGTCAAAGACACCTCGTTCATCGACAAATTCACGCGGAAGCCTCCCAACTCTGTCAAGGCCCTATTCGACATGGCAAACAAGTACGCCGACTCGGCCCACGCTGTTGCCGAGGCCCTCGATGACAACAAGTCACCCTGACAGAAGAAGCGGGACGACACCGACGACGCGGTCCCAACTAAAGCTGGGAATCGCAAACGCAAGTCAGACGGCTCCATTGTGGCAGTCGGTCACGACCGCCTTCGACCTTCAACAACTGAGGATTATCAGAACAACAAGTGACATGCTCGGGGGCTCACAAGCTCAAACACGAGGATGGCATCCCCACTCCCAAATACCGAACAGCTAAGTCGCTTTCTGATAAACATCTCCTCACTTGGCCTTGCTAGTGCCACAGCCGCTTACACCTAATAGGTGTATAAGCTGCGCATTTACTTTTTTCCGTTTTTGCTCTTAAATGATTACAAAAGTACTCGAGTAGCATAAATCTCGATCCGTGAAACTCTGCTCCATGTAAGACGAACTCAAGTCACCCAAAACGCGTGCCTGGGAAAGAGCCATGAGCCAACTCCCGACGCTAGGGGGCTATGACTAGTCGGGCAGAGTGCTTAAACGTAAGGGGTCAACTACTCGAGGAAATTAATATCAAAAAGAGGAAGAACACGTATTTACATACATTGTAAAATACATTTTATTCGGGTGATTGTTTTCATCATCAGATGCTACTCATCCGATATTTTTATATTGCAGGCCCAGCTCCGGATATGCGTGACAGGAACTCAGGGCTTCGAGCCTATCTCCTACGCTCGGGGGCTGGACAAGTCTGCCGAAATACACTCGGGATGCTCCATGAGGGCTACTTACCGAGTACTTGCACCAGTCGGGACGTCATCTTCCCCGACTACGCTCCATGGGAGCTAACAATCGGCCCCCGGCACCAGTCGGGGCTGTGTACCACTCGGCTAAGTAGGGTACGCCCCATGAGGGTCGCCAGCCGAATCCTACGCTAATGCTAGGTTCGGGTACCTTATTTGGCCGCAACTCTGTCAGGTTGGGTACGCCCCATGAGGGTCGCCAGCCGAATCCTATGCTAATGCAAGATTCGGGTGCCTAGCTTGGCTATAACTCTGTTGGATAGGGTACGCCCCATGAGGGTCACCAGCTGAACCCTCTGCTAATGCAAGGTTCGGGTACCTTGTTCGGCTTTTCCCAAGCCAGAGAAGACTTACATCGTCAAAGCGCGTCTGGAGTTCTCATGCACTGTGTCACACCTGAGGAGGGCAAGCAGATCCTGCAACATACCTACTCGGGTACATGTGGCAACCAGTTTGCATCCAGAACGTAAGTCGGAAAGGCTTGCGAATAAGGATTTCTCTGGCTGATTGCGGTTACCAACACCAAAAAACTCATCCTGACATGCGATGGATGATACTTCCCTAGAGCTATGCTGAGTAGGTTGGTTCAGGCCGGCTCACTTGGTAATAGCCACCAAGACATGAGTTCCTACAGTAGCATGCTCCATGTGGGCCGCCCGCAGGCTGAGTTGAAATTATAGCGCTGGTGCTACCCACAGGAACCGATGAGGTAAACAGATATGCTTCATGAGAGCCTTATTGCTAAACATATATGTTTGGGTATCTGTCTTATCCACCAGGTCTCGAGGATACATCCTTACAAGGATCACAAGCTGGTCTTCATTAAAATTGGAGATGCAGGTATCTCTCTCGAGTACACCTAACCACGTAATGGATTTATTTTTCATACAGTGGTACTCGGCCTACATGCGTGGCCACCAGTTGCCATGAGCAGCATTATTCCCGCTGACATGACGCGGATGAGTCTAACTTTCGAGTAGTACACTACTCGGGAGAGACTATAAAATTCACATTCCCGCTGACATGACGCGGATGAGTCTAACTTTCGAGTAGTACACTACTCGGGAGAGACTATAAAATTCTCATTCCCGGCTGACATGATGCCGACGAGTCGAATTTTCGAGTAGTACACTACTCGGGAAAGACTATAAACATTCTTCCAGCTGACGAGCTGAAGAGTCTAACTTCCGAATGGGACGCCACTCGGGAAAGACTATAAACACCTTTTCCAGCTGACATGAAGCTGACGAGTCTAATTTTCGAGTAGTATATTACTCGGGAAAGACTATAAACACCCCCTTTCCAGCTGACATGACGCTGAAGAGTCCCATATACGAGTAGCATCCTACTTGGCAAGACTATAAACACACATTCCGACTGACATGAAGTCGAAGAGTCCTATATACGAGTAGTTCCCTACTCGGCAAGACTATAAATCATATTCCGGTTGACATGATACCGAAGAGTCTCATGTACCAGTAGTAATCTACTCGGGAAAGACTACAAGGTTAAAGATCTTTTGACTTCATGTTTAATTGTTTTCACAATTAAGCACAAAGTCGGGGGCTACACCTAATAGGTGCGCCTATTCGGCGCACACTATTCCAACATCTACATCGAGCCCTTCATAGCCTCGCTGCCAGCTGACATGAAGCAGGACTCGGGAGAAGCAGCACTCAGACAAGGAGTACTCGGGAGCAACGCACTCGGGCGATCTTCACCGTGGAGGACGAGCACTCGGCATCAGCTGTGACTCAACTATGAAGGTCTCGGGGGCTACTGTGGGTGCCATGGGCCCCGGGTACCTCATGACAAGCATATGGGCCACTCGGACAGAGGATGGGCCTAGTCTTGTAATTAGAGATATGGCTAGATTCGGCAGACTTCGCCTTGTATAGAAAGGAATATACAGTCCTAGTCGGGTGCGTTATATCTCTAAGGGGAGATCTCCTAGTCGTAATCCGATGGGGACTCCTACCTTGTAACCCTGTCCCCCAGTATATAAGGGGAGGCAGGGCGCCCCATGAGGGCAGACGAGCTCACATAAGCAGAGAAGAGCTCATAGAAGCACACGACCATACAGTTCATCAGAACTACCACCGTATATCCTCAAAGGAATACATATAAACTGGACGTAGGGTATTACCTCACATTGAGGGCCTGAACCAGTATAAAATCCCTCTGTGTTCCTTTGCAATCCACCGAGTTTCCATCCGCCGAGTAGCCCCATATATTTATTGCCGGTGTAAAACATCGACATGTTCCGTCTTTCTTAGGCAATAAAATAACCAGAATAGCACAAGGACTAAGAGACTCACGCACATAACCTTTGTCGAGTAGTTCTTGTACGTGGTGCTGAATCTCTTTAGTTTTCTCCGGGTTTGTCCTATATGGCGCACAGTTGGGTAATGAAGCACCGGGAATGAGATCAATCTGGTGCTCAATCCCTCGAATGGGTGGCAGCCCCGGTGGTATCTCACTTGGAAATACATCAAAAAACTCCTACAAAATGTTAGACAGATCAGGGGGCAAAGAACGCTGCATATCGTGAAGTGAAATCAAAGCATCTTTGCATACCAAAGCATAGCAAATAGAAGTGGAAGCAATCAATTCATTCACATCAGAACGGGTAGCAAGCAAGCATGTTCCTTTGAAGGTTATCTCATTTTTCTTGGGGCAAATAAATTTGTTTTGTTTCTTATCATTCCTTACAAGATCCTTTGCAACAATGTGGTTCTCACTTTATCATGGTCCTGTAATTTAAGTTTTTGGGCTCTAGCAACATCATCTTGCACAATAGCCTCTGGAGACATAGGATGTAGCACAATTTTCTTATCATTGTGCAGAAAAGAATACTAATTTGATCTACCATGATGCATTGAATCTCTATCAAATTGCCACGGTCTACCTAGCAGAATAGCACATGCTTGCATAGGCACAACATCACATTCAACAACATCACTGTCACAGCCCTAAATCTAAATTAAGGTAATTAGTGTTAAGCCCTAGCTAATCCTTGCTTTGTGCTAGTTGTCACTTCCCAAGTTCTATATATCTAAAAATCCTACAAAAATTCCTAAACATGTCAGGTGATGTGAGTAAGCCCTTGTAAATTTTACATAATTTTATCCCTTCAATAAATACTTCAACCAAGTCCCTCAACTCAGCAAAGCTAGGAAGCTAGCTGAAATAAATTGGGTTACTTCTGAAATTCACCAGATGAAAATGAGGACTAATTAGACAGAGCCCTTTTGCCAAAGTGTGTGCCAACATGAACCCTATCACTAGTAATTTTGGTTCAATTTAATTCCCAAGGAAGTCACATGAAATAATAGGAGCAAAGCCCTAGGGACATGAATCAAGCTGCAGAAAAACTGGATCAGTGACCCCACTTTGCAAATTCACCAAAAATAAACCAGATCACTTCTAACAACGAAATTTGGTCAGCATGTTAAACACATCTTCCTCTACCTCCAGTAATTTTTCCATAATTTATCTCCCTTATTTATCTGCTGAAATCACAGATGCAAGACAGCTGTCCATACAGCTCACAAAACAGTCTCTAGAGTATTCTCCTCTCATCTCTCACTGACCAGTGGGACCCACAACACCCTGGCCCACCTGTAAGCCTCTACCAGTCTTGGGACAGTGAGTTTCACCCCATTTCTACCCATGCCTCTCTCCTCTCCATAGGAATTAACTCCAAGGACCCACATGTCATAGGCTAAGCCTAACCACAAATGTGTATAAAAGTATTCTCTGACGTGTGGGACCCACCAAGGACACTGTGGAGATGGAGCAACTCAGCACTGCATGAACCAACGTGTCACTGCCTCCTTCTTTCTCCCTCACAGCGCACACAGAGAGACCTAGATGAACTCAAACCTTGGAGACCTCGACCATTTCGCCTCTAATCTCGCCAGCAGAACCTCCTCTTCATCCTCTTCACGCTCCCACCGGAGAAAACGACAGTATCCACAAAGATCACCGGAGACAGAGCTATTTTCCCTCACTGCCGAAGCTATTCGATCGAGCCCGTGCTTACTCCGGTGAGCTCCATTCTTTTCTAAGCTTCAGGAACATGATCTATACCTTCTGAACATTCCATTTTTGCACTTGGTTGCCCTAGGATCACTAGTCGAAGCCGCCGTGCTTCGCCCTCTGCTCTACAGCGCCGCCGCCGGGACATCACGGTCGTTCCGGCCAATACAGTACCTCGCCGGCCTCGTCAAACCTCACAGTGAGAACCCAGATACTTGGTAGATGCATATACATGCATTAATATGGCCAGCTTGAGCTCGTAGAATGTTTTTCCCCGTCGACCCAAAAAGACCCACCGCTGGAGCTCGCCGCCGGCGAGATTCCGGTCACCCGAGGTGTTAAGAAGACCACCCTTAGCACCGCCATGAACTCCTCTATCTTTTCTCTTTGGGGCCCGACTACAGCTGACGCCGCCATCGCCGTCGCCGCCGCCAAGAAGCTCGCCGACTAAACCTCCTCTGTTTCACCCCGCCGGACCATCCTCTCCGTGTCCGGACGGTCCGTTTCCTTTGTCTCGCGTCGCGCCCTGCTTTGCTTTGCCTCACTGGCTAGGAAATCAGAAAAGAAGAAAGAAGAAAGAAATAGGAAAAGTAATTAAAAGATTTATCTTACAACAGAAAAATGGTTAAACTTTGTAAACCCATAACTTTCTCATTTTAACTCCGTTTTGAGTGAAACCAATTTTAATAGTTCTGCAAATTTGTGAACTTTATTACTGTAAAATAAAATATGACAACTTCTGTACAGAAAATATCCATAAAATAATATGAAGCAAAATTGACTTATTTTGGGCTTAATAACTTGAAATATTCCCATAAAATTCATTTTAACTCCTTTTGAGGTAAACCAAATTTTTGTGGATTCATAAAGTTATGCTCTTTAATTTGGAAAAATAAAAAGTGAGACCTTCTGTGTAGGGTTTTTCTCTAAAAATGGAAATATCTTTTATATACCTCTTTGTGACCTAAAAGTTTATGAATTTCTAGAAAATTCATCCTATTTGCTAAAAATGTGAAACCACTTCTGTTAAACTCAGAAAATTGTAACCTTACTGTGGAAAAGTTGTATTTGATAAAAATTCCTCCCAAAATAGGCCTAAGTAATTTTCTAACCTTTCTTTTTGTTAAACTTGAAAAATTCATATCTAAATCATTTTTAAATCGAATTTCAGTGAACCAACTTTTGTCGGATCTAGGAAGATATGTATTTTCACATAAAAATGCTCACACTCATAAAATCCTACCAGAGAAGGCAAGCACATATTTTCCACTTAGAGTTTTCCTATAGTTTCGGCTTTTGCCGTTTTCAGCCCTTCCACCTTGTCATTTTTGTATCTCCCAATCCAGGGATGCAAATGACTTGGTTCTTTCTCCTAAAATCTTGCTAGGACATGCCATACCTACTGTATTTATCTCATAATTAATTGATCATGTTGCATAGACATGTTTAATTGCTTCTTATTTGCATATTGCTTCTTATTGATAGATTCTGCGGATACGGAGTATGTGGAGATTAACCCAGAGCTTGAGTGTGACTTATCGCTGCAGCAAGGCAAGCGTCTAAGCATATTGAACCTATGTGGGTGCCATGGGCCTCGGGTACCTCATGACAAGCATATGGGCCACTCGGATAGAGGATGGGCCTAGCCTTGTAATTAGAGATATAACTAGATTCGGCAGACTTTGCCTTGTATAGAAAGGAATATACAGTCCTAGTCGGGTGCGTTCTATCTCTAAGAGGAGATCCCTTGGCCGTAATTTGGTTGGGACTCCTACCTTGTAACCCTGTCCCCCAGTATATAAGGGGAGGCAGGGCGCCCCTTGAGGGCACGGCCAGACGGTTCATCAGAATCGCCACCATAATTCCTCAAAGGAATACATATAAACTGGACATAGGGTATTACCTCACATCGAGGGCCTAAACCAGTATAAAAATCTCCTTGTGTTCCTTTGCAATCCACCGAGTTTCCATCCGCCGAGTAGCCCCATATATTTATTGCCGGTGTAAAACATCGACAGTTGGCGCGCCAGGTAGAGGCTTCGGCGCGATCTATATCTACAAGCTCGATGGATCCAGCAACCGGAGTCGACGGCGGCAAATTCTTGCCCGAAGATACAATATCATTCGGAAGCCTCGACTTCGTCGCCGACATGTTCGACAATCTCACCTTGACCGACACGGACCTGATCCAACCGGCCGAGGAACCAGCCAATTCGTGCCAGTCGGCCTACACGATGCTGCAGCAATCTTTCATGACATGCTGCGGCGATCTCCAATACGCCGAGTCCAGGGACAACTCTTTCTTTCAGTGTTCGACTCGGACTCGGTTTTGAGCCGGTCGAGATCGGGCCAAAAAAGGAAGAGATCATCAATTTCCCGTTCGGACTTGGCGACGCCGCGGATATTTACAATCTACATTTGACGCGGCAAACCCGATCCCCTGGAGTTCGACTCGGATACGGCCCAGAGTCGCTCAAGGTCGAATCTAGGGAGGTCGGAGTTATAATCACCCCCATCAACTATTCTGACTACGACTCTCAGTCGGATTCCGACTCTAAGTCAGACAGCAGTTCGGCAAGCTTCTCCCCGCCACGAGAAATCTTCATGGCATCCAAAGGCTCTACTCCTACTCAAGAAACACGCCGACTACACGAACAACAAGAGGAGGCGGCCTGCCGACTGCGAGAACAACAGGAGGAAGAAGCAAGACGCCTGCACGCCCGCAATGACGGCCTACGCAGGGCTGGGCGAACCGCTCAGCAACATACCCTCCAAATAAAAGTCGGTGACCACGACGTCTTCGTCACGCCACAACAGAACATCGTGGCCACCGCAACCCTACTGGACACGGTCCAGCTTGGGCCTGATCACCAGGCCACCCCGACCATTGCAAGGATAAAAGCCATGCTTACCACTGCTGCATGTTAGCAGCATTGACAGTCAGGTGATACCCTCATACCGACCAACCGATCGACATTCCCAACGGCAGTCTCATCTGCCTCAAAGTGACACCGAGCGGCTGGCTCCAGCCAGCCGCATGTGAAGGCACGTCAGGCGTCACTCGGCAACCTCAACGACAACCAACAACGTCAAAGCAACCGTCGGGACGATCAGGACCTCCGAGACCGACTACGGCGCGACCTTCGGCAAGACGTCATTGCTCAGCGCCGTGAACGAGAAAAAGATGAGCAACGCCAACTGGAAGACAAGAACAAGCGCTTCGACCTCCACCACGAGCGGTTTCGCCGCCGTATTCGGAGTCAGAGCCCTCATGAAGACGAAGGCATACCGGCCTTCACCCAGGAGCTACAACAGGTCGACTGGCCGTCGGGTTTCAAGCCTACAGGCATCGACAAATACGACGGCAAGACCAATCCCGAGTCCTGGCTCACGGTCTACACTCTGGCGATCCGAGCAGCTGGAGGAAATCACAAAGTCATGGCTAACTACCTCCCAGTCGCTTTAGCCGACTCAGCGAGGACATGGCTAACAGGACTTCCCAAGCAATCCATCAGCTCCTGGGGAGATCTCCGGGAACGCTTCATCGCCAACTTCCAGGGAACATACGAGAGGCCATTTTCCGAGTACGACTTATATCAGTTGCATCAAAGGAAGAACGAGTCTCTTCGTGACTTCATCAGGAGGTTCTCTGACAAGAAGAATTCAATCCCAATGATCAAGGACGAGGTCGTCATCGCAACCTTTCGAAAAGGAGCCAAAGACACCTCGTTCATCGCCAAATTCACATGGAAGCCTCCCAACTCTGTCAAGGCTATATTCGACATGGCGAACAAATACGCCGACTCAGCCCACGCTGTTGCTAAGGCCCTTGAAGATAAAAAGGCATCCTAACAGAAGAAGCGGGAGGGCACCAACGACGCGGTCCCGACTAAAGCCGGGAATCGCAAACGCAAGTCAGACGGCTTCATTGTGGTAGTCGGTCACAATCGTCTTCGACTTTCAACAACTGAAGATTATCAGAACAACAAGTGACATGCTCGGGGGATCACAAGCTCAAACGCAAGGATGGCATCCCCACTCCAAAATACCGAACAGCTAAGTCGCTTCCTGATAAATATTTCTTCACTCGGCCTTGCCAATGCCGCTTACACCTATTAGGTGTCTACACCTAATAGGTGCACAAGCTGCACTCTTCTCTGTTTTTGCTCTTAAATGATTGCAAAAGTACTCGAGTAGCATAAATCCTGATCCGTGAAACTCTGCTCCATGAAAGACGAACTCAAGTCACCCAAAATGCGTGTCTGAGAAAGAGCCATGAGCCAACTCCCGACGCTAGGGGGCTATGACTAGTCGGGCAGAGTGCTTAAACATAAGGGGTCAACTACTCGGGGAAATTAATATCAATCAGAGGAAGAACATGTATTTACATATATCGTAAAATACATTTTATTTGGATGATTGTTTTCATCATCAGATGCTACTCATCCGATATCATTATATTGCAGGCCCGGCTCCGGATACGCGTGACAGGAACTCAGGGCTACGAGCCTATCTCCTACGCTCAGGGGCTGGACAAGTCTGCCAAAATACACTCGGGATGCTCCATGAGGGCTACTTACCAAGTACTTGCGCCAGTCGGGACGTCATCTTCCCCGGCTACGCTCCATGTGAGCTGACAACCGACTTTCGGCACTAGTCGGGGGTCGTATATCACTTGGCTAGGTGAGGTACGCCCCATGAGGGTCGCTAGCCGAATCCTATGCTAATGCAAGGTTCGGGTACCCTGCTCGGCCCTCCTGAAGTCAGAGAAGACTTACATCATCAAAGCGCATCCAGAGTTCTCATGCACTACGTCACACCTGAGGAGGGCAAGCAGATCCTGCAACACACTTGCTCAGGCACCTATGGCAACCAGGCTGCATCTAGAACATAAGTCGGAAAGGCTTGTGAATAAGGATTTCTCTGGCTGATTGCGGTTATCGACACCAAAAAACTCATCCTGGCATGCGATGGATGATACTTCTATAGAGCTATGCTGGATAGGTCGGCTCAGGCCGGCTTATTTGGTAGCAGCCACCAAGATATGAGTTCCTACAATAGCATGCTCTATGTGGGCCGCCCGCAGGCTGAGTTGAAATTATAGCGCTGGTACTACCAACAGGAGCCGATGAGGTAAACAGATATGCTCCATGAGAGCCTTATTGCTAAACATATATGTTTGTGTATCTGTTTTATCCACTAGGTCTCGAGGATATATCCTTATAAGGATCACAAGCTGGTCTTCATTAAAATTGGGGATGCAGGTATTTTTCTTGGGTACACCTGACCACGCCGTGGATTTATTTTCATAAAGTGGTACTCGGCCTACATGCGTGGCCATCGGTTGCCATGAGCAACATTTTACCCGCTGACATGATGCGGAAGAGTCTAACTTTCGAGTAGTGCACTACTCGGGAGAGACTATAAATTTCTCATTCGCACTGACATGATGCGGAGGAGTCCAACTTCTAGGTGGGACGCCACTCGGGAAAGACTATAAACCCCTCTTTCCAGCTGACATGATGCTGAAGAGTCCCATATACGAGTAGTATCCTACTCGGCAAGACTATAAATACCCATTCCGACTGACATGAAGTCGAAGAGTCTTACATACGAGTAGTTCCCTGCTCGGTAAGACTATGAATCATATTCCGGTTGACATGATACCGAAGAGTCTATATACCAGTAGTAATCTACTCGAGAAAGACTTCCAGGTTAAAGATCTTTGACTTTATGTTTAATTGTCTTCACAATTAAGCACAAAGTCGGGGGCTACACCTAATAGGTGCACCTATTCGGCGCACACTATTCATATATCTACATGAAGCCCTTCATAGCCTAGCTGCCAGCTGACAAGAAGCAGGACTCGGGAAGAAGACTCACTCGGACAAAGAGTACTTGGGAGCAATGCACTCGGGAAGACTTCACCGTGGAGGACGAGCACTCGGCATCAGCTGTGACTCAACTATGAAGGTCTCAGGGGCTACTGTGGGTGCCATGGGCCCCGGGTACCTCATGACAAGCATATGGGCTACTCGGATAGAGGATGGGCCTAGCCATGTAATTAGACATATAGCTAGATTCGGTAGACTTTGCCTTGTATAGAAAGGAATATACAGTCCTAGTTGGGTGCGTTATATCTCTAAGAGGAGATCTCTTGGCCGTAATCTGGTTGGGACTCCTACCTTGTAACCCTGTCCCCCAGTATATAAGGGGAGGCAGGGCGCCCCTTGAGGGCACGGCCAGACGGTTCATCAGAATTGCCACCATAATTCCTCAAAGGAATACATATAAACTGGACGTAGGGTATTACCTCACATCGAGGGCCTGAACCAGTATAAAAATCTCCTTGTGTTCCTTTGCAATCCACCGAGTTTCCATCCGCCGAGTGGCCCCATATATTTATTGCCAGTGTAAAACATCGACAACCTATGTTTTCAATAAATTGATTTGTTTGTGAAAACAATATCTATATGCATGCTTCAGTCTGTTTAAAATGGGGAAAATGGGTAGAGTTAATATTACCCAATTGTATGCATTTCCATTCCTTGGTTATTGATCTCATGTTTATACCTTGTCACCACTGGTTAAGGACTTTGGGATACTTTTATTTTACCGAATGCTTAGCCATGCTTATTCTAGACTTAGCAAAATCCGATAGATGGAACTATCGGTTCAAAACTAGTTGAATGCGAATAGATGGGTTAAAATCTGACAAGAATAACTTCTAATTAATATTTGAGAATATGTTTGACTTGGACGGATGATAGGGAGATGAAGGGATGGTGTTTCCCCGATGCACGTAGCTCCGTCTGGGTCGTGAAGGACCGAACATGTTAACATCTATTCAAGCACCCTACGTACTTCCACACGCCGGGAGTGGGACGGCTTAACTCAGTAGCACGGGAGGCTGTGGCCATCTACGCCCGTCCGTTAGTCGTGAGGAGGGATTTTCGTTGGAGGACCTCGAGCGAGCCTGGCTGTGGCCGGAGGTGCCTCCCACGACGGTAAGCCCGCCTAAGTCATCACACACGCACGACTAAGTCGTCGGGGGCCCAGACGTGGTTTAGGTGGTTGGGGCTAAGCGTGCGAAAGGTTTTGTTGTGACCTCTAGTCCGCACTCAATGTGTAGAGTGTGGGTACAGATATGTACGTATCAAACTAGAGTGTAGCCGTTGGGCTTCTATCACATCGTGTGGGTAAAGATGTACACCTCTGATCAGAGTGAGAACTATTTGAATAGCCGTGTCCACGGTCACAGGACAAACGCTTGATGTGTTAGTTAGTCATGTTAGCATCCAACTTGGGTTTTGTGTTTATTCCATGACTTAGGATAGTCATGGATGGATGGGTTTATATAAGGGATTTTTAATGTTAAATATGACTTGGCTTTAGTCATGAAACATGGTGTGCTAATGTAGCACAATTGTTTGGGCAAGGGTGGCCCATGGATGATGCTTAAAGCATGGTTTATGCTCATTTATGTTCCATTTTCAGAACCACATACTTGCTGTCTTAAAATTTCAGATTGAGTTATTTCACAAAATGCTTATAGTTTCAAGTATTACTTGCTCAATAAAATCTGCTTTGTGCAAAATCAAGTCAATATAGCCTTCTTCCTTGATGTAGAAACCAGCATGATTCCTTTGTATTATTAATATTGTGTAAGTCTTGCGGAGTACCATTCGTACTCACGTTGCATCTTTTCAGGTGAGGATAACGACGAAGATGGTGTGATCTACTATTATCCCGCCGAGGGTGGCGAGGATAATGTGTAGTTGAAGTTGAGCTCTATCCCCAGTCGGTTGCCCTGTGCATAGGTTTGGCACCACTAGTTCTTGTCTTTTGTGTTTATTTTCCGCTGCAAATCTTTTGTGTCACTTTGTGATGAATTAGGGTGTGAACCCTCTATGTAATGTTTATAACTCTGCTACTCGTTTATCCATATTTAGAGTACTTGTGATGTTTATCAATTGCTTGCAATGAAAGTGTGAGGCTAGTCGCTTTCCTGGGGACTAGCTGAACATGAGTATGAGTTGTGTATAATTGAGATGGTTGGGGGATAGCTATTGTGGTTCGAGTCCTCTGGGGTACGTATCGTGTTTGGTCGCCACCATCGAGTGGTTTGACGGGCGTATGACGGGGAGGACTGGCAAGCTATCCTTATGATTATCTCTTTTGTATACTTCTCGGCATTTTGGATTTGTATTGTGAGCGGGTAAAGATTATGGCAAGTCTGCGATGAGGATGGATGGTTACTGCATTTATTCGGGTTTTATTCGAGACCCCATCCATCTAGATAGTTCACGTTGCCGTAATAGTTACTCTTCATAATGCACTTCTGGGGTGCCCACAATCACGATATGATCCAATAGAGAAATTAATTCACACCAGTCTAGTTACCTTTGCCTTACCGCTGTTATTAAGCCATTGGATGTGATATGGATGTGGATGCGGTTTGGTACTAAGTGCAAGTTTCTCGACCATGTCACTGCTGGCCAAGTTGTTGCAGCTACCTCCATCAATAATCATGCAGCAAGAACGCTCTTTGATGACACACTTTGTTTGAAACAACATGTGCCGCTGATTTTGCTCCGCCTTCTCCATTTGTGCACTAAGCACACGCTGCACAATGAGACTCTCATAACACTCGGCATCATCAGCACCAATATGCTCTTCAGATGCTCCATCATTACCTGCCTAGTCAGTTGCAAGCATAGCATGTATATCTTCATCGAAATCACTAGCAAATGAATACACACCATTGTCTTTAACAACCAAAACACGATTGCTAGGACAGTCACGCTGCACATGTCCAAAGCCCTTACATCGGTGACATTGAACATCTCTAGTTCTTCCTGTAGATGCCATAGAAGAAGCGCTCTCAGCGGGCGCTTGGGCAGCCTTTGATGCTGTAGGCGCCCAACTTGCTGAATTAGTAGGAGGAACACGTGACTTACTGTAGTTGTTAGATGAAGAAGGTGATGCCTGACTCAGGGAGGAAGACGGTGGTGGAGCACGTCCAGCTAGAAAAGTAGTCGTGCGTGCTTGCCATGAGTTAATTTTTCCTGTAGAAACATTAGTCCTGGAACTTGCACGACGTCCCTGCACTTCTCTTTCAGCTTTAAAAGCAAGGTGAAACAGATGAGTAACATTATTGTAATCTTTGTAAGCTAGGATTTCCTGAATTTCATGATTTAAACCACCCAAAAATCTAGCCATAGCAAGTTCCTCAGTCTCCTCTAAGTTACAACGCAACATGCCCATTTGTAGTTCCCGATAATATTCTTCTACGCTTTTATGTTCTTGCCTCAATTGTTGTATTTTATGTAACATATCACGTTCATAGTAAGAAGGAACAAATCTAGCCTGCATGACCCGTTTCAAAGCATCCCAAGTTTGTGGTATGTTATTCGCATTTTTCTTGCCATGTTCTTTCCACCAAACAGAAGCAAAATCAGTGAACTCACTAGTTGCAGCCCTAACCCTTCTATTCTCAGGAAATTCATGACATGAAAATTTTTGATCGACAGCAATCTCCCAAGTAATATATGCATCAGGATCGTATTTACTATCAAAAGGCCGTATCTTAAATTTAATCCTACCAAAAGCATCATCGTTGTTGCATACCTCATGTCGGCGACCCATCCCTGCACAATTGCGATGTAGCCGTCGGTGAAGACGAGCTTCTCGGTCATCATGTTCAGTATCAGCAGAGTACTCATCTTCCAAGTCGTTCTCATCATGTACACCATCATCAACGTTGTCATCCTCATGTCGTGGGTTCCCTGCATCAGCACAGATGTTAACAAGATGTCTCAACATAGCAGCTAAGTTGGTGTTGATTCCAGCAACTGAAGTCTCTAGAGCAACAAGCTTGGTATTGGTTTCAATCTAGGTGGTCTCCAATTGACCAAGCTTGTCATTCGCCACCTGCAAGTCTGCATCAAGCCCCTCCGTGTGCCTCTTTACCTACCGCTCGAAGTGTTGTATAATTTCCCTCGTGCGAGGAGAATGTGCCATGCTATGGCCATCCTCCGAAGCTGACATCACTTAAAAGAACAAAGACAAGAAAACAGTGAAACGAAAACAAAATCCCTAATGCTACTAGGATGTGGCTATAGCAAGGTGCTCACTCTCAACCCGTTCATGCAAGCTCTTACCAATTCTTACCTAGCTCAACAGGAGGGAACGGCCACCAACAAGTCGGCAATCCTTGAAAAGAGAGTGTATCGGTGCCGTAGCAACAACACCTGTCAAGCTGTAGTCGGAAATGTGGATCTATAGGTGGGCTGAAAGTAGTGCACAAGGAAGTACTAGTACCACGTTAGTTACAAAAGCAAGCTGAGAAATCGTTCAACGGCAGTACCGTGCTGGTCCTAGGCTAGACCATGCTAGAGACGTGAGCCTAAACACAAGCGTTGTCACACGAATAACCAGCAGCTATGTAAAAGAGAGATCTAGAACAAGCAGCAACTAAAACAAACCCCTCTATTATCTTTTCTTTTCATTTCTTCTTTTTTTCTTTTTTTCTTTTTTTTGCAGAAGGTGCCTCAAATCTATAAACTCAATGCAAGGTTCTCAGAAACTCATTACACCCATGCACTTTTTTTACCAGGGGTATATTGGTAAATAAAAGATTAATCTCTCTCTCTCTGAAGTAGGTAAGCTACGAAGAAAGGGGACGCGTTGGGTTCGATGGTGGTGGTTCTGGTAGTGGTTGCAGTGGTGATGTTGGCAGCGGATTTCGTGGTCGTTGAGAATTTCATGGTGGTGGCGTCGGTGATGGTAACATGAGCAGAACTCAAAACTTTAGTGGCTGTTGACGCCGAAAATCACCGGCAGCGTCGGGAACGAGCCGATGATATGGTTCGGCGTCTGGAGACACACGAAGGCCTGGGAGATTTGCTTAACTCTAGTGCAGGTCCTAAATCTTGAGGTTCGTAGGCGTGCTAGTCAATTTGACCCTGCAATTGACAAGGAGATAGAAAATATTAGATCGTTGAGCCAATCGGCTGGAAGCCGAATTGGACTCGCTCCATCGGCCGATGGCCAATATAGACAAAGCACTTATACATCGACTAGGAGCCGATGATGGCATAGATGGATAAGATAAATATACCATGTGGCTAAGGAACCAATAACAATATAAATAAATAAACTAGCCGATTACTGATATGAAGTGTATCGGCCGGAAAGCCGATAACGGTGTAGAGTGCCAAAAACATGTAGCGATGCAATCGGCCTTAATTAACAAAAGATAACCTATCGGCTAGGCACTCCGATAGAACATTGCATAAGTATCCATCGGCTCATTAAGGATAGAATTATTATCACCAGTCTAATAGATCGGACCTAACCGTTGTAGCATAGACTGACGATGATAACAGAACCTCGATGGGCCGATAGATCTAATGCAATCGTGATGTGATATATGATAACTTATCGGCTATACATCCCGATAAAACTCTTGCATAAAACAGATCAACCTAGCAGGAATAACTTATCACGCAGTTTAGTAGGTCGGACCTAACCGATGCAGCACAAACTGACGATAAATTACACCCAGTAAGTTGATAAATCTATGCACACGTGATGTGATATATTTACTCGGCCTATGAGATCAAACCTAACTGATGCAGCCGTAGACAGAACAGATATATCGTGGTAAGCCGACTACCGCAGGCTGACTAGAATATCGGACCTAACCGAGGAAGTCCTAGCCGGTACGGTAGTCGGGGTAACGAGACTTACCCTCTCGTAGGAGGTCGAACTTAACCGATGCAGCCCAACTCGAGAAGCAAGAACCCGTTGAATAGGGTGGCGATGCGCCGAAGTTTGTATTGATCTGATTGATAATTTACAAGGTACCTGGGCATACGTATTTATACCCCGAGTTGATACATTCCTGATCGGATACGAAACAGGAGTTTCCTAACTATAAAAGGAAAAACAACAAGCCCTGACCGGACACGAGATCAGGTTTTCCTAAAAATCGTTAAAGCTACCTAATTTACAGATAAAATAATTAACGGCCATGCTGTGGTCTTCACGACTCCTTGAATTCGGCTTCTTCTGGATTTAATTCCCACCATTTAACCGTGATTTTTCCTTAACCGAATCCAATAAAGATCCGTACCAAATTTTGGCGTTAACACATGCCCCCCAATTTCAAAGTTTGTTATCGAATTTCGAAATTCTTCTGTTTGGGCTTTAGATTCCTTTCACACCGAGGTAGCCCAAGGTAGCCCACTTTCCTTAAATGTTTGAAACAGTGCCAACGGCCTTGATTCCCGCCCGGTCATCATACCTCTATAAACCGCTTCGCTTTCCTAGCCCCCTTTCTTTACGCTTTCACATCACCAGAGCCCTTTCAACTTCCTCCGAGACCTTGACGAACTCCGGTGATCCAGGCGAACTGCTGCGGTCTCCTTCTTCAACCTCCAATCTGCGCTCATCTTCCTCTTCCGCAATGGCTTCCGCGAATGCCATCCCAGAGGTAATCTCCTTGTCTAATCGTCTTCTCTATCTCGTAACCTGGATTGAATCTGCTTCCGTTCCTCGTGTTCTTGTTTACTGTAGCACTTAGAGACTAGATTTTGATTCCGTCATAATCTCTTTCCGTTTCTCGTGTTCTTGTATATTGTAGCACCTTAGAGACCAGATTTTGATTCCGCCGTAACCTCTTTCTGTCCTTCATGTTCTTGCATATTGTAGCACCTTAGAGACCAGATCTTGATTCTGGCTGCCGATTACCCGAACTTCTTCTACCATGGTCCCATGGGCAGTGAAGATCCTACAGATTTCATCAACGCCGAAACTCAACGCATCCCCTTCAAGAACTCCGCCATGCTAGTCAGCGATTGGAACAACAATTTCAGATCATGGCCGAGCAAGCTTCCCGGGTGGAGGAACTGGTATAACAGAGTATCGGCTGCCAAGAGAACCCTTTGGGACGAAGAAGACATCGCCCAATACATCAATCTCTCACTGGCTGAGATAGAGAGGAATGAACCACTGCTTGCATCGGCCTCATACTTCTGGTCAGACGCCCTCAACGCCTACCTATTTGGACATGGGCCGATGACCCCAACTTTGATAGATGTAACCATACTTACCTGCCTGAACACAACGAGTTACATCAATCTCTTCAATCTCCAATTCAAGCCTACCCATTGGCTTAAAGCAAAGAACATCGGCGGTTGGTCCAAGTACATATCAATCCATAACAAAGGAATTGGACCAGTTGATGATCGGGAACACGTCGCTTTCCTGAATCTGTGGTTGGAACGATTCGTCTTCGGCGATGCAACCCTTGGTCCAACAACCAATATGCAATGTCTGGCAGAACATTTGGCCGATCGGAAACAAGTTCCCCTGGGGCAATATCTCCTTGGCGCCACTTATCAACTACTGCATCAAGTGGCAGTCAAACTATCGGCTGGCCAGCCAGTTGGCCATATCGGAGGTCCTTGGTGGTTCGTGCAGTTATGGCTCAACGTTTACACATCCAAAGCAATTCCTAATACCTCCTTCCTCAATCAATCTTTTCCAGCTGATCACACAGAGGAACAAGCACCCACCTATCGCTGATGCATCTCAATGGGTGAAGCTGCATCCGCTCTTCCTGGCGGTAAAATGACCCCCGTCGGACTTGGCCAATGGTTCAAAGGCCTTTATTATGGCTTTACCAAGGATGCCACACTGTGGTTCGCATATGATGACGCATCATCATTTGAGATGCCATCCAACTTCAATCCACTTGACGTCCTGGCCGACGATGAATTGAAGACCATATTCCTATCGGCCATTACTCCCCGTCTCCTACCGACTGGCTTCTCTCAAGGCCGATCACAGCCATCGTACGAATTCTATCACCCAACAGTTAGCTCCCGCCAGCTCGGCCTCAGTCAACTCCCCATCGGCTTGTTCTTCATCGACAAACTCCAGGCCCGGGGAAATGTAAATAGAGCTCTAGAGTACGATCGGCTGCGGACACTAACAGATTCCCTATCTCTGGGCACTGCCGCCGATGTGGAGGTATGCACTGTCAACACCAAGCTCTTTTCCCGATGGTGGTCGGAATGGACGAAACACCTGTTCAACTCATCGGCCATTCACTACTGCTCTCGCCTCAACTCCAACTACGTCGAATCTGATGACGAGGTAATATTCCACTATCTTTGAATCACTTTCCGATCATCTCTTACCTTCCTATCTTGCAGGCTGTTGATGTGGAGCCACCGACAACAAGCACCAGTAGCCGGCCGATTATATACCAACCACCATCGGCCAACCCACACCTAGGGCATGATGCCCCCCCTCCATCAGCTCTTCTCCGGGTGCCACGACCGACAGGACCAATCCGCAAGAAGCTGGCATCTCGCCCTCACAAGAGACAGAAAATCAGTGCCGATGCCGTGATCATGGCGCCGCCTGCTACTCAAACAACATCGGCTCCTTCATCCCCGCAGGTATGTGCCAAGTCTTGACATTATCATCTGTTCCCCATCTTCACACTATCGATCTTTTTGCCAGCTTGAGTCATCGGCTCCCAACCTCAACCTACCGCCGACATCCCTGCAAGCATCGATCCGATGACCTCTGCAGTCATTCCAATTCCGTCATCTAGCCCTGAAGCCGATACTGGGATTGCTCCTACTTCAGCGCCAAACATCGGCCATCTTGAAGAACAACCTACTCAACCATCTGATGCCGATGTCACTCCTCAAGCTCCCCCTTCCCTACCTCAGGTAATTTCTTCACAACCATACTTTGTTTTAACTAACTACTGATTCCTTTACCGATGTCAACCTGCAGTCCTTAGCCGATTTGTTCTCCTTCGACATCGGCAAGTACTTGGAGGCAGATGAAGAAACAGCCACTAGTGCAACAACCAAGCCATCCTTTCTAGCCGACGTGCGCGAATACCTGCTAAACATCAGTCGTCTGCTGGAAAACCCTATCGACGCATTGGTGGAGGATTGCAGGCCGATCCGGGCAAGATTCGTAGAGATTGAGCCACACCTGCCCGAAGAGCTCATCGACTCACTGACCCCTGCAGCATACCTGGAATCCCACAAATTCCAACTTGTCAAGCTCAGGCAACGTGTAGCCGATCGTGCCAATCAACAGAAGATAATCCAAGACATCCAAACTGATCGGCTATCAGCTCAAACGGAAAAGAAGAAGCTTGATGATATGGTAGCTGCCCCTGAAGAACTCCAACCCAAATTGGATCAGCTGAAGAGAAGGGAAGCCAATCTGCTGGCAGAACTCGAAACAATTCGCAATGATATCACAATAACAGAATCCCAGCTCATCGGCCTACCTCAAGCCATACAAGATCAAGAGGCCAGAGTTGCAGCAGCAGTGCGTCAAGTCATTCATCGGCACAAAATCATGAAGACCATCCCAAGCTCCAATGAAGACGATACCTGTGCCATAAATAAAATCGACCAGATTCGCCTACGTGCCATTGAAACAATTCAAAAATTTTTGTAAAACTTTATCGTTGATGCCATTGATGTTGCTCCAGAACATGCCGATCATCTTTCGCTATAACATAATCTGGTCGGCTCTGTTGCTTACTCATCTTATTCCATCTTTGCTTGATAGTATTTTATTTATTTGATCTAAAGGCGATATCAATGGATATCGGCTATCTTTAGGCGATGCAGAAACATCGGCTTTTTGAACTATTTTAGAAATCGGCCCCATTCAGCCGATTCAGGAGTTGATCCAAACGCTCGGATAGTACCTCTTGAGATATTTCCCATTAAGCACTTTAGCAAACTCCGTCCCCCCAAGATCTTCTAATATGTAAGCATTGCCAGGCACACAACGATTAATTCGATAGGGCCCTTCCCAATTAGGTGACCACTTTCCGAATTTACTATCTCTGGACCCGATTGGCAAAATCAATTTCCATACAAGATCTCCTTCAGCAAACGATTTATTCATCACCTTTTTGTTATAAGTCCTAGCCGCCTTAGCTTTATTTTCCTTGATCCTCTCCAGCGCCCTTAACCGATTCTGAGCCAAATCCTTGAGTTCATCTGTCATCAAATTATAATAATCATCGGCTGTCAATTGATTCTGTAAAGAAATTCTCCTAGAGCTGATGTTAGTCTCCCAAGGCAAAACTGCTTCATGCCCATATACCAACTGATATGGTGGCACTCGAGTAGATCCATGACATGCCATCCGATAGGCCCACAATGAATCGGCTAATGTAGTATGCCATCGTCGCGGCTGCTCATCAATCTTCCGCTTGATTAATTTGATCAGACTCTTATTTGAAGCCTCTGCCTATCCATTGGCTTGAGCATAATAAGGTGATGAATTTAGTAACTTAATTCCTATACTGGCAGCAAATTGTTGAAACTCATCGGACACGAAAATAGATCCCTGATCGGTAGTTATCGTCGGAGGAATTCCAAATCGATAAATTATATGCTCTTTTACAAACTCAATCGCCTCCTTGGACGTGACTTTCTTCAATGGAATTGCTTCCACCCACTTTGTGAAATAATCTGTTGCTGCCAATATGAACTTATGTCCTTTACTTGATGGAGGATAAACCTGGCTGATCATATCAATTCCCCATCCTCTGAACGGCCACGGTTTAATGATAGGATTCATAGCCGATGCTAGTGCCCGCTGTATATTTCCAAACTTCTGGCAATCTTGACATCCTTTATAATACCTGAAGCAATCTTCCAGCATTGTCGGCCAAAAGTATCCTACTCTTCTCAATATCCACTTCATCTTATGAGCCAATTGATGAGTTCCACAAACGCCTTCATGCACTTCGCACATAACCACTTTGGCTTCTTCCAAATTTAGGCATCTCAGTAGAACTCCTTCAAAAGTCCGATAATATAATTCTCCATCAAGCAGCACATATTTAGTAGCTTTATACCGAAAATTCCTAGAAACCGATTGCAACGGATTTTGCAGACAACCGATTATTTCCTGTCTCCAATCATCGGCTTTATCCTGAATATCATTATCGGCTATTTCAACTTCAACCTGCTTATTCAGCCGATATCCCGAAGCAATTTACGCAAGATCATTAGCTTCTAAATTCTGTTCTCTAGGGATATGATCCAACGATACCATCCTGAAATCCTTCAATAAATCTCTGCATTCTTCATGATATGACCTCAAAATATCATCCCTGCATTCATACTCCCCAGATAGTTGCTTGATCACCAATAAAGAATCCCCAACAATTTCTATGATATCGGCCCCGATTTCCTTTAAGAGTTGAAGTCCTTTCAATACCGCCTCGTATTCCGCTTGATTATTAGTCCGATAGGGTTTAATTGTAAAAGCAAACTCAAAACTTGCCCCCCGAGGCGATACAATGACCAAGCCGATACCAGATCCATGCTTGCAAACTGATCCATTAAAAAACAAAGTCCATGGGATCGGCTCTACATAATTCTCATAATCCCCTCTGTGCTGCACAATGAAATCAGCCACTGCTTGTCCCTTGATCGCTTTAGCCGATTCATATCTCAAGTCAAACTCAGTCAAGGCAAAGATCCATTTAGCAACTCGCCCTTTTAAAACTGGAGCCGACAACATGTATTTTACCACATCGGCCTTGCAAACCACCGTGCACTCAGCCGATAGGATATAGTGTGGGCACCCCGGAAGTGCATTATGAAGAGTAACTATTACGGCAACACGAACTATCTAGATGGATGGGGTCTCGAATAAAACCCGAATAAATGCAGTAACCATCCATCCTCATCGCAGACTTGCCATAATCTTTACCCACTCACAATACAAGTCCAAAATGCCGAGAAGTGTACAAAAGAGATAATCATAAGGATAGCTTGCCAGTCCTCCTCGTCATACGCCCGTCAAACCACTCGATGGTGGCGACCAAACACGATACGTACCCCAGAGGACTCGAACCACAATAGCTATCCCCCAACCATCTCAATTATACACAACTCATACTCATGTTCAGCTAGTCCCCAGGAAAGCGACTAGCCTCACACTTTTATCGCAAGCAATTGATAAACATCACAAGTACTCTAAAAATGGATAGACGAGCAGCAGAGTTACAACTATTACATAGAGGGTTCACACCCTAATTCATCACAAAGTGACACAAAAGATTTGCAGCAGAATATAAACACAAAAGACAAGAACCAGTGGTGCCAAACCCAAACAGGGCAACCGACTTGGGATAGAGCGTAACTTCAACTACACATTATCCTCGCCACCCTCGGCGGGATAATAGTAGACCACACCATCTTCGTCGTTATCCTCACCTGAAAAGATGCAACGTGAGTACGAATGGTACTCCGCAAGACTTACACAGTATTAATAGTACAAAGGAGTAATGCTAGTCTCTACATCAAGGAATAGGGCTATGTGACTCTGATTTTTTTGCATAAAGCTGATTTTATTGAGCAAGTAATACTTGAAACTATAAGCATTTTGAGAAATAACACAATCTGAAATTTTAAGACAGCAAGTATGTGGTTCGGAAAATGGAACATAAATGAGCATAAACCATGCTTTAAGCATCATCCATGGGCCACCCTTGCCCAAACAATTGTGCTACACTAGCACACCATGTTTCATGACTAAAGCGAAGTCATATTTAATATCCAAAAATCTCTTATATAAACCCATCCATCCATGACTATCCTAAGTCATGGTATTACCACATAACCCAAGTTGGATGCTAACATGACTAACTAACACATCAAGCGTTCGTCCTATGACCGTGGACACGGCTATTCGAATAGTTCTTACTCTGATCAGAGGTGTACATCTTTACCCACACGATGTGATAGAAGCCCAACGGCTACACTCTAGTTTGATACGTACATATCTGTACCCACACTCTACACATTGAGTGCAGACTAGAGGTCACAACAAAACCTTTCGCACGCTTAGCCCCAACCACCTAAACCACATCTGGGCCCCCAATGACTTAGTCGTGCATGTGTGATGACTAAGGTGGGCTTACCGTCGTGGGAGGCACCTCCGGCCACAGCCAGGCGCGCTCGAGGTCCTCCAATGGAAATCCCTCCTCACAACTGACGGACGGGCGTAGATGGCCACAACCACCCGTGCTACTGAGTTAAGCCGTCCCATTCCCGGCGTGTGGAAGTACGTAGGGTGCTTGAATAGATGTTAACATGTTCGGTCCTTCACGACCCAGAGGAGCTACGTGCATCGGGGAAACACCATCCCTTCATCGCCCTAGCATCCGTCCAAGTCAAACATATTCTCAAATATTAATTAGAAGTTATTCTTGTCAAATTTTAACCCATCTATTCGCATTCAACTAGTTTTGAACCGATAGCTCCATCTATCGGATTTTGCTAAGTCTAGAATAAGCATGCTAAGCATTCGGTAAAATAAAAGTATCCCAAAGTCCTTAACCAGTGGTAACAAGGTATAAACATGAGATCAATAACCAAGGAATGGAAATGCATACAATTGGGTAATATTAACTCTACCCATTTTCCCCATTTTAAACAGACTGAAGCATGCATATGAATATTGTTTTCACAAACAAATCAATTTATTGAAAACATAGGTTCAATATCCTTAGACGCTTGCCTTGCTGCAGCGAGGGGTCACACTCAGGCTCTGGATGAGCTTCCACGTACTCCGTATCCTCAAAATCTATTGATAAGAAGCAATATGCAATTAAGAGATCGAAATAAACATGCATATGCATCATGCTCTACAAATTATGAGATAAATACAGTAGGTAGGGCATGTCCTAACACGATTTTAGGAGAAAGAACCATGTCATTTGCATCTCTGGATTGGGAGATACAAAAATAACAAGGTAGAAGGGCTGAAAATGGCAGTTTTGTAATTATTTATTTTTGAACCTTTAAGTTATTATATTTAACTCACATTTTCTATGAAGATTTTAAGGAAGCAAGTATTTTTATATAAAAGAGCATAACCTATTGGTTCTAACAAAATTTGGTTCACTGAAATTCGATTTAAAATGATTTAGTTGTGAATTTTATCAATTTATCAAAAGGAAAGGTTAGAAAAATACTTAGGCCTATTTTAGGAGGTAGTTTTGTCAAATACAAATTATTCACAGTAATTTTACAATTTTCTGGGTTTAATAGAAGTGGTTTCATATTTTAAGCAAATAGGATGAATTTTCTAGAAATTTATAAACTTATAGGTTAATAAAAGGCATACAAAGGATATTTTCATTTTTAGAGAAAACTACTACACAGAAGTTCTCACTTTTTATTTTACAACAGTGAAGAGGACATTTTTATGAATCTACAGAAGTTTGGTTTACCTTAAAAGGAGTTATAATGGATTTTATAGAAATATTCCAATTTTCTAGGCACAAAATAAATTACTATTGCATGTTAATATTTTATGGATATTTTCTGTACGGAAGTTGACATATTTTATTTTACAGTAATAAATTTAACAAATTTACAGAGCTAACAAAATTGGTTTCACTCAAAAATGAGTTGAAATGAAATACTTATGAATTTTTGAAGTTTACAATGAAGCGGACCGTCCGGTCTAGGAGAGTATGGTCCGCCGAGGCAAAGAGCAGAGCCGGCGACAACGGATCGGACCGTCCGAAAGCAGAGAGGATGGTCCGGTGGGGTGAAATAGAGGAGGTCTGAGCCGGCGAGCTTCTCGGCGGCGGCGACGGCGATGGCGGCGTCGGCTGTAGTCGGGCCCAAGATAGAAAAGGTAGAGGAGTTCACGGCGGAGCTAAGGGTGGTCTTCTTGACACCTTGGGTGACCGGAATCTCGCCGGCGGCGATCTGCAGCGGTGGCTCTTTTCGGGTCGACAGGGGAAAACTTTCTACAAGCTCAAGCTGGCCATATTAATGCATGCATATGTGTCTACCAAGTATCTAGGTTCTCACCGTGAGGTTTGACGAGGCCGGCGAGGTCTTGTTGGCGGTGGTGGTGCACCGATTGGTTCGGCGGCGGCAGAAATCCTCTGGACGATGGCGGCAGCTCTTTCTTCAGTCGGCTTGCGGCTAGGACACGGTGTCCACCAGGTTACAGACTTCCTGAGGACGGCTACGGTGCAAAGAATTGAAGTGAGGCTCACCACAGAGGACGAATCGGCGGTGGCGGAGCTCGGCCGGAGTTGGGGAAGACGGAGGCCGATCTCGGCGCTCAGGGCTTCGTGACTCGATTCCTTCGGGTAGCGGGCTTCTGGAGGCGAGGCGACGTTGTTGGCGCAAGGGCTCGGTTAGACTCGCTCCGAGGCGGCCGGAACGGCGAGATGATGCCGGCGGCGGCGTTGCAGAGCAGGAAGCGAAGCACGGCGGCTTCGGCCGGTGATCCTAGGGCAACCAAGTGCAAAAATGGAATGGTTAGGAGTGGTGGATCGTGTTCCGGTGGTTGGGAAAGGATGGAGCTCACTGGAGTAAGCACGGGCTCGATCGAACAGCTTCGGCAGTGAAGGAAAATGGCTCTGTCTCCGGTGATCTTTGTGGATACTGTCGTTTTCTCCGGTGGGAGCGTGAAGAGGATGAGGAGGAGGTTCTGCTAGTGAGATTAGAGGCGAAATGGTCGAGGTCTCCAAGGATGAACTCATCTCTATGCCTGTGTGTGCTATGGGGAAGAGGAAGGACAAGCTGCTAACACGTTGACATGCAACTGTTGAGCTGCTCCCATGCTACAGTGTTTAGAGTGGGTCCCACATGTCAGGAAACAATGTTCTACACATTTTTAGCTAGACTTACACTATGGCTTGTGGGTCCAAGGAGTGATGGTCTAGGAGGAGTGGAGGAGTATGGGTGAATTTCCTGGTGAAACACACTGTCACATGCTGTGCTATGGCTGACAAGTGGGCCAGGTCTTGTGGGTCCCACTGGTCAGTGACTTGAGAGAGGAGAAATCTCCAGAAACTAAGTCTTGCTAGCTGTCAAGCAGGCAGTATTTGCATTACTGTTTCACTAGGTTAATGAGGAGCATACTTCATCGGAAAATTACTAGAGGTAGAGAAAGATGTGTTCAAACTGCTGACCGAATTTCGTGGTTAGAAGTGGTCTGGTTTGCCTTTGGTGAAAATGCAAAATAGGCACACAGACCCAGTTTTTCTGCAGTGTGGTTTCTGTCCCTAGGGCTTTGCTCCTATTATTTCATGTGACTTCTTTGGGGATTAAATTAAACCAAAATTCCTGGTAGTAGGGTTCATGGTGTCACCCACTTTGGAAAAAGGGCTCTGTCTAATTAGTCTTCATGTTCATGTGGTAAATTTTAGAAGTAGACCAATTTATTTCAGCTAGCTAGCTTCCTAGCTTTGCTGATTTGAGGGATTTGGTTGAAGTATTAATTGAAGTGATAAAATTATGTAAAATTTACAGTGGTTTGATTTGGTGAGATAGTGCTTACATGAATTTTTCCATGATTTTATGTGCAAGCAAACATCCTTAGAAAATCCTTAGACTATACAAATGCATATGTCGAAGAGAAGGACATAGGCTGAAACTTGTTTGGAATTTTTAAGGGATCTAAACTAATGAAATAAATTCTGGAAAAATTATATTGATTCATGATAATTAAAATAGTATTTGAATAAATTATTTCCCACATATGTTTCTGTTCAACTTGATGCACTATTTGGTAAGGTTTGGTTTTTGCCGATTAGGGTTTTAACTATTGAAGGTTTACATATTGCAAACTTTATTTTGCAAGAAGTGATGATGCAAGAATTTACTTTGTGCACTCTAATGACATTAGGTCACGGCACTAATTACCTTAATTTAGATTTAGGGCTGTGACATATAATGCCTTAACTTCGTGCATGAGAAATATAAACAAAGGCATAATTTCTCTACTGCAGGATATCTAGTTTCAGCATCCAAAAGCCTTCTGCTTAAATAGAACACGACTCGCTCCTTGCCTTCAAACTCTTGATTAAAACAGACCCGATGGATTTCTCAACGGCCGATAAGTATAACTTGAACGGCACTCCTTTTTGCGGTGGAATTAGAACAGGCGGGGAACTCAAATAATTCTTAATTCCATCAAATGCCTTCTGCTGATCTGCCCCCCACACGAACTCTTGATCGGCTTTCAACTTCAATAATGGAGTAAAAGATTCAATCCTTCCTGACAAATTTGATATGAATCTCCTTACAAAATTAATCTTGCCGATCAATGACTGTAGCTCTGTCTTGTTGCTTGGTGGCTCTGTAGTCTTAATGGATTTGATGCTCCGTTGACTAACTTCAATCCCTCGCTCATGAACCATAAAACCCAAAAACTGCCCAGCCGATACACCAAAAGCGCATTTTTGGGGATTCATCCTTAATCCGTATTTCTTTGCCCTTTCCAGCACTTTTCGCAAATCGGCTATATGGCTTTCATCACTCTTGGATTTAACCACCACATCGTCGATGTAAATTTCTACTAACAAGCCGATGAGATCATGAAATATATAATTCATCGCCCTCTGATAAGTCGCGCCGGCACTTTTCAATCCAAATGTCATTACCACCCACTCATATAAGCCGATAGCTCCAGGACATCGAAATGCAGTCTTATGTATATCTTCCTCAGCCATAAAAATCTGATTGTATCCTGCATTGCCATCCATAAAGCTAATAATCTTGTGGCCCAATGCTGCATCTACCAACAAATCTGCTATCGGCATCGGGTACTCATCCTTGGGGGTAGCTTTATTCAAATCCCGGAAATCGATACATATCCTCAATTTTCCATTCTTCTTCTCCACCGGGACGATATTAGAAACCCACTCAGCATATCGGCACGGCCTTATAAACTTTGCATCATATAACCTTGTAATTTCTGCTTTAATTGGCTCATACAACTCTGCCTTAAATCTCCTTGGAGCCTGTTTAAACGGCCGATATCCTGGTTTAATAGGAAGCCGATGTTCAACAATGGATCGGCTTAACCCTGGCATTTCATGATACTCCCAAGCGAAACAATCTCGAAACTCTCTCAACAATTTTATTAATTCTTCTCAGAGTTCAGGACACAATTTTTTACTTATGTACGTCGGCCTTGGCCTATCTCTTGGTCCTATATCAATTTCCTCCAAATCATCAGCCGACGTAAATCCTTGTCCCAATTTCCCTTCGAAGTCTTCAATAGTGCCCATCAGAGCAATAGTTCCGAGCCGACTTGCCGGATCAGCTGTATCTCCCGACTGGTGATCTTAAGATAATCCCCTTCCCATACTTTTCCAAACAAGCAATCGATACCATCGGCTTCCCAGATCGGCAAATGAGTCATCGCAATGTTGGTCAATTGATCCGCTAGGATTACCTCGACTTGATCTCCCTGCCATTGTATCAGACTTTGATGCATCGTCGACGGCATGCAACAGTTTGCGTGAATCCAATCCCTGCCAAGGAGTAAACTATATGATCCTCTTCCATCGATGACAAAAAATGTGATAGGCAATGTCTTGTTCCCCACTGTTAGTTCCACGTTCAACACGCCTTTCGTCTCCGACGAATTTCCGCCGAAGTCCTTTAACACCATATTTGTCTTTATCAAATCTTCAGCAGTTTTTCCCAACTTCCAATATGTGGCATATGGCATTAAATTGACAGCCGCTCCCCCATCGACTAGCATCTTCGTCATCGGCTTCCCATTCACAAAGCCCTTAATGTATAATGGCTTCAAATGCCGATGACTAGATTCTTCAGGCTTATCAAATATAGCCTGATCGGGTCACAACATCAACTGAGCAAACATCTCCTCATCGCCCTCTTCATCAGATGAAAACGCTTTGTATTCCCTAGGCAGAAAGAAAACCATGTCTACCAGAGCCGATGGACCGACTTCATCGTCATTTTTCTTCACGCGCCATACCCGCTTAGTCCTCTTGTGACGATGATCGGCTTCCTTGTAGTCCCGCTGTTGCTCTTCCTGTTGCTCCCAGTGCCGTAACCGCTGTGCCCTTCTTTTCTAATTTTTTGTAAATATTCCACTAGGACACCACTGAGGATTTTGGATTTGTTTTTCATGTACTTCCTCTTCATCATTTTCTTCAAAGAATTCCTCGCGGATCGGCCCTAATCGGCTATGTACCGATGCTCTTTTCCCAGGCAGCCGATCCTACGGAAACCTTTCCTGCTGATCATGCCGATATCCTATACTACTGCACTCAGGGCAATCTCGAATTGTCGGCAATCTCATACCCTGATCCCAACAGAACCTGAAAAATGGGCAATCCCAATGCGGATTATATCTTTCACTGTCTGGCTCAATCCACCGTTCTTCATGGCTTGAATATTTTTCTATCAGGTCCGATGAAGTAATTCTTGTCCTCTTACCCCAACGCCTTCCTCCATTGGCCTGATCCCTTGATGATCCTGCATAAACCATATTTACAGGGAATGGATGTCCATCTATTTTCATCGGCTTTTTGTCTTCAAACTTGATCCTCCCCTGTTCAACAGCCGATTGAATTTGTTGCCGAAATACTTTGCACTCATTAGTGTGGTACGATATCGTGTTGTGCCACTTGCAATATCTCTTCTTCTTCAGTTCTTCGGCTGATGGAATCACGTGATTTGGTGGAAGTTGTATCTGTTTCTCTTGTAACAGTAAATCGAAGATTTTATCGGCTTTATTAATGTCGAAGTCATATCGCTCCTCCTTGTCGATATCCTTCACCCATGGGCATGATACTGATTTCTTGTTCCTAGCCCACTCTGCCAATCCGACTTCAGCATCGGATTCTTCATCATCTGAGTCCAATGAATAAACCTGTACTTGAGCAATCCTTCTCTGATATTTATCCTTTTTCGCCTCTTGAAATCGGCTTTCATGAGCCGATACCTTCTGTACCAGGTGCGCCAGGGACTCGAACTCCTGTGATGAAAACCTCTCTTTGATTGGCGCTAAGAGACCCTGAAAAGCCAAGTCGGCTAGATGTCCGTCGCTCAGATTCAAGCTGTAACATCGGTTTCTAACGTCCCGAAACCTCTGGACATATTCCGGCACTGTTTCGTCTGGTCTCTGCCTGACCGATGTTAAATCTGTCAGTCTCATCTCATGGATTCCAGCAAAGAAGTATTTGTGAAACTGTTTTTCTAGATCGGCCCATCCCCGAACTGAATTCGGCGGTAATGAGGAGAACCATGTAAAGGCCGATCCAGACAATGACAAGGGGAAAACCTAACTCTCAAAGCCTCCTCAGCCGATGCTTCTCCACATTGTGCCAAGAATCGGCTAATATGCTCTACTGTAGATATGCTGTCCTGTCCTGAGAACTTGGAAAAATCTAGGACCCTGTATCGGTGTGGCAATGGCACTCTGTCAAACCACTTGGGATATGGATGCCGATACATAAATGTTTGCTCCTTTGGCTTTATCCCAAATTGTTCCCTCACTATTTCCGCAACCCTTGCCGATAAGTCTTCTTCTCTTGGGATTTCCTGCTGATACTGTATGGGTGGAGTTTGTCGCCGATTCTGCCTGGGGTATTCTCTCTGATAATTACCTGAATCGGCAATACCTCCTGGGTAGTTCTGTTGATATCCTCCATAATAAGCAGACCGATGGTATCTAGCAGGAATTTCTTGTTGCCCCCCAGCCTGGTGCGAACACAAGTTTTCCGGTACATCTTTTGTGGCGCCATAAGTAACTTGATTTGGCTCCATCTTTGGCAGGAGATATACAGGACCTCGAGCAGGCTCTTGAGCAATCGATCCATCCACTGCCTTCTTGATGAGGTTATGGAGTGTGTTTACCAGAATCCTGGATTGATTGATGAGCGCGTGATGTACTGCTTCATTCACCATCTCCTGTAAGGGTTTTACTAGTGGACTCTCAGGTGGTGTACGGCTCGATTCTCCAACCAAAACTGGTTTTGGAAACTGAGATTTTTGAATCGGCCCTTGTCGCGTCATGCCAAAAGATTCCAAGCAGAGTTTCTGAAAATTGGCCATATTTTGCTCGACTTGCTGTCTCTGCTCGTCTGTTAAATCCTCCATGCTAACTAGAATTACGTTGTCTATTTTGATCTCTTTTCCAACCATGCTGAAATTCCGGGTCCCACCGGGCATGCCAAAAATGTGTTGACGCCGAAAATCACCGGCAGCGTCGGGAACGAGCCGATGATATGGTTCAGCGTCTGGAGACACGCGCCTGGGAGATTTGCTTAACTCCAGTGCAAGTCCTAAATCTTGAGGTTCGTAGGCGTGCCAGTCAATTTGACCCTGCAATTGACAAGGAGATAGAAAATATTAGATCGTTGAGCCAATCGGCTGGAAGCCGAATTGGACTCGCTCCATCGGCCGATGGCCGATATAGACAAAGCACTTATACATCGACTAGGAGCCGATGATGGCATAGATGGATAAGATAAATATACCATGTGGCTAAGGAACCAATAACAATATAAATAAATAAACTAGCCAATTATTGATATGAAGTGTATCGGCCGGAAAGCCGATAACGGTGTAGAGTGCCAAAAACATGTAGCGATGCAATCGGCCTTAATTAACAAAAGATAACCTATCGGCTAGGCACTCCGATAGAACATTGCATAAGTATCCATCGGCTCATTAAGGATAGAATTATTATCACCAGTCTAATAGATCGGACCTAACCGTTGCAGCATAGACTGACGATGATAATAGAACCTCGATGGGCCGATAGATCTAATGCAATCGTGATGTGATATATGATAACTTATCGGCTATACATCCCAATAAAACGCTTGCATAAAACCGATCAACCTAGCAGGAATAACTTATCACGTAGTTTAGTAGGTTGGACCTAACCGATGCAGCACAAACTGATGATAAATTACACCCAGTAAGTTGATAAATCTACGCACACGTGATGTGATATATTTACTCGTCCTATGAGATCAAACCTAACTGATGCAGCCGTAGACAGAACAGATATATCGTGGTAAGCCGACTACCACAGGCCGACTAGAATATCGGACCTAACCGAGGAAGTCCTAGCCGGTACGGTAGTCGGGGTAACGAGACTTACCCTCTCGCAGGAGGTCGACCTTAACCAATGCAGCCCGGCTTGAGAAGCAAGAACCCGTTGAATAGGGTGGCGATGCGCCGAAGTTTGTATTGATCTGATTGATAATTTACAAGGTACCCAGGCATACGTATTTATACCCCGAGTTAATACATTCCTGATCGGATATGAAACAGGAGTTTTCTAACTATAAAAGGAAAAACAACAAGCCCTGACCGGACACGAGATTAGGTTTTCCTAAAAATCGTTAAAGCTACCTAATATACGGATAAAATAATTAACGGCCATGCTGTGGTCTTCACGACTCCTTGAATTCGGCTTCTTCTGGATTTAATTCCTGCCAGTTAACCGTGATTTTTCCTTAACCGAATCCAATAAAGATCCGTACCAAATTTTGGCGTTAACAGTGGCTAACCCTAAGACCAGCAACTTGACTCAACCGATGCAAACCGAAGACTCAACAAGCCCTAACTAAGCAGTACTAATAAAAGGCTCAAAAAGTCTAGGAAAAACGTAAATAGATTAATCTACTATTTTTTTTGGCTTTTTGTGGAGTATAGGAAATTCAGTACAAATAACAATAGATCTCTCACCGATCAACCTCTACTCTAATACCACTTGATAGCATTATTGGTCCTGATCTTTCGGTGGAGATATGTAACTTGATTGGGGATGGAGGTGACGTTCATGACCTGACTACGACTGTCCAAAGAGGCTGCGCCTTGGTGACTGATACACCGACTCCAAGGGTTGCTCGCGATCTTGTGGGGCGCGAATAACCCGGCCAGAGGGCACTCGTCCTGCAAGCAATTGAAGAACAAGTATAACAAGCACTGAATTGCTAGATTGATATGAAGGTTTTGATCATAAACACGACATGATGAGGTTCTGAAGTCAAGCGAACAGGCGATCTAATCGACACGCGCGTTGTAACTTGAAGTAGCGACGGCTTACTTGGAATCAATAAAACCTAATTGTTCCTGATGGCTCTAAGCCCTATTAATAGATGGGAGAATGACCACAGGCATGTTGGGGTCGTACCATAACCCTAAGACGCATCCTTAGTGGACTCAACTTGATACACGGCCCATTGGGCCAAAATAGGGTGACGCAGCACCATGGACAGAACAGGTCTCCGTATGAAAACGACGATTGCGGCCGACTCTGATTAGATATGGACGTGAGGCTAGATCCATTTGAAAGTAGTCTTGATAAGCTTTCCACGAAGTATTTGCACGCCTGAATCGGAGTCCGAATGAAGTCATGGTGACCGTCACAAGTTGGTGCTATCCTGCACTCCGAATCTAGCCCGCACGACTCCTCTTCCCTGTTGATCCTCGCCATCGTTCCTAAGCAAAACAAAAGTGCATGCATTTCCATGGTCTAAATAAGTTGGACACAAACCTAAGAATGAACTCACGTGATAGTTGAGTTGACGTGCATGAGCACGAGTAATTGGGCCAGTAATCTGTACTTGTGGAGGTGTGGATGTATCGATGGTGTTGATGTCCTCATCAAAGAGACCAGCAATGGACCAGGCCAAAAAACAAGCATACCGAGTAAGGCATCAGGCGGTCCAATGATTAAAGACCCCTGCAGCGCCACCCCAAGGCCCTCCAGCCCCAAGACAACACCACCAAGCATCGCCATCCCCCAGTCGGCTGCACGGAGTACGGCACCAACTAGGCCGAGTTCTCTTCAGTTGACTGCTGCGCCCAAAAGCCCGACAGCCGGCAGCTCTCGGCCACCAGGCAAGCCTTCAGGCCCCTCGCCAACTACCTCCACTCCCAGCGCACCGGGGTGGAGGTTCAAGACTTCCAAAAGGTATAAGAAGTCTTCAATCATCAGAAAATCTTAAATAGACTTGTATTGTCTTGACTGTTAAACAATCCTACAGGACGCCAAGTGACACGGACCCCAAGGGGGTAGTGCCGCCGATTCCCACAGTAGTTCCTGTCCTGACCAAGGCTGAGACAACAGCTCCACCAGCCGAGCCGAGTGCCCACTCAACCACTGAGACTAAGACAACCCCCTCGGCCGGACCACCATCTTTACCTAGTCGGAACACTGTGACCGAAGCCACGATCCCTGAGCTAACCCAAGACCCCACGCCACTGATTGACCCAAGGCCTAGGACTCCTTCATCTCCACTTTCTCAATCTTCCGACAACAATGATCTCCCTAGGCTAGAAGCTCCTCCACCTAACTTCCCTTGGAGATTCCATTAGGTCACGCCAGAGGGGGAAGCAGAGAGATTTGAGCACGATGAGCAAGCCACTCAAAGGGAGAGAATCAGCTTAATCGAGGCCACCGTCGCCGCTTCAAGGAGCATCCAGGTACATAACTTTTCTGGTTGTGCTTGTGAATTTGCAGTTCTCCTGAATCTTCTGGCAATATTGCTTATCTTGTATGTATTTCAATGCTTCTCAGCAAGTAGTCGATCGGTCTGAGAAGATGGGCAAAGTTCTGTCCGAGCTCACTCCTCAGTTGCTACAACTCCGCCAACTTCAAAACGCCAAGGACGACCTAGAGAAATCTAGTAAGGAGAGGGAGGAGTGGCTGAGGGATTCTGTGAACAAGCTCAGGGATGTGAACTGGGCACAAACAGGGACTATTAGAAGTATGTGCTCTTTTGCCCGAGTGACTCCTGATAAATCTTTCTGCATTGCTGATCTTTGGTTCTATTCAGCTGTAGCTCTTGAGGCAAATTTGAATAATTAGTCCCTGGAGATCGAGCGCCTAAAGAAGGAGCTGAAAGAGCTCGAGAAGGCGAAGTCTAAGGTCGATACCGAGTACGCAACTAAGTCACATTTCTACTTGTGTACTTAGTCTAACTAGATGTCCTGATTTATTGATGTCTCTTTTATGTGTGAGCAGCCTTCAGAGCCAATTTGCGGATCCAGTTCGGTGCCTTCACAGAAGAGATCAAGGTAATAAAGGATTCACGGGAAGTCATTGTTGACTCCATGAAAACTTTATTAGACATTATGCAGCCGACCCTGGCCAGGCCTAGCTCCAACTCCATTGCTCAAATGGCGCAGCATCTCGAGGAAACCCTAGGAATTCTGAAGAAGTACTCGGACGAGCGCGTTGCCGTAGGAATTGCCCAGGCATTGGCCATGACCAAATCTCTCTACCCTCGGGTAGACATTGAGGCGATTAGTGAAGGCTTTGCGGAAGGCACTATCCCGGAGGAGGGCTTGGAGCTAATCAGCCAAGTCAGGGCCACTACCAAAGCCATCGTGGAGGATCTGCCATTATAAACAAGGATTTTTTATGTAATCGATGTCTGATGAAAACAATACGTAAACAATGTAAATGCTTTTTGTTGTTTGCCGTTAAATCCTACTAGGTGTTTATTCCATCGGAGCCATCATTAGCATTACCCGACTAGACAGTCTATGTCGAGTGGTTTGAGATCAACTTAAAGAAAAGCATTCACCTCATGGAGCTATACTCGGGAAAACTTATCATAATCATTATAAAACTTCATGACTCAGATAAAATAAGATTGGATTTTATTAACGACAGACAATCTCATCATGTAGCCCCCGACTCACTAATCGGTTGGGACAAGCGACGTAGTGAGTTAGAGTAACAAACTTTATGTATATGTATAAAAGGAATACAAAACTCAGGTATAGAAAGGACATAGTTATTCTATGTTCCATGAGTTGTTGACTAGGACATCTTCTTCTGTTTTTAGTTGGTAGGCGTCCGGACGTGGTACCTCAGTGATAATGAACGACCCCTCCCATAAGGGAGATAATTTATGCCTGTCTTTAGTGGTTTGGATTTTTCTCAAAATGAGATCTCTCATCGAAAAGGCACGGCCATGAACATTCTGACTGTGATAATGATGCAGGCCTTGAAGATACCTTGCCGACTGGATAATTGCGATGTCCCTTACTTCCTCCAACTGACCTAGTTTGACTAGTCGGTCTTCAATGGATTTTGCTTCTGAGTGGGCCCGAACTCGTGGTGAGTCGAACTTCAACTCGATCGGTAGCATGGCCTCAGCACCATAGACTAGGAAAAAAGGGGATTGCCCTGTTACCCGACTAATTGTGGTTCTTAAAGACCTAAGAACGGATGGAAGCTCCTACACCCACCGCCCTGCATATGGTTGTAGTCGGTCAAACACCCTAGTCATGATACCTTGTAAGACCATGCCATTTGCACGCTCAACCTACCCATTGCTTCGTGGGTGTGCCACAGAAACATAACAGATCTTGATGCTAAAGTCATCACATAAATCTTGAAAAAGCCGCCAGTGAACAGAGTGCCGTTGTCCGTTATGATGTGGTTGGGAATTCCAAATTGATTGTGGGTGCCATGGGCCCCGGGTAACTCATGACAAGCATATGGGCCACTCGGATAGAGGATGGGCCTGGCCTTGTAATTAGAGATATAGTAATCCCTAGCAGACTTTGCCTTGTACAATAAGGAAAACACAGTCCTAGTTGGGTGCGTTATATCTCTAAGAGGAGATCTCTTGGCCGTAATCCGGTTAGGACTCCTACCTTGTAACCCTGTCCCCCAGTATATAAGGGGAGGCAGGGCACCCCCTGAGGGCAGGTGGAGTTGGTTCACCATAATCACCACCACAAATCCTGAAAGGAATAACACCACAACTGGACGTAGGGTATTACCTCGCATCGAGGGCCTGAACCAATATAAAATCTTCTGTGTTCCTTTGCAATCCATCAAGTTTCCATCCACCGAGTAGCCCCATATATTTATTGCCGGTGTAAAACATCGACATTGATATACAATACTTATGATGAAGTCTTTTGCCCTTGCCGCTGTTATGGTAACAACGGTTTTGCCTCGATCCACTTTGAGAATTTGTCCATTGCGACGAACAATTGTGTGAACCCTCCTGGCGCTTTTTGAACGGCCCGACTAGGTGAAGCCCCCAAACTACAAAGGGCCAAGAGATTGGAATTGTTTGTAGTTCTTGAGCTAAAAGATGTGTTTGTCGTGTAAAGAATTGACATCCCTCACACGTCTGAACTATGTCTTTTGTGTCTATAATTGTAGTCGGCCAGAAGAACCCTTATCGATAAGCCTTTCCGACTAACGTCCCTGATGCATAATGGTTGCACAGGTGCCCGAGTGGATGGATTGCAGAATCTGCTTGCCCTCCTCAGGTGTGACGCAGCGCATGAGGACTCCGGGTGCACTTCGATGATAGAGATCTTCTTTGACTAGAAGGAAACACTTGCTTCGATGTTTGATCCGCTCGGCTTCACTGCGATCTTCTGGGAGCTCATCTTCCATAGGGAACCTGATGATTGGAGTCCACCAATCTTGAGAGATAATTAGTACTACATTTGTTGCCGGGTAGGTTTAGCCCCCGACTGCTCGAGTACTGGTTTCATCTTGACTGATGTAACACCCTGAAAATCGTCTTAATTAAAAATTATCATGGGTAACTAGAAATACAAGAATACACTACAAATTTTTTTGTTTGAGAAAAGAGTTTGAATAAAATTTTGAAATTTCCAATATTAAAAATCCCGAGTTTAAATCTCTAAATAAATACTTGGATGCTTTTATATTCCAGGGGTTTTGTCGGAGTATTTTAAGCGTTTGAGTATTTACAATAATAAATTCTTCATGTTTCGTGGTGGTATTTACCTCTAGTAAATTCCCCGTGATTTAATAAACTCTCTGAAATTTTCTCGGATTTTTTGGAGCCACAGAATTAATTTTAATTCAGTAAAGATCACTTCAGTAAATTAATTAAATATAAAATAAATTCCTTCTCTTTTCCCCTGTTCGGGTCATTCCTGATTCAATCCTTTGAAGTCTCCCTGTTCATCGTGAACTCTGACTCCCGTTTCTTCTAGGGTTTTGTGTCGTTCCCGGAACCCTAAAGTCACCTCGAAAACCTAAATTCGGAGTTACTAGATTTATTCATTTTAAAACCCTAGAACTCTTTTCGACTCCCAATCTGAGATCCTTTGTATTTGAAATATCTATATTTCCCTTTGAGATAAATCCCAAATATTTCCTTAAACCCCTTTTCTGTCAAAATAAATCCAAATCTCCAATCGTCTGAGATTTCTCCAAATTGTGGTCCCAATAAAACACCCTCGTCAATTCCCTACTCCCGAAATATTTTATTCAGAATATTCCATTTTTCCAGTTCCCAGGAAAATATTCTAATTTCCCGCATCTCCAAAATATCCACATATTTTGGGAAGTTCAATTACGGCTCGAATATTCCGGTCTATTGATCTCTGCAAAATAATTTCCAATTTTATCGGATTCTTGAATTATTCTGTGATCCGGCTTCCCCAAATATTCCTTGATGAAATACCCTCCGTTTCTCGAACCCCTCAGAGTATATTCCGTTTCCTAATCTCCTCCAAATGTTCTCCGATTCTCAAGTATATATATGTATGTAGGTATGTATATATTCCGAGTACCGGAATATTCCCAAATTTTCTAATATTTCTACAAATTTTCAATTCAGAAATATTCCTTAAATTCCTAACTTCCCAAATTTCCAAATTTTGGGTTTTCTAAAAACCCCTCCCTTTTCCTTTCTTTTCCCCTATCTTTTCTTTTATTTTCCTTTAATCCCTCTCTCTCTCTCTCTTGTTCATCTTTCTTCTCTGGATCTCTCTCCTCTCTCCTCTTCAGGCTGGCCCTGCCTTGAGCCGCTCGGGCCGAACTCTCCTTGGCCTGCGCCCGCCCTGGCCTGGGCTCCGCGCTCTCGGCCCACACCGCCGCTCCGCCGCCGGCCCAGCTCTGCCGCCGCCTACGCCTCCTCACCGCGCCGCGCCTGGCCCATCCCGGCCTGCCAGCACCCATGCTCCTGTGCTGCCGCGCCTCGTGCTGCCCCTGAATTTCAGCTCCGCTGCCCCTATATATATCACAGCCACCAACCCTTGTGCCCTAGCCACCGCTACCCTAGCCACGCTGCCTCCTGCCCTGCATCCCGAGAGCGTCGCCGCACCGCCCCGAGACAGAACGTCGCCGCTGCTGCGCCTAGCGTTGTCGCGCCACCCTGCTACACGCCGTGACACCGCTGCTTCTGCATCCTGCATCGCCCCGAGCGCCCGCTGCGCCGCCCAAAAAGAAAGCAGCGCTGCCACCTTGTTCTGCTCCTGCACGCCGCCGTCGTCTGGACGTCCGCCGCCGCCGTCTGTCGTCGTCCCATGCTGTCACTGGTGAGCACCTTCGTGCCGTCATATTTGCCCCCGCTGTCGTCACGCCGGCCAACGCCCGCTCCCTCCTGGCCGTCTGCCATCGTGTCACCCGGGTCGCTGCTCAATCGCCGGTCCGCCGCGCCCCCTTCAGGCTGTGGGCACCCGGAAATTATACCGTCCAATGCATTTTGTGACCGCCACATAATTTTGGATGAGTGGGATCCATACACGCATAAATAGCCACTCATACCTCAATGTGCCCATGATCACCAAATTTACAACATTCGGTATAAAATCCATAATGCCGAACAATGAGCAAAGGAGATATTGTTCGGACTCCGCATGCCAGTCAACTTCAGCCTGAGACATGCCCGTCAAACCACACGAAGGCGGCGACCAGATGTGGTACACATCTCAGGAGACTAGACTCAAATTGCGAGAGCTCTACAACATCTCAATTGATCAAAATTCATACTCGTGCTTAGCTAGTCCCTAGGAATGCGACTAGTCTCACACTTTCATCGCAAGCGATTAATAAACATAGCAAGTACCATAATAGGGATAAAGTGCAGCGAGGTACATGATACATAATAGGGTCTGAGGTCCCAACATACAACACATAAATATAGCAGCGAAAGTCTCAGACAGAGCTCATAAGCAAAAGATAAAACCGGTGGTGCCACAACCCCACTAGGGCAAACCAACCGGGCAAGAGCCAAGCTGCAAGAGATCACTCATCACCCTCGCCGCCCTCGGCAGAGCAATGACCACACAAGAAGCATAACTCATAACCGGTATCCTCACCTGAAACAGCGGCGCCGGGTTAAGTACAAGATTGTACTCGCAAGTCTTACCCAAAATTATATACACATAAGGGAGAGAGAAGTATGCAAGCTTTCTAGCCTATAGTGGGTCTCTAGGTTCAACATTTGCATAAAGCTAATTTTATTGAGCAATTAATGAGTAAAATAAGCAAGGACGAGCAAATCTAGCATCATTTTAATTTATGGACCGCAAGTATATAATTCTGAAATGTATAAGCAAAAAAGCCCAAACGGCGCCCTCATCATCAACCATGGACTACCAAAGTCCATACCAACATGGCACAACATGCCAACCCCACCATCAAACAAAAATCCCATCCATAATAATCCACATTTGATGCTAACATAACTGACTAACACATCAAGCATTGTCCATAACCGAGGACGCGACTATTCGAATAGATTATACTCTGATCAGAGGTGTACAACTGGACCCACACGAAATGAACAAGCATCAAATGCTACACACCCCGTCGAGTGCGGTACACAAGGATTCAAGCTCATTACATGCCCTTTCTTAGCCCCACCCCAACCACCTATACCACGCTGGGGTTCCCGACGACTCAGTCACACGTGCGTGCGTGATGTGACCAATGGCGCGCCGCCACGCGGGAGGCACCCCCGGCCAAACCTAGGCACCCAAGGCCCTCCAAAGGCTACCTGCCTCACGACTCTCCAACGTGTATAAATGATCACATAGAACTAGTAAGAACAAGCCGTCCCAAATAAGGCATGTGGTAAGTACGTAGGGTGCTTGATTAGATGTCAAAAAGTTCGGTCCTTAACGACCTAGACGGGGCTACTTGCATCAGGGAAAACCAACCTCAATCATCGCCTATCACCCGTCCAAGTCAACATATTTCATCAACCATTATTTATAGTGTAAGTGCTCAAGTTTTATGCCCAATAATGTAAGTTGTCTATATCCACAAAATTAATAGCACTGTCCATCCCTATAGTTCTATTAGCACTAAAGCATGGCTAAGCGTAATGAATAACATCCCAAGTAATCCCAACCAGTGGTATAGGTATAAGGACAGCAATATCACAAGAACTGAATGCATAAATAGGTTCTACCCTACACCACAAACCGGACAATATTAATATCTAGGCAATGCATGCATATATATACTATAGATTGCAACCAAATCATTTTTAGAGAAAGCATAGGTCCTATATGCTGTAGGTTGCTTGCCTTGCTGCTGAGGGTAGTTACTATCCTCCTCTGAATATGGCTCGTTACTCTCCGGAATCTCCGAATCTATCGAAAAGAAGCAATATGCGAATAGAGCCAAATAAACATGCACATGCAAACATGATCAATAAATTATAAATAATTACAGTGGGCTAGATCATATTTTAACTTGATTTAGGTGAAAGAATCACCAGATTATCACTTATGGTTTGGAGATATGAAAATGACAAGCTCTCAGGCTGAAAATGCAGTTCTGCAAATAATTAAGTCTACTTTAGAGCAATTACAAGCAACTTGCAACTCAAACCAAGTTTTTACAAGTATGATTATTTTTAGTGAGTACATCATTCACAGGTCCTATGAGAAATTATTCACAGCTATATGTGTTGCCATTATTTATATATGGTTTTACAAGTTTAAAAACATAGGAATGGCTAAATAACAACTCCTAAACATGATTTAAGAGGTATTTTTTTGTCAAAAACAACACCACAACAGCAAAGAGTACTAAAATATAAGCTCAACAAAAATGGTTTCACAATTTAGCTTTTACCAACAATTTCTTACGAATTTATTAAGAGCTAGACCACGCAAGGATACATATAGCTATTATATTTTACTGGGAAAATCAGTACAAAAGTTGGTCCATTTTTATTTTACAACATTGAAGAGCTCTATTTTATGATCTATAGGAATTTGGTTACTGAATTCGGAGTTTATATGGATTAGTTACGGATTTTTAAAGTTCATACCTCTTTCAGCTCAAAAGCTAATCTCGGAAATCGATTTCTATTTTCACTCCCCTTTTCTCCAACTTCCACCGGACTTCGCTCACATGGCAGCAACCTGGACGTTAGGTCGTTGCGATGCTAAGGCCCTCGGCTGATGCAAGAGACGGTAGCAAGGCCTCGGCTGATTCAAGAGACGTTGCCTAGGGCTTCAACCGAAATCAAAAGAGATGGAACTCGGGTGTGAGTTGCAGCCACCTTCAGCTGCGCAATGAGTGGCAAACCTATAGAACGTTTGCTATAGATGTTCAACATGGAGGGAATTCAAAGACACCATGGATGAAAAGGAAGCTCACCAAAAGGAGGAAAACAAAATACTGCTGCTGCTGCCCTGCAGGCTGAAACCACCACTCTCTTATTCCATCTCGATCTCTCTCAACTCTCCATGCATGTGCAAGATGTGGTGATGGAAGCTTGGATGATAGGGATTGTTGTGGTCTAACATGCAGGATTGATCTTGGGCTACTGGATGGGATTTGGGAGGAGAAGTGAGATGAGAGCTCAGCTTGAGAGAGGAAAAGAAGAACAAGCAGTGAAGATGAAAGGTAGGAAGAAGAAGGGGTTTCTCTCCGCCCCCCCCCCCCCCCCTTAAGTCCTGAGGTGGAGCACGCCCATGGTGTGTTGTGGGGCTAAGGAGCACCCAAGGTCAGTGACAAATGGGCCCAAGTTCGTGTTGTCTATGAGGGAGCACAGTAGGTGAAAAACTGAGTTTATAGATTCATTCTTGCAATTTCCAGGATTTATTTTCTCTCCCTCTCTTGGTAAATTCAATTTGACTAGGCAACACTTGTTCACAATTCAGGAATTTGATGGTGCTGATAGGTACCGTTGGTATAGGTTCCATTTTTCAAGCCGTTTCAAACAACATAAATTCCAAGTATTTTAAATCTGGTGAAAAGATGAATGAAATTGTATGACTGAAAGTTGGTTTTAATTTTAGGAGGCCAAAACAGAGAGGTAAAAAATTCCACAAAATTTATATTTAGTGATGACAATAAAACTAATATTTTAATAAAACATTAAACATGTAACTTCTGTTCAAGCCATTGCTCAAAATTAGAAGTGGTTCCAATTTTGCCGATTAGAGTTAATTTTGGTTATCGCATATGATCAAATTGCCAATTATAAAAATATGAAATCTAAAGGACAACAAATGCACCTTCTAAATACGACCTGGTTATGAGCCTAGGGCGTTACACAAAGGCTATCTCTTCCGCCACCCAAGGTGTCGGGTTGCTGCCGTCGCCATCATTGTGTGATGTGTCGCGCCGCGCACCGAAGCCCACCTCGTGTCGCTCCTACGAGAACGCCACCACCACTACATCTAGCGCCGCCGCCAGTTCACCCTCGTGCCACGTCATCGCTCGGCCGTCTTCCCCGGCCGCCGCTCCCGCTCCTGCACAAGGCGCTGCTCCTGCCCTGCTTCCTGCGCCGTCGTCTGGGTTGGACCTTGTTCTACCACTGCTCCAAGCCCGAGCCGCCCTCGGCTGCTGCAAAGACCGCCAAAAGGCGGTCGTCGTCTAATTCCGCGTTCCTGCCGCCATTGTGAGCACCCTGTTGACGCCGAAAACCGCCGGGTGTGCCAAAAAGCTTGCTGGTTATCTGGTTGTCGGGAAATCTGGTCTGGTTGACACGTGAAGGCCTGGAGATCTGCTTAGCGTCCAGTGCAGGTCCTAAAATCTTGAGGTAAATACTCTATGAAAATGCCAGTCAATTTGACCTCGCAATTCTCACACAAGAGATGAAGAAATTAGATTACTGATCCAACCGTTAAGTCGGCCAGCAAGCCGATACGGATTCCTTCCACCGATGCCGCTAATAAAGCTCGTGCCCGGGCCCTCTGCCTGTACCTCGCGCCCGGGTCTCGTGCTCGCGTCCGGGTCCTTGTGGTCCGTCGCCGGATCGGCAGCAGAATGCGCAATCGGCTATCGGCCGATACGGGCTGATATAGACTCCTCGTAGCCGATAGCCGATGGCACCTGTGTATCGGCTAGGAAACCGATATGCTATAGATAAATGGAATAACCTGTCAGTAATAACAGCATGTGCATCGCTAGGACCCCCGATGATAAAATAGATAGGCAGAATAATGAACTAGCCGACTGCCAAAGAAACAATGTGCATCGGCTAGAGAACCGATGATAATATAGATGACCAAAATAATAAAGATAATACAGTCGGCTTATAGAAAAGTATAATCCTATCGGCTAAACACTCCGATAGAACGTCGCATACACACCGATCGGCTCGACAAGGATAAATCTATTATTATCGATGATAGAGTAATTCAAACCTAACTGATGCAGCACAGATCGATAATATAAAGAACCTCAACAAACCGATAGATCTAATGCAACTGTGATGAAAAATAACTTACCGGCTATACATTCCGATAAGACGCTTGCACAGAGGGATATCAGCCCTAACAGGAATAATTTATCGCTAGCAGTTTAAATCGTAGGTCGAAGACCCAAACCGATGCAGCACAAGACAAATGATGAAACTACTCCGATAAAAACTGATAAAAACTATGCACGCGTGATTGATATACCTGACCAGCCTATAGAGGTCGGACCGAACGATGCAGCCGTAGACAGATCCGATATACCGTGGTAAGCCGACTACCATACATAGACACGACTCATTAGAATAAATCGGACCTAACCGAGAAAAGTCTCTAGCCGATTGGTAGTCGGCCAAATACATCAAGTAACGAGACTTAAACCCCTCTCGCAGGAGTTCGGACACCTAACCCGACCCCTGCAGCCCCGCTCGAGAAGCAGCCGAACCCGTTGGAAAGGGTGGGCGATGCGCCGAAGTTGATTGATCGAAATTCTGATAGATTACCAAGCCCGTCCCCAAGGCATACGTATATATACCAAACGAGTTACAAGAACAAATCCTTATAGGACACCCAGGCCTACAGGACTTTCCACCCACATACCAAAGAAAAGGAAAAACTGACAGACCCAAACTGATGATCGGACAAGAGATCAGGTTTTTTTATACTAAAAGATAAAAAAACTATCTAATAGATAAAACCGATAAATAACTGCCATTTTTTAACGTGGTCTTCACGATTCCTTCCAGTTTGGCCCGCTCTCTTCCAAGATGAGCTAATCATTTGGCTGACAATGGCTTCTTTCCTTAACCGAACATGGATATCGAATCGTGCCACATTTTGTGTTAACACATGCCCCCCAATTTCGGAGTTGTTATCAAACTTCGAAATTCTTCTTCCTTTGGGCCCTCAATATTCCTTCCTGGCCTCCTGAAATCGGCTTTCATGAACCGGATTACCCATTCTGATACTAGCGCGTGTGCTAGGCTCTCAAAGTCTTATACTAATTTGTTTTGCAAATCCTTTCCTAATCGAACCTCGCCGAGCCAAAAACACACTTGAATGCTAATCCACTGAACTTGTCAGCTGTGCATCATCCAGACTTAAACTATAACATCGGCTTCTAACATCCACCACGAAAACCGCGCTGGAAGCACCCTATATTCTGCGACTCCTCTATTCCTCCGGCTTCACCCCTGTAGTCTACCATGATTCCACCGTCTATCAACCCGCTTAACATCTCCTGAATCTCCCCATAAGAAATACTTGGTGGAATTGCTTTTCTAGATCGGCCCAACCTAAGACGAACTGAGTTAAGTGGCACATGAAGAAAACCAATGTAAAGGCCGATCCGATAATGATAACGGGAAGAGTCTAACTCTCAAAGCTTCTACAGCCGATAGCCTCTCCACATTGAGCCAAGAATCGGCTGACATGTTCCATGTAGATACATCATCTTGCCCTGAGAATTTGGAGTAAGTCTGGTACCTGTATCGGCCGCAGGGCAACGGAGCTCTATCAAAACCCAATCTGGATATGGAGGCGATATATAAATGTTTCCTTCTTCTGTCTTAGACGAATTGCTTTCTCATCACCTCTATGATTCTTTTTGCTGAATAAATCTTCTTCTCTTGTGATCTCGTCGTGATAACGTAGAGGTGGAGTTTGTAGCCGATTCTGATTCTGATATTCCTCTGATAATTGTACTCAGGAACAGGCTTCTGAATAACTGTTGATGCCCCCGGGTATTTGAATCGGCTCCACTGCCTTCTGATCAAGCTCTGTAATGTTTCATCAATATCCCAGATTGACGGTCAACGCATGATGAACTGCTTCATTAAAACATGTCTTGGATCGGCTTCTGTGAACTTGTTTTGTAGGCGATATATTGCTCGATTCACCAACCAGAACAGGATTGGAAAATTGGGATTTTTGAATCGGCCCTTGATCTGTCATGCGAAGGATTGTAGACAAAGCTTCTGAAACTCCACGATGTTCTGCTCCACTTGTTGTCTTTGTTCTTCGTCAAGTCTTCCATTGTGACGGGATCATATCATCTTTGCTGACCTCTTTTCCAGCTCATGTCGAAGTTCTGTGTCCCACCGGTCAAAAACGTGTTGATTCAGCCGATAGGATATCTGTGATGAATGAAAGATCGTGTCCCACCAGGCGTGCAAAAACGTTGTTTGACGCCGAAAACCGCCGGGTGTGCCAAAAAGCTTGCTGACGATCTGGTTCGGCGTCTGGTGACACGTGAAGGCCTGGGAGATCTGCTAGCTCCAGTGCAGGTCCTAAAATCTTGAGGTTCGCAGGCGTGCCAGTCAATTTGACCTCGCAATTGACAAGGATGAAGAAATTAGATTACTGATCCAATCGGCCAGCAAGCGATACGGATTCCTTCCAGCCGATGCCGCTATGCTCGTGCCCGGCCTCTGCCTGTACTCCGCCCGGGTCTCGTGCTCGCGTCCGGGTCCTTGTTGTCCTCGTGCCCGGTCGGCAGCAATTGCGCATCGCTATCGGCCGATACGGGCTGATATAGACGCCTCGTAGCCGATAGCGATGCACCTGTGTATCGCTAGGAACCGATAGTGCTATAGATAAATGGATAAGCTGTCAGTATAACATGTGCATCGGCTAGGAGCCGATGATAAATAGATAGGCAGAATAATGAACTAGCCGACTGCCAAAGAAACACATGTGGCATCGGCTAGAGAACGATGATAATATAGATGACCAAATAATAAAGATAATACAGTCGCTTATAGAAAGATAACCTATCGCTAAGCACTCCGATAGACGTCGCATACACACGATCGGCTCGACAAGGATAAATCTATTATTATCGATCTAGTAGTCAAACCTAACTGATGCAGCCACAGATCGATAATAGTAAAGGAACCTCAACAACCGATAATCTAATGGCAACTGTGATGAAAATAACTTACCGCTATACATTCCGATAAGACGCTTGCACAGAGATATCAGCCTAACAGGAATAATTTATCGCTAGCAGTTTAGTAGGTCGACCCAACCGATGCAGCACAAACTGATGATAAACTACTCCGATAAACTGATAAAAACTATGCACGCGTGATGTGATATACCTGACCAGCCTAAGAGGTCGGACCGAACCGATGCAGCCGTAGACAGATCCGATATACCGTGTAAGCCGACTACCATAGACCGACTAGAATATCGACCTAACCGAAAGTCCTAGCCGATTGGTAGTCGGGGTAACGAGACTTACCCTCTCGCAGGAGTTCGGACCTAACCGATGCAGCCCCGCTCGAGAAGCAAGAACCCGTTGGTAAAGGGTGGCGATGCGCCGAAGTTGATTGATCGATTGATAGATTACAAGGTCCCCGGGCATACGTATATATACCCCGAGTTACAAGAGTCCTTATAGGACACGGTACAGGACTTTCCTAACTAGAAAAAGGAAAACTGACAGACCTGATCGGACAAGAGATCAGGTTTCCTAAAAGATAAAACTATCTAATAGATAAGATAAATAACTGCCATAACGTGGTCTTCACGATTCCTTCCAGGTTTGGTCTCTTCCAGATGAGCTTCCATTGGCTGACATGGCTTCTTTCCTTAACCGAACATGGATATGAATCGTGCCAAATTTTGGTGTTAACAGCACCTCACCACCCCGGCGTCTCGTCTTTCTCCCTCTCAGCTCGGCATCGTCATCATCGACCTCTACACCCGAGCCGGCGCCCCATCTTCCTCTCTACCAAGTGCGTCATCAGATCGATGGCCTCGCATCGGCCGTCACCTCCTTCATCGTCGTCCTAGCCACATCGCCCTAGTGTCACCGCCCTTCGCTATCTGCCCTCGGCTGCTTTCGCCTCGCCGTCGGACAGTCCCCTCCACCACGCCGGCCATGGCCACACGTGCCTGCCCCTTCTCGACTGGGAGCCACTGCCGTGTGGGCCCCATCGGTGCATCCCCCTTCTCTATGTGTCATGTGGACCCCAGTGTCCGGATGCCCTTTTGTTCTCAGCCCTATGGTGGATTCCGAGGGATTTTGATGAAGTCCTGACTATCAGAGCTCTATAATCCTCCCAAACAAATCTTGTCCATCCCAATCTCCACATGATCAAATCCAAGCCATTAGTTTCTAAAGCCCTAGATCCTTGTCACGTCAGCCCTAACTGCCATCTCATTGCCATGTGTCGTCAAGTCATCAGTCCACCACAGTCCTTTGCCCTTCGACCCCGTGGACTTAGTCCATCCTAAACCTAGTCTATAATAGTGGGTCCTATCTCAATTTCCTATACAAAAGTAATTCCTTCAATAATTAATTTCTGAAGGAATATTCCCGAGAATATTCCTTTTCTATTTCTTTTTGGATTTATTCTGAATTCAATATTCCGAAAGCCATATCTTTTCCGTTTGATGTCCGATTCGACCCGTTCTTCTTCCTAAATTCATCTAAAATCATAATCTACTTGTTTATGTATTTTTATGTATTGTTTATTTGGAGTTTCTTAGGGTTTTTATTGTTTTATGTGTAGTCACGTACAATCGTCGTTTCGAAAGATTGCGGAGTCTGTGGAAGAGTTTGGAAGATCTGCAGAAGACTTTTGCGATTGCAAGGCAAGTCACACGACAATCTTCTTGAGCATGTTGATCCCATTTGCAAAATCTATTTTATTTTAAAGTTATTGCACGAAATGCTTTTGAAATGTCATTATATGGGTATTTATTTATTATCCCAAAATCCACTGATAAATATGGCCATTTTGATGTTGATATCTATACCTTGATACCCTGGGTAATTAATATTGACTAGTTGGATGTTTAATTATTTATCTGGCTAGATTATTTTGGATTTTGCTTTGCCATGCCTGGAAACTATAGTGACATTTTATGTGGGGAAAGTTAATGAATCACTTATCAATGATTAATGGACAATGGCTGCAATTTCATGACAGTGAGTCATGGTTAATTAATTAACTATGTCAAATAAAACTTGACTGATGGTGGGTTGTGAGTACCAGGATTGTGATTGTTGCTAGTGGTGCTCATGGCAGTTAAGGACCGGTTCGCGGACTACTTGTTGCGAAGCAACACCCATGCTAACCACAAGCCAGTATGGGTAATGGTGGGAACCAAAGTGTAGTACATTCAACCGGGGTCCACCATGGTGTGTTGTGGCTGTGTCAATAAGACCACCATGGCTGCATCAATAAGTCCATGTCTTGGGCGTTGAATCGTTTCCCTGTTGGGAGTTTGATCAGCTCCTGCCGAAAACTGGTGGTCCAGTGGGTGGCTCCCTTATTGTGCGGGTTATATGGAGGGTCCTATCACAATTCCTTTTCGAGGTACCATGGTGGTATTAAGATGCATAGTGATGTGTTGTGGAGTTGTGTCTTGTGGGTAAATTGGTACACCTCTGGCTAGAGTAAAACTGTTCGAATAGCCGTGCCCACGGTTAAGGGTGGGCCTAGCAATGTTTTCTGTGATTAGTCCCACACTATTTAATAATGATGACAAATGATGGAATATTGATAGCTCCTATTTGGAGAAGTTATGGTTTTGGGCCTGAACTGCGTTGGAGCGTTGTTCAGAGATTGGTTAAATGCTGATATTAATTAAACTATATGGTTTTCAATGATTTTAAATGCAAATGTTTTAAATGCTATTTTATGCAAATAAGCCATACTATGCCTTTCCTTTGAAATTCTTGTTGCATTACATTACATTCCTAGTGTGGCTTGTTGAGTACGGTGGGTGGTACTCAGTCTTGCATTATTGCAATCTTTAGAGTGAAGCCTTAGCGAGGAGGAGAAGTTTGGTGTTTGGCTTATACCCCAGTTGAGCTACCTGTGGCTTGGTGCTGAAACTACGCTAGTTGCTGTTCTGCTGCTATTTCTTCTGTGTGAGGACTAAGTGCCTCTGTTGTAAGTATTTATCGTTATTTCGTATTTGGTTATGTTTATCAAATTGTCAATTTTTGTACCTCGGCTGATTCTTGGACGAGGATTTATTGCATAAATTAGCTTTGGAAATTCTGGTGAATTTCTGGGTGTGACAAGTTGGTATCAGAGCCAAACTTGACTATAGGATAAGCCAAACGGTCAGACCTTAAGGACATCTTTTTCGAAAATCTATTTGCGAAAAATCCTCCTCTTATCTATGGAATTCTCTGCAAAGTTTTTATCCATCCTCCCTTCCTCCTTCAACTGTTCTAGTTGTTAAACCTGGTGGCTACAGCAAGGAAGATGGTAGAAGTCGTTTCAAGCATCAGAGAGCGTCAAGGAAGATTCTCGGATCCAAGTCGTCATGCCGTCTACGTGGAATGAAGATTTTGTGCAATGAACCAATCCTGACCTAGACCACCCTTGTGACCTTTGAAGAGTAGTGACGTTAGCTTAGTCGCGTGTGTTAGCTTGCTTGTTAGTGTGCTGGTGTTTGCTCCTCTTGTGCTTGTGTGCTTGGGTAGCGTATGGCGTATGTCAAGTGGTGATATGGCTATACTAGTTTGGCAGTGTAATAATCAACATTCTATATTCATTACGGTTCAGTAATAAGTTAAATATTTAGTAAAGAAGATGCCCCTCTTTCTCTCTCTTTGCTCTATACCCTCTCTCCCTGTTGATTTTGTCACAGCCCCAAATCTAATTCTAGGTAATTAGTGCCATGACCTACTGTCATTAGAGTGCACAAATTAAATTCTTGCATTATCACTTCTTGCAAAATAAAGTTTGCAATATTTAAAACCATCAATACAATAAAACCCTAATCGGCAAAATTAGACCAACTCCAAATAGTGCAGCAAGTTGAACAGAAACATATGTGGGAAATATTTTATTCAAATACTAGCTAATTCATTATGAAACAATATAATTTTTCCAGAATTTATTTCATTCGTTTAGACCTCTTGAAAATTCAAACAAGTTTCAGCCTGGATTCTTTTCCTTGACCTATGCATTTGTATAGTATAAGGATTTTTCTAAAGATGTTTGGCTGCACATAAAATCATGGAAAAATTCCTGTAAGCACTTTCCCACATAATTAATCCACTGTAAATTTTACATGATTTTATCACTTCAATAAATACTTCAACCAAGTCCCTCAAATCAGCAAAGCTAGGAAGCTAGCTGAAATAATTTGGTTCACTTCTGAAATTCACCAAATGAAAATGAGGACTAATTAGACAGAGCCCTTTTTCCAAAGTGTGTGCCAACATGAAACCTACCACCAGTAATTTTGGCTCAATTTAATTCCCAAATAAGTCACATAAAATAATAAGGGCAAAGCCCTAGGGACATAAATTAAACTGCTGAAAAACTGGATCAACAACCCTACTTTGCAAATTCACCAAAAATAAACCAGATCACTTCTAGAAACAAAAATTGGTCAACAGTTAATCACATTCTTCTCTATCTCCAGTAATTTTAACAAATTGTATCAATTCAATAAGTGTCTCAAATAAATACTCTTAATTCAGCAATACAGAAAGACTTTCACCTGCAGACAGTCTACTTGGCACTTTTGCCAGAATTAGTCCATCAATCACATTCTCACCAAAATTTACCAGAACCTGGAGTAGATTGTAAACTAATTGCAGTAAAAATTTCAATACAATCTTCACAAAACTTGAACATAAAATAATAGGACAAAACTCTCTGACACAGACTAGTGCACAGCAGAAACTGCTTTTTGGCCGAACTTTGCCATTTTCTCCAGAGAAATCCACAAGTCCCACAACTCTGAATTTTGGCACAGAGCTAGCCAATACCACCTACTGCCCACAGTAAATTTTCCCAGATTTATACCCCTTGGTAACTTAGTAAAACACCTGGGAAAAGACTGCATGCTTGACAGCTAGCAAGACTTACTTCTAGATGACTTCTCTCTCAATCTTCACTGCCATGTGGGCCCCACAGACATCCTGGACCCGCTGAAGCTCGCTCTCCACGCCAGGAACACGCCACGCCACTCCCCCACGCGTCAGCTGGCAACCAGAGCCACCCTGGCCGACCGCTCCACATCAAGCTCCACCTTTTGGACTGAAAACTCGCCATGGACATCTCCTCCTCGACCACATCGTGTTCTCCAGAGAAACACCGACATTTTCACCCCGGGTTCACTGAACAAGTGTCGTCTTCCCCGACGCTGGCAGCTGTTCGATCCAAGCCAACTCAACCCCGGTGAGCCTTGCTCGTTCCTGACCACGAGAACGTCATTCCAATATTCTGATAGATCCATTTTTGTATTGCCTGCCCTAGGAACTGCCGGCCGAAGTCGCTGTGACGCCGCCGTCCTTGTCCTCTGATCCGCAGGGCCGCCGCCGGCGTCGCTTCGCCGTTCCGGCCGGCACAGGAACTTTCTGACCGAGCCATTGCGCCACCAGTACCGTCTCACTCCCAGAAGACAACCAGCAGAAGGAATCAGGAAATGATGTAGTGAAGCTCGAGATCGGCGTCGTCTTCCCCAAAGCCGGCCGCCTGCCGCCACCGTCGATTCCTCGCTCCCCGGTGAGCCTCTTTCCGATTCCTCACTCTGGAAGCACCCCTAGGGTCCCAGAAACCTCATTAGTTCCTTGGTTTGCTAGCTGCTGGACCGAGTCAAGCCAACGCCGTCGTCCCGTGGGATTTCACCGCCGCCCGGGTGTCTTTTAATCACCGCCACCGGCCGCTTAACCCCCCCCCCCCCCCCCCCCTCGGGTAACACGCAGGCGTGAACTTTCCTGGAGTCCTCTACACATCTTATGTATGCACTGGGTTGCCCAGAAACCGGCCATAGCCCTCGGATCACCTCACATCCGAGTACATCCGCCGCTTCGGAGCTCGCCGCCGGCGAGTTTCCGGCCACCCGTCGCCGCGAAGACCACCACCGCATGCGTTCGCCTTGGTCCTCCTCTGTCTTTACTCCTGTGGGCCCCTACCCGAGCCACGCCGCCGTTCGCCGCCGGCGCTGGCGAACAGAGCCGGCGGCCCAGTCCATCTTCGCCCTGCTCTGCTCTATCTCTCTGACGAGCAGGCCCCACCTGTAAGAGAAAGAAAGAAAGCAAAGGAAATCCAGAAAAAGAAAAGGCAAATAACTGAAATTCGTTATTGTAACTGAAAAATATGCAAATTTCAACAATCCATAACTATTTCATTTTAACTCATTTTTGAGTGAAACCAATTTTTTTAGTTCTGTAATTTTGTGAACTTTAATACTGTCAAATAAAACATGACTACTTCTGTACAGAAAATATCCATAAAATATTATGAAGCAAAAATAACTTATTTGGTGCTTAAGAAATTAAAATATTCCTATAAAATCCATTATAACTCCTTTTGAGGTGAACCAAATTCCTATGGATTCATAAAAATGTTCTCTTTAATTTTATAAAATAAAAGGTGCAAACTTCTGTGTAGGATTTTTCTCTAAAATGGAATATATCTATTATATACCTCTTATAACCCAAAAGTTGATAAATTTTTAGAAAATTCATCCTAGCTGCTAAAAATATGAAACCAATTGTGTCTAACTCATAAAATGTAACCTTTCTGTGGATAATTGTAATTTGACAAAACTACCTCCCAACATAAGCCTAAATAATTTCTAACCCTTTCTTTTACAAAATTGAGAAATTCACAACCTAATCATTTTAAACCAAATTTTAGTGAACCAAATTTAGTTGGAACCGTAGTTTTGCTCTTTTATTAAAAATGCATGCCTTCTTGAAATCTTAATAGAAAATGCCAGTCAAATATAATAACTTAAGTTTACAATATAAATAATTACAAAACTGCCATTTTCAGCCTTTCTATCTTGTTATTTTGTATCTCCCAATCCAGAGATGCAAATGACTGGGTTCTTTTCTCCTAAAATCTTGTTAGGACATGCCCTACTACTGTATTTATCTCAGATTTTCATTGATCATTTTGCATGAGCATATTTAATTGATTCTTATTTGCAATTCGCTTTTAATCGGTAGATCAGACATTCGGAGTACGTGAAAGCTCAGATAATCGGAATACGTGCAAGCAAGAACAGACGGTTGAGTAATGACCACCGGTAGAAGGCAAGCATCTAAGTAATTTGAACCCTATATTCAAAAATTGCTTTGTTTTGCAACCCAGCAAATCCTATATGCATGTTCAGTCTTAATTAATCATGGAAAAACGGTAGAGTCAATATTACCTAGTTGTATGCATTCCAATCCTTGACTTGATTCATATTTATACCTTGTCACCCTTGGTTAAGGAACTTGGGATACTTTATTTATCGACCTGCTAGCCAATGCTTATTTCTCGACTTTAGAAAAATCTGATAGATGGCGCTATCGGTTCAAAACTAGTTAATGCGAATGGATGGGTTCAAATTGAAAGAATACTTCTGATTTATAATTAAGAATAATGTTTTGAACTTGGACGTATGATAGGGGATGAAAGGGATGTGTTTTCCCCGATCAGTAGTTCCTCTGGTCGTGTAAGACCAAACATGTTGACGTCTATTAAGCACCCTACGTACTTCAACATCGGGAATAGGAAGCTTAATCAGTGCACGAGGCTTGCCATCTACGGCCCGACCGTCATCGTGAGGAGCACCTTGGAGGACCTCATTGCGAGCCTGCACTGCCAGAGGTGCCCCCCGCGACGTGACTCGCTAGTTGCCACGCACGCACCCGACTAAGTCGCGGGGCCCAAGTGGTTTAGTGGTTGGGGCAGCGTGCAAAAAGGTTTGTTGTGACTCTAGTCGACTCAATGTGTGAGTATGGGTACCGAGGGGTACAAGATCAAACTTAGAGTGTAAGCCGTTTGGCTTATCAATCGTGTAGTAAAGTGTACACCTCTAAATCAGAGTAAGAACTATTCGAATAGCCGTGTCCACGGTTCCGGATGACTGCTTGATGTGTTCTCAATGATGTTAGCATCCAATTTTGGGATATATGTATGGGATCATTGTTATATCATGACTTAGATATCCATCGGCTGGATTGGGTTTCTATGCAAAGGTTTGATGTTAAATATGACTTGTTTAGTCATAAAAGATGATCTGCTTGTGTAAGAATAATGTTGGGAATGTGGCCCCATGGAGGATGATAGAGCAGGTTTGTGCCATTTTAACTTAATTTCGAACTAAACTTGCTGTCCAGAATCAGATTGCTTATTTTGCAAATGCTTAATGTTTTGAAAAGTAGTACTTTGCCAATAAAATCAGCTTCAATGCAAAATAGAGATATAGCCATACTCCCTTGATGTAGAGGCTAGCATTACTTCTTTGAACTATTATTATTGTTTAAGTCTAGCTGAGTACTTGTGGTACTCACGCTGCAATCTTTCAGTGAAGGACAACGACGACATTGAATGTGGTCTACGTTATCCCGCCGAGGGTGGCGAGATATGTGTAGTTGAAGTTAAGCTCTCCCCAGTTGGTTGACCCTGTGTTGGTAATGGCACCACTGGTTTATCTCTTTATTTTATATTCCGCTGCTATCTTTGTGCTACTATGTGTGTATTAGGGTGTGTAAAACCCTCTATGTAATCATAACCCTGCTACTCGTTTATCCATATTTAGATACTTGTGATGTTTATCAATGCTTGCGATGAAAGTGTGAGCTAGTGCTTTCCTGGGGACACTGAACATGAGTATGAGTTGTGTAAATTGAGATGGTTGGGGATAGCTAGTTGTGGTTCGATTCCTCTAGGTACGTATCATGTTTAGTCGTCATCGAGTGGTTGACGGTGTATGACGGGAGAGGACTGGCAGCTATCTTTTGATTATCTCTTTATAGCACTTCTTGGCATTTGATTTGTATTATTGAACGGGTAAATATTATGGCAAGGCTGCGATGAGGATGGATGGTTACCGTACTTAATTGGATTTTATTCGAGATCCCATCCATCTAGATATTTCGCGTTGTTATAGTAATTACTCTCCATAATACATACCTTCCGGGGTGCCCCTACAGATTTCTCCACCACCGATGGTCAGTTTTATACATATGATATGAAGGAAGAGATTATATTGGATTTAGCCTTGCTCAGTAATGACCACAATCATGGCCTAGGTTCAGCTAAAGGTATGCAAACTTCAGTATTGCGGCCAAATTGTAAACGGAATCTATCTAAAGATCGTGAGGGCTACTTTTCCCTACCAAAGCTAGTGTTGGTCATATGCCTGCAAAAGGAAGCTAAGGAACCTTAGGAAGACACAAGTAATGGATAGCCAGATCGGCTCACCTTTGAAGCTTACGACTGGACTTCAGAAGACAAAGCAGTATGTCAGGAAGATGAATAGAACATGATGAAGAATAGAAAGAGACAAGTCAAGCCAGGATTTACAGATCATCCTCGCTGTTCTAATTTTCTCAGAAGAACAACCCTACTAGTTACAAACGAGACCAGAAAAACAATGTTTGGATGGATAATTTTTCTAGATTTCACCCAAAGCCAAAGTGCCAGTCATCACAGAGAAGCATCAACGACGTCATGGTCGCAACAGTCCCTACAGTAAAGGGAAGACGAATCGGTAGCATCAGAAATTGGAAGAAGAGAAGACATGCCTAACTCACAATGGAGTTAGTGAAAGCCAGTTTATGACAATGGAGTTAGTGAAAGCCAGTTTATGTCGACAGAGTTAGTGAAAGCCAGTTTATGTTGAGAAAAGTAAGCTTGACCAAGTTATTATCTTTAGGAGTACTGGCAATTATTGCCATGATTCTAAGTCTATCTACATTGAAGGGTAGCACCTAAGACAGAAGCGTCAAGGATAGAAGTCAAAGATGGAAGGAACCAGATACCAAAGCAGTTGGTATAGCTATCAGACGAGATACCTACGACAACCCCGGTAGTTGTCGATGAATATTTCCATCACTATTATGAGAATCTAAAGAATGAGAATCCTAAGGAAAATTAGTAGGAAGGTAGGAAGAAAGGTGATTGATAAGGAGACCAGACGAAGTAAAATCAGTAGATGAAGGGAAGTGTTTCATCAGGAAGGACCAGTTGCCAAGAACACCTCAGCACCGTCCGCAAATCCATGTCCAGTATGTTGTCGACAAGAAAGTATATAAGCAACACCAGTGACAAATGGATAGTAAGTTGAATTGGAGTTGTCACTAAAGGATCAGGCCTAGATGGAAGCCGACCAAGTAACTAAAAACCGGATCGCTAGAAGGATAATCTGTCAACCTGAGATTCCAATAAAGTCACGAGACACTAGTATGGTAAAAGGTTCGAGATACAGGCTACCGCCAAGACGAACAATGAAATGGACTTCGAGAAGTTGTCACCTGAAGAAAGTGCTTGAAGGAAAGAATTGAAGACCAACCAAACCCTTTTCTTTCTAGCTGCTCCAAATCCCGGGACGAGATTTCTGTAAGGGGGGTGGATTTGTAACACCCTGAAAATCGTCTTAATTAAAAATTATCGTGGGTAAATAGAAATACAAGAATACACTAGAAATTTTTTTGTTTGAGAAAAGAGTTTGAATAAAATTTTGAAATTTCCAATATTAAAAATCCTAAGTTTAAATCTCTAAATAAATACTTGGATGCTTTTATATTCCAGGGGTTTTGTCGGAGTATTTTAAGCGTTTGAGTATTTACAATAATAAATTATTCATGTTTCGTGGTGGTATTTACCTGTAGTAAATTCCCTATGATTTAATAAACTCTCTGAAATTTTCTCGGATTTTTCGGAGCTACAGAATTAATTTTAATTCAGTAAAGATCACTTTAGTAAATTAATTAAATATAAAATAAATTCCTTCTCTTTGCCCCTGTACGAATCGTTCCTGATTCACTCCTTTGAAGTCTCCCCGTTCATCGTGAACTCTAACTCCCTTTTCTTCTAGGGTTGTGGTGTCGTTCCTCGGAACCCTAAAGTCACCTCAAAAACCTAAATTCGCAGTTACCGGATTTATTCATTTTGAAACCCTAGAACTTCTTTAGACTACCAATCCGAGATCCTTTGTATTCGAAATATCTATATTTCCCTTTGAGACAAATCCCAAATATTTCCTTAAACCTCTTTTCTGTCAAAATAAATCCAAATCTCCAGTCTTTTGAGATTTCTCCAAATTCCAGTCCCAATAAAACACCCTTGTCAATTCCTAATCCCAAAATATTTTATTCAGAATATTCTATTTTTCCAGTTCCTAGGAAAATATTCTAATTTCCCGCATCTCCAAAATATCCACATATTTTGGGAAAGTTCAATTATGGCTCGAATATTCCGGTCTATTGATCTCTGCAAAATAATTTCCAATTTTATCGGATTCTCGAATTATTCTGAGATCCGGCTTCCCCAAATATTCCTTGATGAAATACCCTCCGTTTCCCGAACCCCTCAGAGTATATTCCGTTTCCTAATCTCCTCCAAATGTTCTCCGATTCTCAAGTATATATATGTATGTAGGTATGTATATATTCCGAGTACTGGAATATTCCCAAATTTTGTAATATTTCTACAAATTTTCAATTCAGAAATATTCTTAAATTCCTAACTTCCCAATTTCCAAATTTTGGGTTTTTCCAAAACCCCTCTCTTTTTCTTTCTTTTTCCCCCATCTTTTCTTTTATTTTCCTTTAATCCCTCTCTCTTTCTCCTGTTCATCTTTCTTCTCTGGATCTCTCTCCTCTCTCCTCTTCAGGCTGGCCTTGCCTCGAGCCGCCCGGGCCAAGCTCTCCTCCGCCTGCGCCCGTCCCGGCCTGGTCTCCACGCTCTCGGCCCACACCGCCACACCGCCGCCTGTCCAGCTCAGCCGCCACCTGCGCCTCCTCTCCGCGCCATGCCTGGCCCATCATGGCTTGTCGTCGCCCACGCTCCTGTGCCACCGTGCCTCGTGCAGCCCCTGAATTTCAGCGCTGCCACCCCTATATATATCACTGCCGCTAGCCCTTGTGCCCTAGCCTCCACTGCCCTAGCCGCGCTGCCTCCTGCCCTGCATCCTGAGAGCGTCGCCGCACCGCCCCGAGACAGAGTGCCGCCGCCGCTGCGCCTGGCACCGTCATGCTACCCTACTGCACGCCGTGACACTGCTGCTCCTGCATCCCTTGTGCGCCCGCTACGCCCCCCAACAAGAATGCAGTGTCGCCACCTTGCTCTGCTCCCGCGCGCCACCATTGTCTGGATGTCCGCCGCCGCCGTCTGTCGTCGTCCCGTGTTGTCACTGGTGAGCACCTTCGCGCCGTCGTCTCTGCCCCTGCTGTCGTCGCGCCGGCCATTGCCCGCTCCCTCCTGGCAGTCCGCCGTCACGTCGCCCGGGTCGCTGCTCTGTCGCCGGTCCGCTGTGCCGCCTTCAGGCCATCTCTTCCACCACCCGGTGTCGTTGCCTGCCGTCGCTGTCATCGTCGATGCATTGCCGCCGCACCGAAGCCGCCTCGCGTCGCTCCTGCGAGAACGCCGCCGCACTGCATCTAGCCGCAGCCGCCAGCTTGCCCTCGTGCCACCGTCATCGCTCGGCCTCTTCCCCGGCCGCCGCTCCCGCTCCTGCACAAGCGCTACTCCTACCCCTGCTGCCCGGCGACGTCGCCTGGGGAGCTGTCGTCCGCCGCTGCTCCAAGCCCGAGCCATCCTCGCCACTGCAAGCTGCCAGCGGTTGTCGTCTCCGTGTTCCTGCTGCCGTGGTGAGCACCTCCCCACCCCGGCGTCTCGTCTTTCTCCCTCTCAGCTCGGCATCGTCGTCATCGACCTCTACACCCGAGCTGGCGCCCCGTCTTCCTATCTACCAAGTGCGTCATCAGATTGGATGTCCTCGCATCGGCCGTCACCTCCTTCATCGTTGTCCCAGCCACATCGCCCCGGTGTCACCGCCCTTCTCCGTCCACCCTTGGCTGCTGTCGCCTCGCCGTCGGACAGTCCCCTCCACCGCGTCGGCCATGGCCACACGTGCCTGCCCCTTCTCGACTAGGAGCCACTGCCGTGTGGGCCCCATCGGTGTATCCCCCTTCTCTGTGTGTCATGTGGACCCCGGTGTCCAGATGCCCTTTTGTTCTCAGCCCTACGATGGATTCCGAGGGATTTTGATGAAGTACCGACTGTCGGTCTATATGAGCCTTTAGTGAGTCCCCCAACCAGCAATTTGACCGAATGTTTAGATAACCCAGCCCTTGTGAAGGAGATAAATCTAGACAATCTTGTAGGTCTATATGTCCGAGAGTAACCTCATAGTAGCCCTGCTAAGGAAAACTAATGCCGTTGGTAGCACCATCCAACATGATCTTAGTATGCCAGCCTTGGATCCTACCTTACCTACGTTGTTTAGGTTGATCCCCGATGATTCTTGTCCCAGTTAGATAAAACTTTCAAAAAGATGCCATAAAATCCACTTTTACCAGACGTTCCAACCACAGTGACCAACTTAGTGCAAAATACAGTAAACCCACTAGCAAATCGACTGCTCTCTTCATTATCGGTGAAGTTGTGTTGATAATAAGGAGGAACAGAAATGAATCTCAACCATGTAACCGTAGGTAGCTTTCCATAGATCAGTAGTAACCACAACAACATGACCAAACAAAGACCGAGAGTGGAGTCCAACTCTGTCCCTGTCACCCTCAAACTACTATAGAGAATGTCGTATGTAAAACCTCACCTACAAGCCTCAAAGCCCCCAACCGCCTATGAGCCACCCGAATCTCGGGGACGAGATTCAATTTTAAGGAGGGTAGATCTGTAACATACCAGGATTTCTCCTAGGGGAATTTAGCAGCGAAATCAAGTTTTCGATTTTAGAAAGGTTCACAAAATGACGTAGGTTTTCTTCCAAGTTAGGAACAAAATTATAAAAAAATTTTGGTTTAATTTATCTTCCAAAGGAACCACATAAAATGACAGGAGAAGACGTCATGGGAATTAATTTAGACTGCAGGAAAAACTGGGTCACTATCCTTACTTTGCAAATTCACCAAAGATAAACCAGATCACCTCTAGCTATGAAATTCGGTCAGCAGGTTAATCACATCCTCCTCTATCTCCAGTAATTTTTACCAAATTTTATCAATTCAATAAGTGTCTCAAACAAATATTTTTGTTTCAGCAAAACAGAGAACTTTTTCTCTTGCAGACAACCAATTTGATATTTTTTTTCTAAAATAAATTCACCACTCACCTTCTTACCAAAATTTGCCAGAAATTGGGTCATGTCATGAACTATTTATAGTAAACATTTCAAAGCTTCTTTCACAAAGTTTGTACATGAAATAATAGGCCCAAGCTCACTGACTCAGACTAGTGCACAGCAGAAACTGAAATTTGGCCGAACTTTGCCATTTTCTCTGGAGAAATCTACGAGTCCCACAACTTTGAATTTTGGCACAGAGCTAGCCAATACCACCTACTGCCCATAGTAATTTTCCCATGATTTTACCCGCACTGTAGACCTGTCAAACAGCTAGATCAAAGTAACCTCCAACCACTTCATTTACACTTAGAATCTGGAAGCTTGTTCTCTGTTTTGTCACTACAATGTGGACCCCACAGACCCCTGGCCCACCTGTAAGCCTCAGCATTCCTTTGGACAGTGTATTTCACCAAGAAATCCACCCACACCTCTCTCCTCTCCATAGGTTTTCACCACTTGGACCCACTAGTCATGGACTAAACCTAGCCAAAAATGTGTAGAACAATGTTATCTTACATGTGGGACCCACCTTGACCACTGTGCAAATAGATACACCTCAGTAGGCCCTAGCAAACGTGTCACCATCTCCTTCCTCTCCCTCCCTCAGTATACAAAGCAGCCCTGGACAGCACAGCCCTTGGAAACCTCGGCCATTTCGCCTCAAACTCCGCTAGCAGAACCTTCTTCTCATCCTCTCCACGTTCCCACCGAGAAAACTGACGGAATCCCCAAGGATCACCGCCGGCAACCTCATCCTCCCTGCTGCCGATAGTGTTCGACCGAGCTCGAGCTAACTCCGGTGAGCTCCATCCTTTCTAAACCTCAGGAACATGATCTACAACTCCTAACCTTTCCATTTTTGTACTCGGCGTCCCTAGGTTCGTCAGCCGAAGTCACCGTGGTGCCGCCGTCCCTGCTCTCTGCTCTACAGAATTGCTGCCATGATGTCATCATCATTTCGGCCGATCCAGGACACCGCTAGCCTAGCCATTTAGCCAGCATCGTCGCCTCACCTCCAGGAGCCCACCGACCAGAGGAATCGAGCTGGGAAGCCCTGAGCCACGAGATCCATCGTCGTCTTCCCCAGCGCCGATCTGAGTCACCGCCGTCGATTCCGCCATCCCTGGTAGGTCTCTGTTCGATTCATTGCACAGGAGCCATCCTGAGGAAGCCTATGACCTTGCAGACACCTTGTCTTAGCTGCAGGCTGACTGGAGCGAGCTGCTGCCGTGGAACCGAGGGATCTCACCGCCGCTGAGCCGTCTTCGACGTTGCTACTGCTGCACAGATCTCGCCAACCTCCTCAAGCCCCACCGTGAGAACCCAGGCACATATTAGACACACATGCAAGCACTGGTTAGGCTAGAACCCGATTGTAGCTCATGTTCCCTCAGCGGCCCGAAGAGCCTCGCCGCTTACGGTGCCACCATGCCTAGCTCCGGCCATCGTCGGCAACGAGACCACCACCGACAGCTTCGCCTTGGTCTCCTCTGTCTTTCTTCTATTGGCCGCAACCCGAGCCGAGCCACCGTTCGCCATCACCGCCGCCTAGAAGCTCGCCGCCTCCGCTCTGCCTCGCCGACATGTGGGACCCGCTCGGTAGTAGAGATGTTAGAGAGTGAGGACTAATTTGTGAAGGAATTAAAAGGTTTGAGGTTAATTAGCAAGATGCATACTCTATGACATGTGGACCCGAGGCCCCATCTGTAAATCACGAGAAGCCGAAAGACTCTTTAAGAAAAATCACCTCACACATGGCCGAGGACCGCGGGTTCCATTTCTGGAAATCCCGAGGACTTTTCTACAAAGTTCCCTCTCACTGACCAGTGGACCCCCTCCATTTAAAATCTGAAAATAAAAAGAAAAATAACTAAAGTGTTAATTTTTCAACTGAAAAATATGATAAATTGTAAAATTCATAGTAAATTCATTTTAGCTCCATTTGGGATGAACCAAATTTCAGTGGATTCACAAAATTATGCTTTTTAATGTTGTGAACTAAAAAGTGGCACTTTCTGTGCAGAAAACTTGCCTAAAAATTATGGGAATAGAAAAAAAGGGGTAAAAATGGGCTTTAACTAGAAAATTCATAAGAAAATTTTCCTAGCTCAGAAAAATGTCAAACCAATTTTGTAATTCATAGAAAAATGTATACTTTCCATTTTTGAACTCATTTTGCACAGAATTAAGTCACAGATAGTCAATACATTTTATACTCTCAAAATGACACATACAACTTGTAAAAATCATATCTCACAGATGGTAAGGGTAAAAATAAAAATAATTTCACCAAGAAGTATCTAAAACCAGTACCAAATCACTGAACAAAAATCATGCATATTAGAGCATTTTGTATTTTTGCATTATTTATTGACTTTACTTTAACTTTAAAATTTAAAATTAGAAGAAGAGCCTTTGGAGTTTGAGGAGGTAGAATTCATTGAGAAACCTGAAGCAGACCTGAACCAAGGCAAGAATCCCACTACCTTTGAACATATTGCTCCTAAATTTTGGGATTATCAAGGATTTCATTTTAACTTGCATCGTTATTTTGTTATGTATATTATATAGTTTGTGGGCAATGGTAGTTAATCCCTTTTTCTGCATAACCCACCCTGAAATATTGATAATCTACTACTTGTAACCTTAGGATGGATAGAAGTACTTGTTAAGTGCTTGCTATAAGGTATATACTTGTATATATGCTTATCCATGCTTACTTCTAGACTTAGAAAAATCCGATAGATGGAGCTATCGGTTCAAAACTAGTTTAATACGAATGGATGGGTTAAAATCTGAAAAAAATAACTTCTGATTTATAATTGAGAATATTTTTGACTTGGACGGATGGTAGGGTGATGACGGGATGGTGTTTCCCCGATGCTTGTAGCTCCGTCTGGGTTGTTAAGGACCGAACATGTTGACGTCTATTCAAGCACCCTATGTACTTCCACACGCCGGGAATGGGACAGCTTAACTTAGTAGCATGGGAGGCTGTGGCCATCTACGCCCGTCCGTCAGTCATGAGGATGGTCTTTCCTTTGGAGGGCCTTGTGCGCTCCTGGTTTTGGCCGGAGGTGCCTCCCGCGACGGTGAGCCCGCCTTAGTCACCGTGTGTGTGGCTAAGTCATTGAGGGCCCAGACGTGGTTTAGGTGGTTAGAGCTAAGCATGGTAAAAGTTTTGTTGTGACCTCTAGTCCGCACTCAATGTGTAGAGTGTGGGTACCGACGGGTACGGATCAAACTAGAGTGTAGCCGTTTGGCTTCTATCACATCGTGTGGGTAAAGATGTACACCTCTGATCAAAGTATGAACTATTCGAATAGCTGTGTCCACGGTTACAGGATGACCGCTTGATGTGTTAGTCAGTCTATGTTAGCATCCAACGTGGGATATGTGGTTATGGGATGGTTGGGTGAAGATTTACACTGATCTATACTTGGTGATTGATGAAATGATGATGAAATGGAATTCGATTATTAAGTTGTATTATAGTCTTGCTGCCAAGGAGGGCGGTGAAGTAGTTATCTATGCAATATGATGCCATGATATTATTCTGCTAGCCTAGGATGCAATTTGATTTATGAATCCCTTTTTTAAATTGTTGCGAAATAAAATTTGCTTTATGCAGTAAAACTGAGCCTCTTCATACAGCTTTTACCTTGATTACAGCTCACATGTATAGTTAGGTTTGATGGTGGCCTTACCAGTACCTTGCGTACTGAGTTATATTTTATTTTTGTGAATGCTCCTATAGATCCACGCATAGGTGAAGATGAAGATTTGTATGATGAATGTGTGGGTGAACAGGTTGATCAGGATGGTCCTATCTAAGGGTTTACCCTTAGTCGGTTGCCTGAGGGTTTTCTGGGTAGTTATGCCTCTGATGGACTTACTATTTGGCCCCCGAGGCTTATGTAAACATTAGTTAATATGTATCTGTATCTGTACTTTTTGTTTAATTAGCTAAATACCCTCTGTATTGGATATTACTTTCTAAGATGAACGTGTGGGACTAGAGCTTTCCTGGGCTAGTCACACATTAGTAAGAATTTAGAAATGATGAGATGCACGGATGTTGATTCAACTGTAGACCATGTCCCCAGAAGTATGTATTGTGTTTGGTTTGATGGGCACACTTCGCCGTTTCGAACTGGTGAGTCAACTCTCCAAATATCTCCTTATTTCTAAATTCGGCACTTTGGATTTGTATTATGAATGGGTAAATATTATGGCAAGGCTGCGATGAGGATGGATGGTTACTGCACTTATTTGGTTTTTATTCGAGATCCCATCCATCTAGATATTTCGCGTTGTCATAGTAATTACTCTCCATAATGCACTTCCAAGGTGCCCACAGGTTTGGTCATCAAGATGTATTCGGGAGACTTACTTCCAATCTTCTTGGCTTGGGCCCAATTTTCATCCCTGAGCTGGTCAACAGCATCCTTCAGCCAAGTTTCCCTTCCTTCGAGGCGCCCCTCCAATTTGGCCTTCAGGGCCCAGAGCTGGTCTAATTCTTGGAGCTGGGGGGCAACCCGGGTCAGGACCTCATTCATCTTCTCCGAGCTATCAACAAGCTTCTTTTCGGGGAGAAACAAGTCCAAGCAGAGTCAAGCGTCAGAACACTCGTGCGAGGAAGACCACCAAGATTCCAATACGGCGGAAATCATATCTAAATCCCCTGGGACATGGCGATTGTGGCATGAAGCAAATCTTCATCCTCCTTCTCCGCCGTGACTTCATCATGCTTGTAACTTTTCACAGTCCCGTCGATAAGGGGTTGGATTGCTTACAGGGACTTCATTTAAACCTATCTCTATTTCAAACAAATCAGGTTCAATATTTCTACCCGACTTTGTAACCCACTGGCTACTAAGGTTTCAACAATTATGCGGAAAGGATTTCCACGTTCTAGTCAGGAGGTTAAATTGAGCTAGCTAGTAGGTTCAGTACAAAGGATGGGAGTGACTGGAGTATTAAGGTTGGTTGACAGCTAGGTTCCACCCGACAGTAGGTTCAGTTGGCGGACCTCACATTACATCGCACTACCCAGAACTTGGGTGCTACTACAGGGTTCTGAAATTTATGTGACTAGAAATCTAACTGGCTTTCAGGTGCTTAGTTTCATGTGGTGTTATTTTCTGGACAGCAAGCATTTAGGAGCGAAGACCCTAAATAAACGGGTACGTGATTAGGATCACGGTCCCTACATAGGTTTAGACAAAAAGGGGTGCACAACAACCATCGTATACACTGACTTTACATAGAGTTATCGAGGATGTACCTAGGTGATTTCTATTCATTGATCTACAGACCTGAGCAACATGGCTTAGGAACTTTGAAGCTAGACTTTTAGGTGTAAAGTGATGACAAGGTTAGGCACTAATAAGAGCTAATAGATAGTCCGTCGTCACAAGGTAGTACTCAATGTAGAATCTGTCCAGTGTGTCAAGTGAGCTTTGTTGGCGGTAGCAGGGAATGCCATGGGTATGCTAAAGCTTTGGATTTATACATGGTACATGTTGACCTAGTATGCTACCCCCCTTAAAATTTTTAGGATGTGAACTGGTGAGCGGAGGACAACTAATCTAGTAGGTTAGGTCTGCTATAAAATTCAACCATATGGGAACCTAGCATCAGAATTATGTTGCCATAGTCTCAATTTAATCATCATGTACTAAATAGCACAAGGAATAAAATTCAGAACGGTAAGCAACACATCCTGAGAAAGGATAAGAACATACACCGAAACGGTATTTACATCTAACCATAAGGTTCAATACAAACAGGAATATAGGGCAACCATTAAGCTCTTGTCACATGACAAGGCATACAACAAAATTTGGTTACCAAAATATATTAAGGGATCCCACATCCTAGGTTACAAGTGGGTTCTACATCCACCTTCCATCTTGCCTAAGGAAATTTTACATAGCCTAGGATAGATGGCTAGTGCCTATTATTACATCCTTAATTCATAAATGCGTCCGTCCCAGCGGACAAATCTAGGAGGTCCTGTGGTACCAAGCTGTGGAAGAACAGTTGGGATGGCATGAATTGAGGTTGACCTATGCTCCACCTCAATATAGACCCCTGCGGGTTCAGGCAGGACTTCTTCTGGTTCGTACATAGCATCTTCCTCAAACATGAACTCGGGTGAGTAGACTTCACTGTGACGTCTAGAGAATAGACACCTCTCCAATATTGCCACTCTACTGCGAGCATTCTCCATCTCTTCATAGGTGAGACGGTAGAGCTCATCCAGGGATCTTAAGAGACCTGCAAGTTGTAGGTGGGACATGGCTGGTCCTTCTCCTAGCTCATTCATGCTTGGAAATTGGCGTTGGCCTACCCTTGGGTGCATGGATGGATAATAAAAGAAGTGGTCCACCAATTCTAGAAGTTCATGACGAAGGTGGGCTATGGTGATGTATGCACTGTGATACAGGGCAGAGGTGCAGTTCCAGCCGTGTCCAACATACTGGCGATCTCTCTCCTCTGGAGTTCTGCCCCTGATACATACTCTAGCCATCACCACGGTCTGGGAGGTCCCGATCACTGTGTTTAGCAGGTGATATTCGGGAGGGATGATGAACCCTGCGTACTGCATCATCAACCAGAGGGTATGTTGCATAGTGTTTAATGTTGTACCCTCCGGTGTATGCATGTGTCTGATGGGCTTCTGATATCTACACAGAGATTACAACAGGGTTAGCCAGTTTGGTAAGAATCCAGAGGGCTATTGGGGAAACTTAAGTGGAGTTTCAAAGAACAAAAAGATTGTGCAACATGTGGATTGGACTAGTTCTGCCCTGCATAGTTCTCAGACAAAACAGAGCCTTATGGTCACCCTAGGGGTATGATAAAATTACCAAATTTTTATATTCAGATTCCCTATAAAGTTTTCTTTGTTCTGAGAGAAAATTAGAATTTTCGCATGGGTATTTTTCTATATAGAAATTAAGCAATTTAAGCGGCACAATTCTGGAACAGATTGACCAGGGCAATTGTCAAATTTTTATCTCCCAGGTTACTAGTTCAAAAATTCCCAGAAAATTCCTAGGACTTCCTCACTGGGTTTCTAAGGTACTGTTCAAAATTGGATATTTTATCACTCATAGTTTGGGCTGTACAAAATTAATAGTTAGGTAACCTATAGATTCCAGATTACATTCATGTCCAGCATACGAATTATCCCACTATGAGGTATTCCTCTAAAATTTCCAAGAGAATTTATATGGCCTACGGGGTAAGTCTAGTTACTACTGGTAAAGGCTCAAAATTTTATACCTTCTGGTTCGGCCTACACAAATTTATTATTGCTGCTAACCCCAGATTTCCGATCGGTACATGCATCACTAGTTCAATTTTTTATAATTAGTTAGAAGGGTATTAAACTCTCCATATTTTTACTACACTCTACTAACTAGGTTTAGAACCTATTGGATACATAGGATGTCTATTCTTGCAAACAACCTAGTGCAACGGTCAAGCAATTTCCCATCCTAGCCCGTTGCTACCTATTTTGGGCTTCTCGTCAAATTTTGAAGGTAGGAGATAGGAATAAGAAAGTCACCCAATGATTTCAATTAAAGTAAGTTTGATATTCAAATTATTCTCAGTATCCAAATTTTATCAGATTACCCCATTCTCAAAATCTTTTCATTTGGCCTTTGTCAAAACCCGATCTTTTGCCCATTCGGTCTAATTATAGGCTTGCTTTGCAACTGGAGTTTTGAAATCATTTAAAAAATGGTTAAGTACTACCTTATAGTAATGGTTTGATGTTTTTAAACCATCTTCCAAAAATTACATTTTTCAAATGGTTCCGTTCCTATAGATCAAGAATAGAGAACTTTAAAACCAAAATAAGACATAGAGGAGAGTAGTTATTTAGAGAAGGATAAGATAATAAGAATGTAGTGTTTTCGCAAATACTTTATAGCTGAGAACAAAGTTCTCAAAATATATTCAGTTGAAACCATTATATCGACCATTCTAAGAAAGGTTTCCCGGAGTCAGTATTGGCTTTGATACCACCGCTGTGGGCACCCCGGAAGTGCATTATGGAGATTAATTACTATGACAACGCGAAATATCTATATGGATGGGATCTCGATTAAAAACCAAATAAGTGCAGTAATCATCCATCCTCATCGTAGCCTTGCCATAATATTTACCCATTCATAATACAAATCCAAAGCGCCGAATTCAGAAATAAGGAGATATTTGGAGAGTTGATTCACTAGTCCGAAACGGCGAAGTGTGCCCGTCAAACCACACGAAGGTGCCAACCAAACACAATACAGACTTCTGGGGACATGGTCTACAGTTGAATCAACATGCATGCATCTCATCATTTTTAAATTCTTACTAATGTGTGACTAGCCTAGGAAAGCTCTAGTCCCACATGTTCATCTTAGCAAGTAATATCCAATACAGAGGGTATTTAGCTAATTAAACAAAAAGTACAGATATAGATACATATTAACTAATGTTTACATAAGCCTCGGGGGCCAAAAAGTAAGTCCATCGGAAGCATGACTACCCAGAAAACCCTCAGGCAACCGACTAAGGGTAAACCCTTAGATAGGACCATCCTGATCAACTTATTCACCCACACATTCATCATACAAATCTTCATCTTCACTTGTGCGTGGATTTATAGGAGCATTCGCAAAAATAAAATATAACTCAGTACGCAAGTGTGGGTGCCATGGGCCCCGGGTACCTCATGACAAACATATGGGCCACTCGGATAGAGGATGGGCCTAGCCTTGTAATTAGAGATATAGTTAGATTCGGCAGACTTTGTCTTGTATAGAAAGGAATATACAGTCCTGGTCGTGTGCGTTATATCTCTAAGAGGAGATCCCTTGGCCATAATCCGGTTGGGACTCCTACCTTGTAACCCTGTCCCCCAGTATATAAGAGGAGGCAGGACGCCCCATGAGGGCAGGTTGAGTTGGTTCACCAGAATCACCACCGCAAATCCTCAAAGGAATAACACCACAACTGGACGTAGGGTATTACCTCACATCGAGGGCTTGAACCAGTATAAAATCTCTGTGTGTTCCTTTGCAATCCATCAAGTTTCCATCCGCCGAGTAGCCCCATATATTTATTGCCGGTGTAAAACATCGACAGTTGGCGCGCCAGGTAGGGGCTTCAGCGAGATCTACATCTACAAGCTCGATGGATCCAGCAACTGGAGTCGACAGCGGCAAACTCTCCCTTGGAGATACAATTGGATTCGGAAGCGTCTACTTCGTCGCCGACCAGATCGGCAATCTCACCTTGGCCGACTCGGACTCGATCCGATCTGCCAGGGAACCGGCCGACTCCGCGCCAGTCTGTCCACACGACGCTGCAGCAACCCTCATCGACTTGCTGCGGCAATCTTCATCTTGTCCGGGTCTTGGGACAACTCTTTCCTTCGGTGTTCGGCTCGAACTCGGCCTTGAGCCAGCCAAGATCGAGCTAAGAAGGGAAGAGATCGTCAATCTCCCGTACAGACTGGGCAACGCCACGGATATCTTTAGACAACATCCGACGCGGCAAACCCGATCCTCTGGAGTTCGACTCGGATACGGCCCAGAGCCGCTCGAGATCGGTTCTAGGGAGGTCGGAGTTATAATCACCCCCATCAACTATTCCGACTACAACTCTCTATCGGACTACGACTCTCAGTCGGATTCTGACTCTAAGTCGGACAGCAGTTTGGCAAGCCTCTCCCCGCCACGAGAAATCTTCATGGCATCCAAAGGCTCTACTCCTACTCAGGAATCACGCCGACTACGCGAGCAGCAAGAGGAGGAAGCATGCCGACTGTGAGAGCAACAAGAGGAAGAAGCAAGACGTCGGCACGATGATCTACGCAGGGCCGGGCGGACTGTACAGCAACAAAATCTCCAAACCTAAGTCAGCGACCACGACGTCTTCATTACTCCTCAACAGAACATCGTGGCTGCTGCGACTCTACTGGATACACTCCAGTTCAGGCCTGATCACTAGGCCACCCCGACGATCACAAGGATAAAAGCCATGCTTACCACTGCTGCATGTTAGCAGCACCAACAGTCGGGCGATACCCTCAAACCAACCAACCAGTCGGCATCCCCAACGGTAGTCTCGTCCACCTCAAAGTGACACCGAGCGGCCAGCTCTAGTCGGCAGCACACGGAGTCATGCTAAACGTCACTCGGCAACCCCAACAACAACCGGCAGCGTCGAAGCGACTGTCGGGACAATCAGGATCTCTGAGGCCAACTACGGCATGACCTTCGATAGGACATTAACGCTCGGTGCCACGAACGAGAGGAAGACGAGCAACGCCAATTGGAAGACGAGAATGAGCGCGTCGGCCTCCACCACGAGCGGTTTTGCCGTCGTAGGCGGAGCCGAAGCCCTCACAAAGAAGAAGGAGTACCGGCCTTCACCCAGGAGCTACAACAGGTCGACTGGCCGTCGGGTTTCAAGCCTATAGGCATCAAAAAATACGACGGCAAGACCAATCCCGAGTCTTGGCTCACGGTCTACACTCTAGCAATCCGAGCAGCTGGAGGAAATCACAAAGTCATGGCTAACTACCTCCCAGTCGCTTTAGCCGACTCGGCGAGGACATGGCTAACGAGACTTCCCAAGCAATCAATCGGCTCCTGGGGAAAACTCCAGGAACGCTTCATCGCCAACTTCTAGGGAACATACGAGAGGCCATCTTCCGAGTACGACTTATATCAGTTGCATCAAAGGAAGAACGGGTCTCTTCGTGACTTCATCAAGAGGTTCTTTGAAAAGAAGAATTCAATCCCGAAGATCAAGGATGAGGTCGTCATCGCCGCCTTTCGAAAAGGAGTCAAAGACACCTCGTTCATCGCCAAATTCACTCGAAAGCCTCCCAACTCTGTCAAGGCTTTATTTGACATGGCGAACAAATACGCCGACTTGGCCCATGCTGTTGCTGAGGCCCTCGATGACAACAAGGCACCCTGACAGAAGAAGCGGAAGGGCACCGATGATGCGGTCCCGACTAAAACTGGGAATCACAAACGCAAGTCAGACGGCTTCATTGTGACCGTCGGTCAAAACCATCTTTGACTTTCAACAACTGGAGATTTTCAGAACAACAAGTGACATGCTCGGGGGCTCAAAAGCCCGAACGCAAGGATGGCATCCCCACTCCCAAATACCGAACAGCTAAGTCGCTTTCTGATAAATCTTTCCTCACTTGGCCTCGCCAATGCCGCAGCCGCTTACACCTAATAGGTGTACAAGCTGTACTTTTTTCTGTTTTTTCTCTTAAATGATTGCAAAAGTATTCGAGTAGCATAAATCCTGATCCGTGAAACTTTGCTCCATGAAAGACGAACTCAAGTCATCCAAAACGCGTGTCTGAGAAAGAGCCATGAGCTAACTCCCGACGCTAGGGGGCTATGATTAGTCGAGCAGAGTGCTTAAACGTAAGGGGTCAACTACTTGGAAAAATTAATATCAGTAAGAGGAAGAACACGTATTTACATATATTATAAAATACATTTTATTCGGGTGATTGTTTTCATCATTAGATGCTACTCATCCGGTATCTTTATAGTGCAGGGCCAGCTCCGGATACACATGACAGGAACTTAGGGCTGCGAGCCTATCTCCTACGCTCAGGGGCTGGACAAGTCTGCCAAAATACACTCGGGATGCTCCACAAGGGCTACTGACCGAGTACTTGCACTAGTCGGGACGACCTCTTCTCGGGCTACGCTCCATGTGAGCTGACGACCGACCTCCGGCGCTAGTTGGGGGTCGTATACTACTCGATTGGTGAGGTCACCCCATGAGGGTCGCCAGCCGAATCCTACGCTAATGCTAGGTTCGGGTACCTTATTTGGTCACAACTCTGTCAGATCGGGTATGCCCCATGAGGGTCGCCAGCCAAATCCTATGCTAATGCAAGGTTCGGATACCTTATTTGGCTATGGCTCTGTTGGGTAGGGTATGCCCCATGAGGGTCGCTAGCCGAATCCTATGCTAATGCAAGGTTCGGGTACCCTGCTCGGCTCTCTTGAAGTCAGAGAAGACTTATATTGTCAAAGCGCATCCGGAGTTCTCATGCACTGCGTCACACCTGAGGAGGGCAAGCAGATCCTGCAACATACCTACTTAGGCACCTGTGGCAACCAGGCTGTATCTGGAACATAAGTCGAAAAGGCTTGCAGACAAGGATTCTTCTGGCCGATTACAATTACCAATGCTAGAATACTCGTCCTGATATGCGATGGATGCTACTTCTATAGAGCTATGCTGGGTAGGTCGGCTCAGGCTGGCTTATTTGGTAGCAGCCACCAAGATATGAGTTCCTATAGTAGCATGCTCCATGTGGGCCGCCCGTAGGCTGAGTTGAAATTATAGCGCTGGTGCTACCAACAGGAGCTGATGAGGTAAACAGATATGCTTCATGAGAGCCTTATTGCTAAACATATATGTTTGGGTATCTGTTTTATCCACCAGGTCTCGAGGATATATCCTTACAAGGATCACAAGCTGGTCTTCATTAAAATTGAGGATGCAGGTATCTTCCTTGGGTACACCTGACCACGCTGTGGATTTATTTTCATAAAGTGGTACTCGACCTACATGCGTGGCCATCAGTTGCCATGAGCAACATTATTCCCGCTGACATGATGCGGAGGAGTCTAACTTTCGAGTGGTGCACTACTCGGGAGAGACTATAAATTTCTCATTCCCGCTGACATGACGCGGAGGAGTCTATCTTCTGGGTGGGCACCACTCGGGAAAGACTATAAACTCCTCTTTCCAGCTGACATGACGCTGAAGAGTCCCATATACGAGTAGCATCCTACTCAGCAAGACTATAAATACCCATTCCGACTGACATGAAGTCGAAGAATCCTACATACGAGTAGTTCCCTACTCGCAAGACTATAAAGTTTATTCTGGTTGACATGATACCGAAGAGTCTCATATACCAGTAGTATACTACTCGGGAAAGACTACAAGGTTAAATATCTTTGACTTCATGTTTAATTGTTTTCACAATTAAGCACAAAGTCGGGGGCTACACCTAATAGGTGCACCTATTCGGCGCACACTATTCATACTTCTACATGGAGCCCTTCATAGCCTCGCTGCCAGCTGACATGAAGCAGGGCTCGGAAGAAGCAGCACTCAGACAAAGAGTACTTGGGAGCAATGCACTCGGGAAGACTTCACCGTGGAGGATGAGCACTCGGCATCAGCTGTGACTCAACTATAAAGTCTAGGGGCTACTGTGGTGCCATGGGCCCCGGTACCTCATGACAAGCATATGGGCCACTCGGATAGAGGATGGCCTAGCCTTGTAATAGAGATATAGCTAGATTCGATAGACTTGTCTTGTATTGAAAGGAATATACAGTCCTAGTCGGGTGCGTTATATCTCTAAGAGGAGATCCCTTGCCGTAATCCGGTTGGACTCCTACCTTGTAACCCTATCCCAGTATATAAGGAGCAGCGCACCCCATGAGGGCAGGTTGAGTTGGTTCACCAGAATCACCACTGCAAATCCTCAAAGGAATAACACCACAACTGGCGTAGGTATTACCTCACATCGAGGGCCTGAACCAGTATAAAATCTCTGTGTGTTCCTTTGCAATCCATCAAGTTTCCATCCGCCGAGTAGCCCCATATATTTATTGCCGGTGTAAAACATCGACAGCAAGGTACTGGCAAGGCCACAATCAAACCTAACTATACATGTGAGCTGTAATCAACGTAAAGGTTGTATGAAGAGGCTCAGTTTTATTGCATAAAGCCAATTTTATTTCGTAACAATTTAAAAGAGGGATTCATAAATCAAATTGCATCCTAGGCTAGCAGAATAATATCATGGCATCATATTGCATAGATAACTACTTCACCGCCCTCCTTGGCAGCAAGACTATAATACAACTTAATAATACAATTCCATTTCATCATCATTTCATCAATCACCAAGTATAGATCAGTATAAATCTTCACCCAACCATACCATAACCACATATCCCAAGTTGGATGCTAACATAGACTGACTAACACATCAAGCGGTTGTCCTATAACCGTGGACACGGCTATTCGAATAGTTCATACTCTGATCAGAGGTGTACATCTTTACCCACACGATGTGATAGAAGCCAAACGGCTACACTCTAGTTTGATCCGTACCTGTCGATACCCACACTCTACACATTGAGTGCGGACTAGAGGTCACAACAAACCTTTCCCACGCTTAGCTCTAACCACCTAAACCACGTCTGGGCCCTCGACGACTTAGCCACACACACGGTGACTAAGCGGGCTCACCGTCGCGGGAGGCACCTCTGGCCAAAACCAGGCGCGCACGAGGCCCTCCAAAGGAAAGACCATCCTCACGATTGACGGACGGGCGTAGATGGCCATAGCCTCCTGTGCTACTAAGTTAAGCCGTCCCATTCCCGGCGTGTGGAAGTACGTAGGGTGCTTGAATAGACGTCAACATGTTCGGTCCTTAACGACCCAGACGGAGCTACATGCATCGGGGAAACACCATCCTGTCATCGCCCTATCATCCATCCAAGTCAAAAATATTCTCAATTATAAATCAGAAGTTATTCTTTTCAGATTTTAACCCATCCATTCGTATTAAACTAGTTTTGAACCGATAGCTCCATCTATCGGATTTTTCTAAGTCTAGAACTAAGCATGGCTAAGCATATATACAAGTATATACCTTATAGCAAGCACTTAACAAGTACTTCTATCCATCCTAAGGTTACAAATAGTAGATTATCAACATTTCAGGGTGGGTTATGCAGAAAAAGGGATTAACTACCATTGCCCACAATCTATATAATATACATAGCAAAATAACGATGCAAGTTAAAATGAAATCTTTGATAATCCCAAAATTTAGGAGCAATATGTTCAAAGGTAGTGGGATTCTTGCCTTGGTTCTGGTCTGCCTCAGGTTTCTCAATGAATTCTACCTCCTCAAACTCCAAAGGCTCTTCTTCTAATTTTAAATTTTAAGTTAAAGCAAAGTCAATAAATAATGCAAAAATGCAAAATGCGCTAATATGCATGATTTTTGTGCAGTGATTTGGTACTGGTTTCAGATACTTCTTGGTGAAATTATTTGTATTTTTGCGCTTACCATCTGTGAGATATGATTTTTACAAGTTGTATGTGTCATTTTGAGAGTATAAAATGTATGGACTATCTGTGACTTAATTCTGTGCAAAATGAGTTCAAAAATGGAAAGTATACATTTTTCTATGAATTACAAAATTGGTTTGACATTTTTCTGAGCTAGGAAAATTTTCTTATGAATTTTCTAGTTAAAGCCCATTTTTACCCCTTTTTTTCTATTCCCATAATTTTTAGGCAAGTTTTTTGTACAGAAAGTGCCACTTTTTAGTTCACAACATTAAAAAGCATAATTTGGTGAATCCACTGAAATTTGGTTCATCCCAAATGGTGTTAAAATGAATTTACTATGAATTTTTACAAGTTATCCTATTTTTCAGTTGAAAAATTAACACTTTAGTTATTTTTCTTTATATTTTCAGATTTTAAATGGAGGGGGTCCACTGGTCAGTGAGAAGGAACTTTGCAGAAAAGTCCTCGGGATTTCTAGAAATGGAACCCGCGGTCCTCGGCGGCGGTGACGGCGAACGGCGGCTCGGCTCGGGTTGCGGCCAATAGAAGAAAGACAGAGGAGACTAAGGCGAAGCTGTTGGTGGTGGTCTCATTGCCGACGGTGGCCGGAGCTAGGCATGGTGGCGCCGCAAGCGGCAAGGCTCTTCGGGCCGCTGAGGGAACATGAGCTACGATCGGGTTCTAGCCTAACCAGTGCATGCATGTGTGTCTAATATGTGCCTGGGTTCTCACCGTGGGGCTTGAGGAGGTCTGCGAGATCTATGCAGCAGTAGCAACGTCGAAGACGGCTTGGCGGCGGTGAGATCCCTCGGTTCTACGGTGGCAGCTCGCTCCAGTCAGCCTGCAGCTAAGACAAGGTGTCTACAAGGTCATAGGCTTCCCCAGGATGGCTCCTGTGCAATGAATCGAACGAAGACCTACCAGGGACGGCAGAATCGATGGCGGTGACTCAGATCAGCGCCTGGGAAGACGACGATGGATCTCGTGGCTCAGGGCTTCCCAACTCGATTCCTCTAGTCGGCAGGCTCCTGGAGGTGAGGCGATGATGCTGGCTAAATGGCTAGGCTAGCGGTGTCCTGGATCGGTCGGAACGATGACGACATCACGGTGGCGGTTCTGCAGAGCAGAGAGTAGGGATGGCGGTGGCACGGCGACTTCGGCTGGCGAACCTAGGGACACCGAGTACGAAAATGGAAAGGTTAGGAGTTGTAGATCATGTTCCTGAGGTTTAGAAAGGATGGAGCTCACCGGAGTTAGCTCAAGCTCAGTCGAACACTATCGGCAGCAGGGAGGATTTGGTTGCCGGCGATGATCCTTGGGGATTCCATGAGTTTTCTCGGTGGGAATGTGGAGAGGATGAGAAGAAGGTTCTGCTGGCGGAGTTTGAGGCGAAATGGCCGAGGTTTCCAAGGGCTGTGCTGTCCAGGGCTGCTTTGTATACTGAGGGAGGGAGAGGAAGGAGATGGTGACACGTTTGCTGGGGCCTACTGAGGTGTATCTATTTGCACAGTGGTCAAGGTGGGTCCCACATGTAAGACAACATTGTTGTACACATTTTTGGCTAGGTTTAGTCCATGACTAGTGGGTCCAAGTGGTGAAAACCTATGGAGAGGAGAGAGGTGTGGGTGAATTTCTTGGTGAAACACACTGTCCAAAGAAATGCTGAGGCTTACAGGTCGGCCAGGGTCTATGGTCCACATTGTATGACAAAACAGAGAACAAGCTTCCAGATTCTAAGTGTAAATGAAGTGGTTGGAGGTTACTTTGATCTAGCTGTTTGACTGGTCTACATTGCGGTAAAATCATGGGAAAATTACTATGGGCAGTAGGTGGTATTGGCTAGCTCTGTGCCAAAATTCAAAGTTGTGGGACTCGTAGATTTCTCCAGAGAAAATGGCAAAGTTCGGCCAAATTTCAGTTTCTGCTGTGCACTAGTCTGAGTCAGTGATCTTGGGCCTATTATTTCATGTACAAGCTTTGTGAAAGAAGCTTTGAAATGTTTACTGTAAATAGTTCACGACATGACCCAATTTCTAGCAAATTTTGGTAAGAAGGTGAGTGGTGAATTTATTTTAGGAAAAAAATATCAAATTGGTTGTCTACAAGAGAAAAAGTTCTCTGTTTTGCTGAAACAAAAATATTTGTTTGAGACACTTATTGAATTGATAAAATTTGGTAAAAATTACTGGAGATAGAGGAGAATGTGATTAACCTGCTGACCAAATTTCATAGCTAGAGGTGATCTGGTTTATCTTTGGTGAATTTGCAAAGTAAGGATAGTGACCCAGTTTTTCCTGCAGTCTAAATTAATTCCCTAGACCTTTTCTCCTGTCATTTTATGTGGTCCCTTTGGAAGATAAATTAAGCCAAAATTTTTTTATAATTTCGTTCCTAACTTGGAAGAAAACCTACGTCATTTTGTGAACCTTTTTGAAATCGAAAACTAGATTTCGCTGCTAAATTCTCCTAGGAGAAATCCTGGTTTGTTACAAAACCCTTAGCATATTTCTCCAGCTGTGTTGTTCCCGACTGCCCTATTGTGTCTTGACTGCAACGTTGAGTTCTTGACTAATCTGTCGTGCAGCCCTTGAAGCCGAGCTGAAGACCCAAATGGAGGGAGAAAACCAGCTGATGAAGACCAAAAGAGCCAAGGCTGAATTTGAAAAAGACAAGGCCGACTTGACAAGGGCCAAAACCGAGCTTAAGCAAGAGAAGGCCGACTTGGAGAAGGCCAACGCCAAGCTCGAGAAAGAAAAAGTTGAATTGGAGAAGGCCATAGCCATGTGGGAGGCCAACTACAAAAGTAAGTCTCCAATCCATTAATTACTCCATCTGCAGTTTTGCCTGACAAGTTTACTTGTCGGTGAACCCAGGTAGCTGCTAGAGCCAATGCCCAAATCTAGTTTCAGGCTTTCGTAGAGGAGATAAAGGTTGTCAAGGAGTCACGGGAAACCCTTGCTGAGTCCGTGAAAGGGCTCCTTGACATCATGGATCCTCACGATATGGGAACCAGCTCCAGCACGATCTTCCAAGTGGAGACGCGCCTTAAGGATACACCGAGTGCCCTGAAGAGGTACTCGGATGAGCATGTTGTTGTCGGTGTGGCCCAGACCCTAGCGATGACCAAGTCCATCTACCCAAGGGCAGATATTGAAGCCATTGGGGAGGGGTTCACTGAGGATACAACAACTGAGGAGGCACTGAAGCTGATAGCCGAAGCGAGGCCGACTGTAGAGGTGATCACCTGAGACCTGGGTATGTAAGAGCAGTCCATCATGCAGTCGGTGTGTATAAACTTTTGTAAAAACATGTGTAAATATATGTGCAATGCCGCCAAGCTCTAAATTATTACTCAGTTGTCATTAGCTTTACCTGACTATGTAGTCTACGCCGAGTTAGTCTATAGGAACTTAATAAAATCATTCACCGCAGAGAGCTGTACTCAGGCAAACGTGACAAAGTCATAGTAAAACTTCATAACTTAAGTAAAATAGGCTCGTATGTTATTGACAAAGCACATATAATACATGCAGCCCCCGACTCACTACTCGGTTGATACAAGCGGCGTAGTGAGTCAGAGAGAATCTGTACACATGAGAAATTATAAAACTCAGGTATAGAAAAAACGTAGCTGTTCTATATTCCATGAGTTACTGATGAGGGCACCGTCTTCAGTCTTTAGTCGGTATTCATCACATCCTCTATCCGAGTGGCCCATATGCTTGTGATGAGGTACCCGGGGCCCATGGCCTCCACACCAAGGCCCAGGACTCCTTCTACTCCACTTTCTCCATCTTCTGACGATGATGACCTCCCCAGGCTCGAGGCTCCTCCATCAAACTTCCCCCGAACATTCTACTAGGTCACACCAGAGGGGGAAGAGCAAACTTTCAAGCACAACAAAGAAGCCGCCCAGAGGGAGTGAGTCAGATTGATGGAGGATGCTATCACAGCGTCAAGGAGTATCAAGGTACATAATCTGTCTAATGGTATTTGCTGATTTGCAGTTTCTTAGAATCTTCTGCTATTATTGCTTGCCTTATCTGACTGCAATGTATCTGCGCAGCAAGTGGTCGATCGATCCGAGAAGATGGGCAAAGTCATTTCCCAACTTGCCCCTCAGCTCACTCAACTCCACTAGCTCTAGGTCGCCAAAGACGATTTAGAGAAGACTAGCAAGGAGAGGGCGGAGTGGTTAAAGGACTCAGTAAACAAGCTTAGGGACAAAAACTAGGAGAAGATAGGGACCATCAGAAGTATGTTTCCCTTCTGCCCGAGTAACTCTAGTTATCTTCTCCATAATGTTGATCTTCGACTTTGCTTGGCTATAGCTCTGGAGCTGAACTTGAACAACCAATCCCTTGAGATCAAATGCTTGAAGGAGCTAAAGGAGCTCGAGAACGCGAAGTCCAAGGTGAACACCGAGTACGCAGGTAAGCTTCATATTTGCTCTAGTACTCTGTCTGACTAGGTATCCATATTAACTAATGTCTGTGTGAGCAGCCTTTAAAGCTAATTCACAGATCCAGTTCGGCACCTTTGCTGAAGAGATTAAAATAATAAAGGAGTCGTGGAACATCATAGCTGATTCTACAAAGACTTTATCATATATCATGTAGCTAAGCCTGGCCGGGCCTAGCTCCAGTTCTATCACCCAGGTGGCGCAGTGCCTTGAAGAGGCCCCTACTCTTCTGAAGAAGTACTCATCTGAGCGCGTCGCCGTGGGGATTGCCTAAGCATTGGCCATGACGAAGTCTCTCTACCCTCGGGTAGATATTGAGGCCATCGGAGAGGGCTTTGGTAAAGGCACTACCCCGGAGGAGGGATTAGAGTTGATTAGCTAGGTCAGGCCTACTGCTGAGGCCATCGCCGATGATCTGCCCATGTAAAAATGAACTTTTAAGTAGTCGGTGTCTGACAGAAACAATGCATCAATATTGTAAATGTTTTGATGTTTGTTGTTATATTTTGCCAAATACTTGCTTTGTTTTAGCCATCATTAGTTTTACCCGACCAGCTAGTTTATGCCGAGTGGTTTAAGACCAACTTTAAAAAGCGTTATACTCGGAAACGTAGCATAATCATTATATAACTTCATGACTTAGACAAAACAAGGTCGAACTTTATAAACAACAAAAGACATGTGTCATTATCATCTATCCCCCGACTCACTTCTTGGTTGAAACAAGTGATGTAGTGAGTTAGAGCCACAAACTTTATTATTTATATATATAAAAGAATTACAATGCTTAGGTATAGAAAAGATGTAGCTGTTCTATGTTCCATGAGTTGTTAACTAGGACGCCGTCTTCTGTCTTTGTCGGTAGGCGCCTGGATGTGCCACCTCAGCGATAATGAACAGCCCTCCTGTGGAGGCCATGGGCCCTGGGTACCTCAAGGAAGGCAATTACGGCCACTCGGACAGAGGGTAGGTCGGTCCCTATAATTAGAGATAGAGTAAGACACGGCTTCATATTACCTTGCATGACAAGGAGAGGGATATAGTCCTAGCCGGATACTCTATGTACTGATAAGGAAAGCCTTTGGTCGTATCTGACTAGGTTTCCTACACTGTAATCCTCATCCCCCCAGTATATAAGGAGGGGTAGGGAGCCCCCTGGGGTAGATGATTCCATATACCGTGAAAGCAATACACCACAATTGGAAGTAGGGTTTTACCTCAACCCGAGGGCCTGAACCAGTATAAATCTTCTTGTCTTTCAAAGTTTGTCGAGTTTAGGTCCGATGAATAGCCCCATATAATTATTGCCGATATAAAACATTGACAGTTGGTGCACCAAGTAGGGGCTTCGTCGAGATCATCATTATCAAGCCCGATGAATCCAACCATAGGAGTCGACAGCATAAACTTCTCTCCTGGACAAGCCATCAGATTCGGGAGCCTCGACTTTATCGCTGACAATCTCGGTAATCTCACTTTGTCCAACTCGGTTTCAACCCGATCAGCCAGGGACAAAGCCAACCGATCGCCGGTTGGCCTACTCAATGTCGCAGCAGTTTTCAACATCCTGCTTTGGCAACACCCAAGATCTATGAGATCTAGGACAACTCTCTTTACTAATATTTGACTCGGATTCGGCTCCGAGCCGATCGAGATTGGGTCCAAGGGAGACTATATCGTCAATTTCCCACTCAGACTTGACAACGCCGCAACAATATTCAATTCCAATTTGATGTGGCAGAATCAATCCTCTGGAATTCGACTCAGATATAGCCCAGAGCTGCTAGAGATCAGGTCCAGGGAGGTTGGAGTCATAATCATACCCCTAAACTACTCCGACTTTGACTCACAGTCGGACAACAGCTCGGCAATCCTTTCTCCACCACGAGAAGTCTTCATGGTGTCCAACTCAAGATGCACGCCGACTACGAGATCAACAAGAGGAGGAGGCTCACCGACTATGTGAGCAACAGGAGGAAGAAGCATGATGTTTGCAACCTGAGCGCGATGCTCACAATGACAACATGCGCAAGGGTGGGCAGACCGCTCATTAGGCAATCCTCCAAACCCGAGTAGGCGACCATGACGTCTTCGTGACCCCACAACAGAACGTCGTGGCCGCTGCCACATTACTTGACACCTTGCAGTTTGGGCCTGACCACCAGGCCACCCCGACAATCGTGAGGATCAAAGCAATGATCACTGGTGCAGCTTGTCAGCCACGACAACAATTTGAAGACACTTTCATACCATCAAACAAGACGGCTTCAGACACGGCAGTTTCATTTGCTTCAGCACGGCATCGAGCAGCTGGCTCTGGTTAGCATCACTTGGAGTCACGATATACATCACTTGGCAGTCCGAGTAACAATCGACGGCGGCATCATCATGACGACCACCGCGATAACTAGGATGCCCGAGGATGACTACAGCGGGATCTTCGCCATGATATTAATGCTCGACGCCGAGAATACGAGGAGGATGAGCGCACCCGACTAGAAGATGAGAGTGAATGCCTCAGCCTCCACCACAAGCGATTTCATCGCTATAGTCGGAGTCAGAGCCCTCACCTAGATGAAGGAGTACCAGCGATCACCCACAAACTACAAGAAGTCAACTGGCCATCTGGTTCAAGCTGACTGGAATAGAGAAGTATGATGGGAAGACCAACCCAGAGTCCTGGCTCACAGTTTACACCTTGGCAATCCATGCGGCCGGAGGCGATCACAAGGTCATGGCTAACTACCTGCCAGTCGCCTTGGCTGATTCGGCAAGGACATGGCTGTCAGGGCTTCCCAGGCGGTCAATTGGCTCCTGGGGGAACTCCGTGAAAATTTCGTCACGAACTTCCAGGGAACGTATGAGAGGCCCACTTCCGAGTACGATCTATATTAGTGCCACCGGAGGAAGAACGAATCCCTCAGTGATTTCATCAAGCATTTTTCCGAGAAAAGAAACTCAATACCTAAAATCAATGACGAGGTCATCATCGCCGCCTTCAGCAAGGGAGTCAGAGACATGCTGTTCATCGCCAAGTTCACTCAGAAGCCACCCAACTCCATCAAAGCTCTCTTCGAGATGGCCAATGAATATGCTGATTCAGGCAACGTAGTTGTAGAGGCACTTGATGACAAGTCCCGACAGAAGGAGCAACGAGAGACGGATGACGTGGACCTATCCAAGCCTAGGAATCGCAAGCAGAAATCTAGGGACTTCATTGTGGTAGTGTGGGAGTCATGGGCCCCGGGTACCTCATTACCAGCACATGGGCCATTCGGATAGAGGATGGACCAGATCATGTAATTAGAGATAAGATAGCACCCGGCAGGTTGTGCCTTGTATAATAAGGAAACATAGCCTTAGTCGGATAGGATTCTATCTCTAAGAAGGAAATCCCTTGGTCGTATCCGACTGGGATCCTTACCATGTACCCCTGTCCCCTAGTATATAAAAGGAGGCAGGGCGCCCCATGATGGGAGGCAAGATCATTGATCGCAAAACCACCTTAGAGGAATAACACCTCAACTGGACGTAGGGTATTACCTCACATCGAGGGCCTGAACTAGTATAATTCTCTTGTGTTCCTCTGCCATCCACCGAATTCCAGGTCACCGAGTAGCCCCATAATATTATTGCCGGTGTAAAACATCGACAGTTGGCGCGCTAGGTAGGGGTGCGGCGAATTCTTCATCAACAGATTCGATGGATCCTATCAACGGAGTCAAGGGCTACAAGTTCTCCAATGGAGACACCATCACCTTCGGGAGTCTTGATTTCGTCGCCGATCAACTCGGCAATCTTTCCTTGGCTGAAGCAGATCCGATCTCGCCAGCAGAGGATCCAGCCGGCGTTGCACCAGTCGGCCCTAGGGACGTCGCCATCTCTTTCGACGATCTACTACGACAGTCCCTCACGTCGCCGGACATCGGGACAACTCTCTCCTTCAGCGTCCGACTTGCGCTAGGCCTTGAGCCAGCACGGGTTAGGCCAAGAGGGGGAGAGATCGTCAATCTCCCGTACGGATTCGGCGACGCTGTGCATCTACAACCCGCGCAGCAGATCTGACCTCCAGCAATTCAGTTTGGACACGGTCATGAACCGTTTCAGATTGGATCTAGAGAGGTCGGAGTCGTCCTAACTCCGATAAACTACTCGGAGTCCGACACCAAGTCGGATAGCGGTTCGAGCACCAACTCGGACTCCACCTTGGCAAGCTTCCTCCACCCCCGCGAGATCTTCATGGCTTCAATGCCACCTTCCGAGGTGCGCCGACTGCAAGAGGAGCAGCAAGAGGAGGCGCGCCGACTACAACAACAAGAGGAGGCCAACCGCCAAGCTCGCAATGACAGGCTACGATAGGCTGGACGAGCCGCCCAGCAGCAGATCCTCCAAACCAAAGTCGGCGACCACGACGTCTTCGTCATGCCACAACAGAACGTCGTGGCCGCCGCAACTTTGCTGGACACGCTCCAGCTTGGGCCGGATCATCAGGCCACACCAACTATCGCCAAGATCAAGGCGATGATTACTGCTGCCGCCTGCCAGCAACAAGAACAGTCAGGCAACACTCACATACCGACCCATCGGACGGGCTCTCCAGCGGCGGAGTCATCTGCATCAGCACGACGTCGGGCGGCTGGCTCCACCTGGCAGCGTGAAGAGTCCCGCCAAACAACGCTCGGCAATACCAACTACGACAACCGGCGGATTCGCCAATACGACCGCCGACCCAATCAAGACCTCCAAGTGCGAATACAACGCGATCTTCGCCACACCATAAACGCCCGGCGCGAAGAGCGCGAAGAGGATGAACGCCGCCGACTGGAGGATGAACACGAGCGCTTCGGTCTCCACTATGAACGGCTACACCGCCAAAACCGAAGCCCAAGTCCTCACGATGACGAAGGCATTCCAGCCTTTACTCGGGAGTTACAGGACGTCCACTGGCCAGTCGGCTTTAAGCCTACCGGAATCGAAAAGTACGACGGCAAGACCAACCCAGAGTCCTGGCTCACCGTTTACGTCCTAGCAGTACAAGCTGCTGGGGGCGACAGCAGAGCCATGGCTAACTACCTCCCAGTCGCATTAGCCGACTCGGCGAGAACATGGTTGACAGGCCTCCCAAGGCGGTCGATCGGTTCCTGGGGACAACTCAGGGAGCGGTTCATCGCTAACTTCCAGGGGACCTATGAGAGACCGGCTTCCGAGCACGACCTTTACCAGCTGCATCAAAAGAAGAACGAGTCTCTGCGAGAATTCATCAAAAGGTTTTCCGAGAAGCGCAATCAGATTCCAAGTATCAAAGACGAGGTCGTCATCGCCGCCTTCCGCAAGGGAGTAAAAGACGCCCCGCTCATCGCGAAGTTCACTCGGAAGCCACCATCCACTGTCCGGGCTCTTTTTGACATGGCCAACAAATACGCCGACTCGGCTGAAGTCATCGCTGAGGCCTTCGACGAGAAGAAGAAGCCCCGACAAAAAGACAACAAGGCGAAAGCCGACTACGAGCCGTCTCAGAATAAGTCTGGCATCCGCAAGCGGAAGTCGGACAACGAGGTGGCCAACATGGAGCGCAGTCGGTCGCGGCCCCAGCGGAACAACGACTATCAGAAAGTCATGAGCGGGCCTTGCCCATTTCACCCCAAAGGCCGGCACGCGGCCAAGGACTGCCACATGCTCAAGAAGTTTGCCTCCGAGCAAGCTTCATCGTCTGGCGCTGACAAGGACAAAGACAAGCCAGACTCAGGCCCGGCTGAGGATTTCCAGGATCCCCAAGCCAAACTCAACCACATCTTTGGGGGACCACTTGCATACGAATCCAAACGCAAGCAGAAGCTCTCAATACGCGACATCAACACGGTCTCCACAGCCGACACCCCCCAATACCTGCGCTGGTTAGAAACAGCCATCACCTTCAATCGCGCAGATCACCTAGATCGGATTTCCCACCCGGGACGATATCCACTCGTCCTGGACCCGGTCGTCAAAAATATCAGGCTGAAGAAAACCCTCATCGACGGAGGCAGTGCGCTCAACATCCTGTTCGCCAAGACTTTGGACGATATGAAAATTCCTCGTTCAGAACTACGGCCGAGCACTGCGCCCTTCCATGGGATAATTCCCGGCTTGTCATCAACCCCACTCGGGCAGATAACCTTGCCGGTAACATTCGGCACGCGGGACAACTTCCATATAGAAAACATCTGCTTCGAGGTCGCCGACTTCGAGACCGCGTATCACGCGATACTCGGACGACCGGCCCTCGCCAAATTCATGGCAATACCGCACTATACGTACATGGTGTTGAAGATGCCTGGGCCAGCAGGAGTCCTCTCCCTCCACAGCGACGCTAAGCAAGCCTTCACCTCGACAAGGAGAGTTACGCGACTGGCTCAAAACACAAGAAGCGCCAGTCGGGCGCGACAGCATCCGGCAAGCCGCTACACCTGAAGTCGATCAAGATCCAATTCCGGCGAAAAAAAGCAGCGAAGTCGGGAATTTTCAACGGACTCTGACACGAAGAAGATCCCCTGGACCCTTCCGACCCCACCAGACTGCCTTAGTCGGGGGACCGGACTCGACCCCAAATAGGAAGACCGCGCTTGTCACCTTCCTCCAGGCCAATAAAGATATCTTCGCATGGAAACACGTCCGACATGCCGGGCGTACCAAGGGAGGTGATCGAGCACGCCCACACGTAAAGCCAGACGCCAACGCCAGTCAAGCAACGGCTGCGGCTTCGCTCAAGACCCGCAAGATGCTATCCGGGAGGAAATCACCAAGCTCCTCGCAGCCGGGTTCATTAAGGAAGTCTACCACCCGGACGGCTGGCAAACGCAGTCTGGTTCGGAAGAAAAACGGTAAATGGCGCATGTGCCGTCGACTACACCGACCTCAACAAAGCGTGCCCCAAGGACCCATTACTGGTCTTCCCAGGATAGATTCAGGTGTTGACTCCACGTGGGGTGCGACCTACTCAGCTTTCTCGACTGCTACTCGGGATATCATCAAATTAGCCTGAGGGAACAAGACTGTTTAAAATACATCTTTCAACGCCGTTTGGAGCGTATTGCTATATCACAATGCCATTCGGTCTGAAAACGAGGGCGCAACTTACCAACGGGCTATTCAGCGCTGTTTGCACACCCAGATCGGGATGCAACGTGAAGCCTACGTCGACGACGTGGGTGTCAAGACCAAGTCCAGAGAAGATCTCATTGCCGACTTGGAAGAAACCTTCCAAAACCTCCGAAGATTCAAGATGAAGTTGAACCCGAAAAGTGCACCTTCGGAGTGCCGTCTGGAAAGTTACTCGGCTTCATCGTCTCGCATCGCGGGCATCGGAGGCCAACCCGGAGAAAGTTAACCGCCATCAGGAACATGCGCCCCGACCAACCTCAGACGTCCAGAAGTTGACAGGTTGCATGGCGGCACTCAGCCGGTTTATCTCCCGACTGGCCGAACGGGGCAGCCTTTCTTCAAGCTCCTCAAAAGGCGGATACCTTCAAATGGACTCCGGAAGCCCAACAAGCCTTCGAAGACTTCAAACATGTTCCTCACGTCACCTCCTGCGTTGCATCACCCTTACCCCAGGAAACTGCTGTGGAGCCATGGCCCCGGGTACCTCACTACAAGTACATGGCACTTCGGATAGAGATGGGCCAATAATTAGAATAAGATAAGATACACCCGGCAGGCTGTGCCTTACAATAAGAAATATAGCCTTAGTCGAATAGGATCTATCTCTAATAAGGAAATCCCTTGGTCGTATCCGACTGGGATCCTTGCCATGTACCCCTGTCCCCCTATATAAGGACAGGGCGCCTATGAGGCAACCGAGATCATCGATCACAAAACATCTCAGAGGAATAACACCTCAACTGACGTAGGGTATACCCTCACCTTGAGGGCCTGAACCAGTATAATCCCTCGGTTCCTCTGCAATCCACCGAATTCCAGTTCGCCGAGTACCCCATCAGTATTATTGCGGTGCAAAGCATCGACAGTTGGCGCGCCAGGTAGGGGACCGGCGCGTTTCCTCATCAACAGATTTCGATGGATCCCACCAACGGAGTCAGGAGCAACAAGTTCTCCAACGGAGACACCCATCACTTCGGGAAGCCTTGATTTCGTCGCCGATCAACTCGGCAACCTTTCTTTGGCTGAGCCACGATCCGATCTCAGCCAGCCGAAGAGCCAGCCGGCGTTGCGCCAGTCGGCTCCAGACGACGTCACCATCTCTTTCGACGATCTACTACGACAGTCCCTCACGTCGCCGACATCGGACAACTCTTCTCCCTCGGCGTCCGACTCGCCTAGGCCTTGAGCCAGCGCGGGTAGGCCAAGCGGGGGAGAATCGTCAATCTCCATACGGATTCGGCGACGCTGCGCATCCACAACCGCCGCAGCAGGACCCGACCTCCAGCAATTTCAATTCGACACGGTCCATAGAAACCGTTTCAGATTGGATCTAAGGGAGGTCGTCGTAGTCGTCCTAACTCCGATAAACTACTCGGAGTCCCGACAACCAAGTCGGACGGTGGTTTCAAGCATCAAACCTCGGACTCCACCTTGCAAGCTTCCTCCTCCCCCGCGAGATCTTCATTGCTTCAACACAACCTTCCGAGGTGCGCCGACTGCAAAGAGGAGCAGCATGAGTGAGCGCCCTTCCGAGTGCAACAAGAGGCGGCCACGACAAGCTCGTAATGAACGGCTTCGACAAGCTGGGCGAGGCCGCCCAGCAGCAAGATCCCTCCGAACCAAAGTCGGCGACCACGATGTCTTCGTCACGCCGCAACAGAACGTCGTGGCCGCGCAACTCTGCTGGACACGCTCCAGTTTTGGCCGGACCATCAGGCCACACCAACCATCGCCAAGATCAAGGCGATGATTACTGCTGCCGCCTGCCAGCAGCAAGCAACAGTCCAGGCACAACTCACGTACCCCCGTCGAACGGGCTCTCAGCGCGGAGTCATCTGCATCAGCACGACGACGGGCAGCCGGCTCCACCAGGCAGCATGAAGAATCCCGCCAAACAAACAAACACTCGGAATACCAACTACGACAACCGGCGGCGTCACCAATACGACCGCCGACACGACAAGACCTCCGATCGCGTTACAACGCGATCTTCGCCACACTATAAATGATGCCCGGCGCGAAGAGCGCGCGAAGAGGATGACCGCCGCCGACTGGAGGACGAACAACGAGCGCTTCGGTCTCCACTACGAGCGACTACACCGCACAAACCGAAGCCCGAGTCCTCAGACTATAATGAAGGCATCCCAGCCTTTACTCGGGAGTTTACAGGACGTCCGATGGCCAGTCGGCTTTAAGCCTACCGGGGATGAAAAGTACACGGCAAGACCAACCCAGAGTCCCTGGCTCACCGTTTACGTCCTTAGAAAACAGTTCAGCTGCTGGGGGCGACAGCAGAGCCATGGCTAACTACCTCCAGTCGCTTTATCCGACTCGGCGAGGACATGGCTGACAGGCCTCCCAAGGCGGTCGATCGGTTCCTGGGGACAGTCAGGGAGGGCGGTTCATCGCAAACTTCCAGGGACCTACGAGAGACCGCCTTCCGAGCGACCTCTACCAACTGCATCAGAAAAAGAACGAGTCTCTTACGGGAATTCATCAAAAGGTTTTCCGAGAAGCGCAATCAAATCCCAAACATCAAAGACGAGGTCGTCATCGCCGCCTTCCGCAAGGGAGTAAAAGACGCCCCCTCATCGCGAAGTTCCACCGAAGCCACCTTCCAACGTCCGGACTCTCTTCGACATGGCCAACAAAGTACGCCGACTCAGCTTTGACCCGTCGCAGAGGCCTTCGCGAGAAGAAGGAGCCCCGACAAAAGACAACAGGGCAAAAAGCCGACAACGACAGCCTCAGAACAGCCTGGCAACCCGCAAGCGGACCCAGCGGACAACGAGGTGGCTAACATGGAGCGCAGTCGGTCACCCCGGCCCCAGCGGAACAAGACTACCAGAAAGTCATGAGCGGGCCTTGCCCCTTTCACCCCAAGGGCCGGCACGCAGCCAAAAGACCTGCCACATGCTCAAGACAGTTCGCCTCGAGCAGGCTTCATCATCTGCCCTCCCCGACAAGGACAAGGACAAGCCAGACTCGGGTCCGGCTGACGACTTCCAGACCCCAAGCCGAACTCAACCAACACATCTTCGGGCCACTCGCGTACGAATCCAAGCGCAAGCAGAAGCTATCAGGCGGGACCATTAACGCGGTCTCCACAACGGATTGCCCCCCAATACTTGCGCTGGTCAGAGAGTGGCTATCACCTTCCACCGCGCGGATCACCCAGATCGGGTTTCCCACCCGGGACGATACCCCACATCGTCCTGGATCCGGTCGTCAAAAATATTAGGCTGAAAAAACCCTCATCGACGGAGGCGTGCGCTCAACATCGCTGTCGCCCAAGACTTGACGAGATAGAATTCCTCGTTTCAGAACTACGGCCGAGCACCGCGCCTTCCAGTGGCATAATCCCCGGCTTGTCATCAACCCCACTCGGGCAGATAACCTTGCCGGGTGACCTTCCCCACGCGGGACAACTTCCGCACGGAAAACATCTTCCCTTCGAGGTCGCCGACTTCGAGACCGCATATCATGCGATACTCGGACGACCGGCACTCCGCCAAGTTCATGGCATTCCGCACTACATCATACATGGCTGAAGATGCCCGGGCCAGCAGGAGTCCTCTCCCTCCGCAGCGACGCCAAGCAAGCCTTCACCTGCGACAAGGAGACTGCGAGCTGCTCAAACACAAGAAGCGGCAGTCGGGCGCACAGCACTTCGGCAAGCCGCTACATCTGAAGTCGATCAAGATCCAGTTCGGCGAAAAAAGCAGCCAAGTCGGGAATTTCAGCGGACTCTGACACAAAGAAAATCCCCGCTGGACCCTTCCGACCCCTCCAAGACTGCCTTAGTCTGGACCCGACTCGACCCCAAATAGGAAGACGCGCTCGTCACCTTCCTCCAAGCAACAAAGATATCTTCGCGTGGAACCGTCCGACATGCCGGGCGTACCAAGGGAGTGATCGAGCATTGCCCTACACGTAAAGCCAGACGCCAAGCCGGTCAAACAACGGCTGCGGCGCTTCGCTCAAGACCGCAAGGATGCTATCCGGGAGAAATCACCAGCTCCTCCGCAGCCGCTTCATCAAGGAAGTCTACCACCCGACTGGCTGGCAACCCAGTCCTGGTCCGGAAGAAAAACGGTAAATGGCCGCATGTGCGTCGACTACACCGACCTCAACAAGCGTGCCCCAAGGACCCATTGGTCTTCCCCAGGATAGACAGGTGGTTGACAACTCCACGGCGGGGTGCGACCTAACTCACGTTTTCTCCGACTGTTATTCGGGATAATCATCAAATTAGCTTGAGGGGAAACAAGAACTGTTTAAAGACATCTTTCCATCACGCCGTTTGGAGCCGTATTGCTATATCAACAATGCCGTTCGGTCTGAAAACGCAGGCGCACCTACCAAAGGGCTATTCACGGTGTCTGCACACTCAGATCGGGCGCATGTGGAAGCCTACGTCGACGATGTAGTGATCAAGTCTAATCCAAGACAAGAACCTCATTGGCGACTTGGAAGAAACCTTCCAACCTTCGTAAATTCAAGATGAAGTTTGAACCCGGACAAGTGCACCTTCGGGGTGCCGTCTGGGAAGTTACTCGGCTTCATCGTCATCGCACCGCGGCATCGAGGCTACCCGGAGAAAGTCAACGCAATCAGAACATGGCGCCCCGACCCTAAAGAATCCAGAAGCTGACAGGCTGCATGGCGGCACTCAGTCGGTTTATCTCCGATGGGCGAACGGGGCATGGCCCTTTCTCAAGCTCCTCAAAAGGCGGACCTTTCAGTGGACCCGGAAGCCGCAAGCCTTCGAAACTTCAAAGAATTTTCCTCACATCACCCCGTGCTAGCGTCACCCATGCCCAGGAACCATAATGCCTTTATCTGCGGGCAACAACAACCAGGAGTCAGCACGGTGCTGGGTATGGAGCGATCCCGAACAGGGTCATCTTCAAAAAAATACAACGGCCAATCTATTTTGTCATGCGAGGTCCTTGGCCCGACATCCGAAAACACGATACCCGCAGGTCCAGAAGCTGCTATAACGGCTACTCATCACAGTCCGAAAGCTGGTGCACTACTTTCAAGCAACATCAAGTCACGGTGGTCCCCACAGCGTTTCCCACTGCGGGGGATGTCCTTCATAATCGCGAGTCCACCCGCCGAGATCGCTAAAATGGGCACTCGAGCTGATGGCGTTTGACCATCACTTTTTAAGCCACGGACCAGCTATGCAATATCTCTAAGCTCTAGCCGACTTCGTGCCGAGTGGACAGAAGTTCCAACTCCCAACACCAACAACAAAAGCTAATGAGTACTGGACAATGTTACTTTTCGACGGTTTCTTACGGATCGGCGGTGCGGGGCCCGGTGTCAATACTGACATCCCCACTGGCGAAAGTTGAAGTACGTAACTACAAAATCCGCCTCACTTCCCGGCTTCCCACAACTCGGCCGGTACGAGGCTTCCGTTCACAGGGCTCCCGCATCGCTATCACTCGGCATACGTCGACTGGTTGTTGCGCGGAGACTCCAACTCGTGGTCCAACCAAGTCCATGAAAGACTGGAATGTCTGCGACGACACAATGGCGGATGACTGCAGGAGGTCCGCAAGTTGGAAAAAGTTTCGACGGGCTGGAATCACACACGTTCCTGCGTAATACAACCCGACGCGGCCCGGAGCTGGCAAACATGGATCCAGCGAGAAGCGTCCGACTGGAATCTTCGTCGAGCAACTATGGAGCCATCAGTAAGAAGAAACCGGCACAGAGCCAGTCGGGGGCGGAGCTACCCCCGACCACCGACGAAGTGCTGCACTATGTCAAGACTGGAGGGTCCTGTTCTCCAATTTCTCCTGGACGATGAACTCCCAAGATCGGCAATCAAGCGAGCAAATCAGCGTCGAAGCAAAAGCTTCCTGCAATGCGGAGAAGACCTGTACGAAAGGAGCGCATCCGGTGTTTCTCATGCGCTGTGTCACCACCGAGGGAAGGCAAAGCAGATCCTGCATTCAATTCACTGCGGGGCATATGTGGGCAACCAGCTGCATCCAGACGTTAGTCGGAAAAAGCCTTACCGGCAGGGATTTTCTGCCAACCGCAGTCCCAGACGCCAGACTCGTTCGCAAGTGCGAGGGTTTGCCAGTTTTCGCAAAGACAGACAAATCTTCCCGGCCCAGGAAACTCCAGACATCCCATCTCTTGCCATTCGCAGTATGGGGGCTCGACATGGTCGGCCATCAGAAGCGCGCAGGAGGGTTCACAATTTTTCGTCGGCAGTGGATAAATTCACCAAGTGGATTGAGGCTAAACCTGTCGCAACAATCACAGCGGCAACGAGCAAAGGATTTCAATCTTGAGTATCTATACCGGTTGGGGTCCCTAACCGCATCATAAACCGACAACGGCACTACAGTTCGCGCCAGCGCCTATTCCAAAGATTTCTGCGACGAACTTCCGGCATCAAGATCTGCTATGCGTCTGTGGCACACCCGCGGAGCAACGGGCAGGTTGAGCGTAGCCAACGGCAATGGTCTTACAAGGCATCAAGGCCAGGATATACGACCGAACTACAACCAATATCGGGTCGGTGGGTACAAGAACTACCATCCGTTCTCTGGTCTCTCAGAACCTACGGTTAGTCGGTGCAATCAGGCAATCCCCTTATCTTCCTGGTCTACGGTACTGAGGCCAGCTCTGACTGAAGAATAACAGTTCGGCTCTCCGCGAGTTCGGGCTACTCCGAAGAGATTCCACAGCACGCCGACTGATCGAAATTAGTAGCTGGAAGAAGCAAGAGAACGCGCACAATCCAGTCGGCAAGATATCTTCAAGGCCTCGTCGCATTACCACAAATCGCAATGTCCGTGGCCGCGCCTTCTTGGTCGGGGATCTCGGTTCTAAGGAAGATACAAACCACCAAAGGACAGGCACAAACTATCCCCCATCTGGAAGGGCGTTCATTATAGCCGAGGTCACGCGGCCAGGCGTCCTACCGACTGAAGACGCAAAGACGGCGTTCCTCATCACCAACTCATGGATATAGAACAGCTACGTCCTTTCTATACCTGAGTGTTTTTTACTTTTTCATGTGTAACAGTTTTTCCTGACTCACTACGGCCGCTTGTTCAAGAGTAGTGAGTCGGGGCTGACATGTATATATGTGTTCTGTCAATAACATACAACTTATCCTCACCTCGGTTATGAAGCCTTGCCACGACTGATGCGTTGGCCCGAGTATAGCATCTTCCCTGAACGATTTTTATCAAGTTTCTATCGAACTAACGTCGGCTGCATGCTACGGTCGGGTAAAGCTAATGAAACCGAATATTAGTTGGCGGCACGACGCATATATTTCACACTGATCGTATATGAAAGCATATGTATACCCCGACTACAAAATATATTGGCCTTTACAGACCCAGTCTGCGGGTATGCTTCAAGCAGTCGGCTTCGCCTGCGAGATCAGCTCAGCGCTTCCTCGGGCGTCGTCTCCTCGGGAAAATCCCTCCCCGTGGCCTCAATGTCCGCCTCGGGTAGATGACTTGGTCATCGGCTTAGGCTGGGCACGCCGGCGGCAACCCGTCGTCCTGAGTACGCTTTTTCAGGGCACCTCGCGCGTCCTCGAGACGCCCAATTATTTGAGGAATTCTGCTACGCTGTCCCCACTGAGGGGGATCCAACAAGGTCCAGGAGCCCTTTCCCGGACACCGACTTAGGGCCCCCGTGACTCCCGGATTGACCCTTATCTTCCTCTGTGTACAACCGGTACTGGCCCTGGACCGTTGGCTCTCAATGCTGCCCAGATCGGCCCGGCCCCCAGTATGCTTGTCAAGGATCGGCTACACGCAGGGTTTGAATAATGTATTGGCTGAGATCACAGGTGGGTTGAGGACTTACTTTTCGTCGTCGGCCTCCCACCCGGCCACGGTCTTTCTCCAGTTCGGTCCTTCTCCTTACCGAGCTCGAACGACGGCCTTCTCCAACTCGACTTCTCCGGTCCAAAGCTCGGTAATTGGCTTTTGTCAGGTCGGCCTTGACTCTTTCAAAAGTCGGCCGTTGGCTTCTTCGGCCTCCTTCAGCTGCGACTCCCCTCGTCCCGCTTCGAGGTCTGCACACAGATTAGCCACAGAGCTCAATGCGCAGTCATGACAACCACCAAGCAGTCGGATCGACGTAACTGGATGATTACACCGAACGGTCCCAGTCGGGGAGATATGCTCGAGGGATTTTACCTCTGATCTCTTCTCGGCTAAGGCCATGTCTCAGCCCTGAGCTGATCAGCGCCGCTCTTCAGCCAGGCCTCCCTACTCGTGTGACGCGCCTTCCATCTCGGCCTTCAATGCCCGGAGCTGTGTAATTCCGCGAGATGGGGAGCCATCTCGTAGGAATCTCGTCATCGCTTCATTGCGGTCGACGAGCTCTGCTCAGGACAAGGAAACAAACCGACGACAGAGTCAAACTCAAGACAGAAGATTGCTGAGCTTTCACTACGAGACTCATACCGCGACCCCTTGGGACGCCATTGATGGCGGCAGAATCAGGCTCTCGCGTTCTCCTCCTTTGCGCCCGATTTCATCAAGGTTCTGATGCCTCTTCATAGTGCACGTCGCGAGTGGTCCACGAGAAGGTTCCGGGGCATCCCCGCGTGGGGGAGCTTCCGATCCGAGGCAAATGTGGGATCTCTTGGTGGCGGCCGGCAGACGGCGACGATGGCGGTGACGACACCCATGAGGGACAGGGTCTCGGCTCGGCATCACTTCCCCTAAACATGGGGACCGGGGATCGGGGGATCCGTCCCATGCTTCCGCGACGCCTGGTGCCTTTGGGGGCCGGGGCCTCAGCTTCAACGCCACCTCTCGGTCGACTGGCGGTAGCGCCCTGTAGTGGAGCCACCTCGGTTTCAGCAACCGGGAGTGGCCAACCGGCACAGCAGGTTGCGTCTCGCTGCTGCTGACTCGGTTGGGGTGGATTCATATTGGCGGGGTAGATGGGGTCGACCTTTTTAGGTCGATATCGGCCGCCTTCCTGCCAACGAAGCAAAGACATCCAGACTGTATTTAACATACGACGACTAAGAATGCTCGAGTAGCGGCACCTCTTGGAAACTTCAGCTTCCTGCTAGCGTGCCCGCTCACGACGCGAAGCCGCTGGCAATCGGCGCTCGCCCCGGACCGCGTCCGCCGACGGCAGGAGGCATATCGGCCGAGTCGGCCCTGAACTCTGGTACGGTTGGTTGGGTTCCCTTCGCCCACAATCGGCCTAATGCTGCTCTGGTTGGCCCTTGGCGGCGCTGTTGCCTGGGCATGACAACGTCGAGCCCAAGCCAGCTGCTCTCAGCCTGGGACTCGACCGCGTAGGCCGTTGTGGCAGCGGCGTCCTTTATTCTTCAAGCTAACCTGCTCACGAGGCACGCGCTGTCATGGCCCTCGCCCGATATAAAAATTGGCTTTTTCCCCGCTCTCTGGAGTCGGGTTGGGCATCAGGGGCTCTTGGCCCCTTCTTCGACGGCGACCGCAGACATGGCCGAGATCTTCCAATCAAATTCCTCATGCCACTACAGGCAAGTGACA
>RYFJ01002149.1:0-230517 GCA_003991445.1 Oryza meyeriana var. granulata
CAACACAGAAGAAGGATACATATATAATTCCTGCAACTTAGGATATAGTGAAGTGTTTCTGTTAGAAATTTGGCATGTGCATTGGATTGCATGTGTGGCTTGTTACTAAGTCATTATCATTGAGTCTATTGCCTTTGCCTTCATAAAAGCATACACAAATGGTTCGTTACAATATTTTTATGCTTCTGTTTCAGGCCTTGGCCATGTCAAGATGGAAACACCTCCTCAATCACCAAGAATCCATCAAAAGGTCAAATGATTAACTTGTTCTTAAGGCAGTCTATGTTGTTTCCAGTGGCTATTTCAGATATGGTATTAAAACAGGTTAAAGAATTTTAAGAAAGAGACCATGTTTAATTTTACAGAAAGTAATAGTATGATCATATTTCTATTTATATATGTTTCTCAGTGAACAATAGTTTGATATTTCTCTAAAATAAAGTATCCAAGGGATCATAAAACTGAGGCAAATACAACAACAACAACAACAACAACAAAGCCTTTCAATCCCAAGCAAGTTGGGGTAGGCTAGAGTTGAAACCCAATAGAAGCTGCAGATTCAAGGTTCAGGCACATTAAATGGCTTGCTTTCCCAAGCACACGCTATTCAAAGATAAATCTTTTGGGTATATTCATCCTTTCAAGTCCTTTTTATTGGCCTCCTCCCATGTCAATTTTTTTTGGCCTTCCTCTGCCTCTCCTAAATATCACTGTCGCGCTTAGGATCCACTATGCACTGGTGCCTCTGGAGGTCTCCGCTGGACATGTCAAAACATCTCAACCGGTGTTTGGACAAGCTTCTCTTCATTGGTGCTACCCTAGCCTATCACGGTATATCATCGTTCCGGACTCGATTCTAATTCTTGTATGACCACAAATCCAACGCAGCATACGCATTTCCGCAACACTTAACTGCTGAACATGCCGTCTTTTTGTAGGCCAACATTCTGCACCATACAACATTGCCGGTCTAATTGCTGTTCTATAGAACTTGCCTTTTAGCTTCTGTGGTACCCGTCTTGTCACAGAGAATACCCGATGATTGACGCCACTTCATCCACCCCGCTTTGATTCTATGGCTAACATCTTTCATCGATATCCCCATCTCTCTGTAGCATTGATCCCAAATATCGAAAGGTAATCCTTCTTGGGCACTATTTGACCATCCCAAACTAAACCCTCTCCTCATGTCTAGCAGTGCAAAGTCACATGCCATATATTCGGTTTTAGTTCTGCTGAGGCCTAAAACCTTTGGACTCTAGAGTCTGCCGCCACAACACTCTAGTTTCCTATTTACTCCCGCTCGGCTTTCATCAACTAACCTACATCGTCTGCGAAAAGCATACACCAAGGACACCCCTTGTATGTCCTTGTGACCTCATCCATCACCAAGGCAATAGATAGGGGCTCAAAGCTGACCCTTGATGTAGTCCTATCTTGATCGGGAAGTCACATGTGTCACCATCACTTGTTCGAACACTAGTCACAACATTGTTGTACATGTCCTTAATGAGGGAAACGTACTTTGTTGGAACTTTATGTTTGTCCAATGCCCACCACATAACATTCTTGGTATCTTATCGTAGGCCTTCTCCAAGTCAATAAAAACCATGTGTAGGTCCTTCTTCTGTCCCTATACCGCTCCATAACTTGTCTTACTAAGAAAATTGCTTCTATGGTGACCTTCCGGGCATGAACCAAATTGGTTCATAGAGACCCGCGTCACTCCTCTTAGGCGATGCTCGATTACTCGCTCCCATAGCTTCATCGTATGGCTCATCAACTTAATTCCTCGATAATTAGTGCAACTTTGAATGTCTCCCTTATTCTTATAGATCGGTACCAATATACTCCTCCTCCAATCATCAGGCATCCTGTTTGACCGAAAAATGTTGTTGAACAACTCGGTTAGCCATACTAATAGCTATATCCCCTAGGCATCTCCACACCTCGATTGGGATACCATCAGGACCCATTGCCTTACCCCCTTTCATCTTTTCAACGCCTCTCTGACTTCTGATTCTTGGATCCTCCGCACAAAGCGCCTATTGTGTCATCAAAAGAGTCATCTAACTGAACGGTTGTGTTCCCGTTCTCACCATTGAACAACTTGTCAAAGTACTCTTGCCATCTGTGTTTGATCTCATCCTCCTTTACCAAAAGCTGCTCCCTCTCGTCCCTAATGCACTTAACTTGGTTGAGGTCCCTCGTCTTCCTTTCGCGAACCCTAGCCATCCTATAGATGTCCTTCTCTCCTTCCTTTGTTACCCAATCGTTGGTAAAATAGACCTTCGTAAGCCCGCCTTTTGCCTCACTCACAGCATGCTTTGCTGCCTTCTTTGCCATCTTATACTTCTCTATATTGTCCGCACTCCTATCATGGTATAAACGCCTATAGCATTCTTTCTTCTCCTTAATAGCCTTTTGGACGCCCTCATTCCACCACCAAGTATCTCTAGGTTCGCATCCACTCCCTTTAGTCACTCCAACCACCTCTGAAGCCACCTCCCGGATGCATGTTGCCATCTTCTTCCACATGTTGTTTGCCTCATTGAAGCAAATGTTCTGAATTATTCTATTTACCTCATTGAAAACTTCTCTTGCAGTAAACAAATTTATCTTCAGAATCTAGTATGTCTTATTGAAATTCAAACTTGTTGATAAGCAGTTAAGCACTAATAAGAACTTGTTCCTACAAGAACAAACGATTGGTCCGGTTAGGGTAGGTTTCGGTGCAAATGTTCCAGTTTGCTCACCTTACGTCTATAGGCTATAGCTAAGAAAAGCAAAAGAACTAAAATGTTCCATCTTGCCTTGCACATGAATGTTCATGTTCATGACTGAATCTGAACCTTTCACAATACATCCCTAACTATCTTGTAATTACTTTGATTTTGCAGGACTTTACCTTTGCCTCCAAAGGTCACACAGAACAAAGCTAGAAGGCCTATTCCCTTCGATGCCACAAAGGAATTGGTGAGATTTTGTCATTTTGAGCTGTTTTATCCTGTCTTTGGGATCAGATCCAAATGGTATATAACCTAGTAAGCACAAAGAATATGAAATCAGGTGGTATAAAACATTGGTAATGCAATTTTGGGAACTATGTTGGACTGGTTACCTAACTTACGTACATTGAGAATCTGTGACTCTTTTCATCTATTATTGTGTACAGTCTTACAACAGAATTCTGTAACATATTCTACCACCAAAAATAAAAAAAATTAAAAATGCAAATCATCCATTTAAGATAATGTTTCCCTTTTATAGCTTATATGATGTATGTTCTCCATTAGATTACTTGGAAAAATAATAACATACTTTTTCTTACCAAATTAGACGTATTAATTGGACCTGCTATGTCTAATTAAAATTGTAAACACTCATTCCATGTGGTTCTTACAGGATTTCATAATAAATGATATCAACATGCTAAAAGAGCGAAGATTTTCAGAAAAGAGGACTTGTCCTTTAGATGAATCAGGCTACGAAAGAAGCAAACAGTCTAACTGTTATTTTCCACATTCATTTGAGAACCACAATGATAAATTCTTTCCTGAGGATGAAGACATGTTTTGTGAACCACAAGCTGAAAATGGTTGGCAATGTAAGTAATGTTGTATCATCTTATTACGAAGTTTTTCCACTTAAGTTGTGTAGCCTAAGAAAATATTGCACCATCCATGATGCATGTTTCTGCCTTTTCTTCTCTTAACAGCAAATCATGGTAGGTTGGATGACAATTTAACTGATGAAAATTCTGAGAGACTGTGGAAGATGGAATCATTTAATTCAGAGGATCATTTTCCTACTCCAAGAGTGGAACAATTTGATACCCTTGATTACGGTTTTAAAGATAGATACACTTCAGAACAAAGGTTGCTTGTCTGCCTCATATATTTGGGTTTGACTAATAAGTTCCCATCACCCGCCATAATAGAAAGCTTTTAATAAATGACAAAATTTTGCTTCAAAACAACTTGGTAGCACTTCTCAATTTATTGAATGTGGGGACACTGAAAACCAGGTGGCATATAGGAGTAGTTTGACCCGTAGGATTAAAATATCCTAAATACAGGACAATTAGCAAGCATACAATCAGTTTGGTAATAGAGAATAACCAGCGAGCAATTGGATGATGCAAGAATGCAGCACCTCCAGGAGGGGCACGCACAGTGCAAAATCAAATGCATCCACCATATATGTGGTGCCTTTTCCTTGAAAAAGAAAATCAGAACAATCATTTCTGTCACAAAAATTTCACATGTCTTTCAGAACAATCCTCCTAATCTCACTATCTTTCACCCACACCTATCAGCAGCTGGAATAAGCCACCTAAACAATTTGCCATGATTTATCGATTTTTGAAGAAAATAGCTAGAATAAGCCACGGCTCCAATCCACCAGGGTAAAACCACTCACCTATCATCAAATCAATCACTAATCTCACTATCTTTCAGCCACACCATAGAAAATCAAAACCTTACAACTATATCAATGCGAATACATGGAAATTGCATCCTATCAGAACCTCCGAGTTTGGTCAGATCCCATCATTTATAATTTGTTTACCATATGTTTCTGAATGCACATTAAGAAAGATTCATACAGGTGTATTTAAAACACTACATTATGAAAATTTACAGGTCAAATTTTGGAACTAAGGGAAGAAGGCAGGGTACAATCTGGGAAACGACATGCAAAACAAATAGACAGATTACCTTGTGAACCTTTCCCCTTGAAGAGTAGTAGTCCACAACAGGAATATTTAGATTCTCAAACACCTTTAGGCGCTTCTTGATTGTCTCAATGTTATCATCCATTCGTCCCTAAAAGGCATTGAAAAGAGCATATTGTATATAATTAAAGGAGCATATTGCATTGATGAAGGAGCAAAAGGTGTACAAGGATCAGCTGAATGAATTGAAATATCAAATGTCAGATGAGGCACTTCAACAGATGCCAGAATTGCAAGGCAGATGCAGGCCATCTTTAAATGCAAGGAGAGAGAGAGAGAGAGCATGCAGTCTGCACCACTTTTTACCCTTTCAGAATGGATGAGATGATGAAAGGCCAAAGGGGGTGGAGAGAACTGGCTGATGCCCTCCTTGTTTTGAAGCATGCTAAAAACATATTATGATCTGAATGAAGGTCATAATATGCAGGAAGAAAAGAGCTACATAAGAACAATGTGACAGTATTTATATGATTGAAACAGCCACTTACTTCAGAAAACAGCATTCACCTTATTATTACGCTGCTAAATATTGCTAAAAAAATATAGCCAACTTGGAAAAGAAAGGCTTAAGAAATATGCTATCTGTAATTGTTTCTATCTTGAATGAGACATGATATTATTCTGAAGCATGTAATGTGCCGTGTTGAAAATGAGGAGATCATGAGCGTGCGAGAGAGAGAGAGAGAGAGAGAGAGAGAGAAGGACCTGAGATGTGGGATGGATCGACGCCCTTCTTCTTGGCGAGCACCGGAGCGGCGGCGGGTAACACTAATGCTGTTGTATCCAACTTATGACAATTAGTTATGGTTCTCCTGGTTATACCCTAGACATAAAAACATTACAGAATTTATTTGACAGATGGACTGTACTGTGCACTTTCTGTTCTTCTTCTTCTTGTTGTTTGTTCTTCTTCTTCTTCTTTTTGCCAGAGTGGTTTTTGTGGAGTAGTCTCTTTTCATTAGTGTTGCATGGTTTATCCTAAACTGAATGCATGTCCTTTTTATTCTTTTTACTGTTATTTCAGAATGTAGATAGTGTTGTTCCACCATTGGATAGCACTCTTCTAAATGCTTCTCCTATAGAGGCACTAAAGAAGGTCACTTCTGTAAGCAGTAATCTGAAGGAAGCAAGTAAGGGTTTAGCCTTGTTTATAGGATTCAAAAGAACTCTCACACCATTCTTGTTTTGTTTTATGACATGGTATGTCAATATTTAGCCCACATTGACATGTGCAAAGTTCACAAACTCAGTAGTTTTTATTTTTGTATCTTTCTTGAATGCGCGCAGTTTCCAACAGAAGAATGAGACATGATATTATTTCTGAGCATGTAATGTGTCGTGTTGAAAATAGGAGATCTGAGCGTCGAGAGAGAGAGAGAGAGAGACCTGGAGATGTAGGATGGATCGACGCCACTTCTTCTTGGTCGAGCCCGGAGGCGGCGGCGGCGGTTCGCTTGCTGCGCAGGGGGAAGTGAGGGCGTAGGGAAGGGAGGGAGGCGCGCGAGGACGATCTGCAGGGGGAGCGATGGCGGCGGCGGCGTGGTGGAGGCGGCGCTGCAGGGGTCGATGGGGGAGGGGAGATCAATGACACACGTCGGAACTCCGGCGAGATGGGAAGGGACGTGGGACGGTGGGAGCATCCTGGGTCAATACCGATCATTGGATCTAGCGCGATTGAACTGTCAGAAATAAAAATAAAAATAGTAGGAACCACCGTCGTCACTATTTTTTTAAGTAGTAATAAAGATATTGCCAACATCATCCCATCGGAATGCCGTAATGGATTGATGCTGCTTCATGAAAATAAGTCATACTACTTATTACTCCTTCCGTTTTTTAATACTACTTTAGGTTTTTAATAAATAACGGCATTAACTTTTTATCGTAACATTTAACTATTCATCTTATTTAAAAAATTAATGTAAATATAAAAAAATATAGACATGGTTTAAAGTTTCTTTAATGATAACCAGACCCACAATAAAATAAATTATGCTTAACTTAAATTTTTTAAATAAAACGAATGGTCAAACGTTCGTGTTAAAAGTCAACGACGTTATTTATTAAAAATCAGAGAGGTAGATGACGCTGTTGACTTTTGACATAACGTTTAATCATTTGTCTTATTTTTAAAAATTTAAGTAAATATAATTTATTTTGTTGTGACTTAGTTTTATTATTAAAGAAACTTTAAGCATAACTATTTATTTTTTATATTACAACCGATCTTTTTAATAAGACGAATGGTCATATCATTGCTAAAGTCAACGGTATTATTTATTAAAAACAGAGGTAGTATTAATTTTTCCTATTTTGTTTGTTCCACTGCTGTGATGGGAAGGCCAGCCTTGTGGAATTTTACCAGGTTCTCTGCAACTGCAAGCACGGTGAGCTGCTGTGGAGACCATAGCTGTAATCTCTGCTTATTGAAAGACACCACCAATCTGACATCAACCCTGTTGTGATTGTTTGGTTATCAATTGTTCCCTGTCCGTAATTTTTTTCTACCTTCAATTTTCGTTCTCCTGTTCTGTTCTGGTGGATGATAACTGCAGGGTCTTGACAAATTTTTAATCCCATCCCAGTATCCCACCAAGGACCAAGGTCAAGTATAAAAATAAAATCTTGCAGGCGTAAACTACCCTTGTTAATTCCCATCAGATACTACTAGAAACAAATTCTACATCAAGCGATGACGGCAACATATATAATTCACATAAAACCCTAGTTAGTGCTGGTCGATTCATGGGCGGCCTATGCTGAGAGCAGCAAGCCTGCCGGCGATGTCCCCTCCGGCGGGCGCGCCATCCTCCCTCGCCACGCGCAGCCCGGCGAGCCTGTCCGTGATGCCGTCCAGTGCGGCCAGCGTCTTCGTCACTGGGGAGATGGCGCCGCAGACGGCGGCGCAGGCCGCCTTGTCGACGAAGCAGAGCGCGAACTCGTCGCAAAAGTACCTCTGGCTCCGCCAGTAGAGCGTCTCGCCGTCCATTCCTCTCGAAGGCGTCGCCGGGGAGGATCGGGTAGGAGAACACGATGCGCTGCTGGGTGCCGCCGTCGGGGCCGGCGTACAGGACGAGGGAGCGGCCCTGCGGGCGGAGGAATCTTACGGCGGCGTAGGCTGCGCCGAGGTTGTGCCATTGGCTATTGCCGCCGCCGCCGCTTGCTTGGCGGTGGAAGAGCTGGACGGGGTAAACGTCGGTCGCCATGGGAGGGGATCAGCTCGGGGAAGGAGGAAGACGAAGAAGAGAAGAAAGGTAATTAATCGATCGGCCAGTGCGCAAGATGATCTCAGCCGTTACTTTTTTAACCCAGAGGCATCAGCACCGTTGGATTATTATCTCAACTGTATAATTTCACCATTGTGGCTGTCAAGCACACTCTCTTAGTTAATTTCAATATGGCCCACCATATAGCTGCTAGCTCACAAAGGATAATTTGGTGGAAAGAGGCCGGAAAGTAAAAGAAATGTGTTGTCAATTCTGCCCTCAACAAGATACAGTTGATTATCTGTTTCTAGATTGCCTTTTAGCAGATTTACCTAGCCGAGAGGCATCGTAAAGTATGTATTTAATTTTGGTTCTATCAATAGCATTCAACATTTGTTTGGGTCCAGGCTGAGTAACTTTGACAAAGAGGAAAAACAATTGGTGGTAATAGGTACTGCAGACATCTTATGAACACTATCCTGGAAAACTAGAACTCAAACATGTTTCCCAAAAATATTCTTCCTAAAGACACAACTGAAATTGTAGTTAGAATAGTGATTTGATATATTTACGGGTTGTTCTGCACAAGTCACAGGAAAAAGCAGAAAAGCTACTAGAGAGATGCAAGCTCCTAAAGCACATGACAAGTGAAGTTTTTAGCTTGAGGTTTGGATGGCGCATGGGAGTAAGAAGAATAGAAGGCTGAAGCTTGTTCTTGTGAAAGATGGAGGTGGTTTTGTTGCTGACAGGTTTTGGCTTGAGGTGTTACTATTTGCTATAGTGTTGTGAGTAGGGTTGTTCCTGATGAAGAACTTTGGTGCTATGTGGTTAGCTTTATTGCCTTTCTGGCATAGATGTTGGTTATGTTTTCCTCTGCAAGGCGGCTTTAGTTTAGTGTTCTTTCGCTTGTGGCTTATGTCTTGATTTTATAGCACGTTTTTCGAAATATGAAACGGTGCGTTTTTATAAAAACTTTTTATATAAAGTATCTTAAAAAATCAAATAGGATTATTTTTTAAATTTTAATAGTTAATACTTAATTAATCACGTACTAATGACGTTTCTTATTTTATTGTAGCTTATAAACCACAAATAAAAACCCACACTTCTGAATGCTGCCTTAGTCTTGTTAGCATAGTGGCAACTAAATGTGAGTTGGGATGGCATCTCACACTTCAGTATATCGAACTGAAGTTCTGGGTTTTTTTCTTTGGTGTTGTGAACCCTGTAAGACATCTCCGTTTCTATTAATAGAAATGGAGGGAGCGACATTCTTTCTCAAAAATAAGAAAAAGAAAAAAAAGCTGCTAGCTCTATAGTATAGAATGGCTCACTAGTTTTCCAAAAACCCCTGTCCCACTTCTCATATTGCCTAAAGTTTTCAGGACAACAATCGGCTTCCAACGCAACATCTACAAGGCATTTTAGACATTCAACCTAGAGAAGAAGTCTTCAGTTCATAATAATAGCCTTCTCTTCTATTATGTAAATCTCTAAAATGCACCATAGCAAATTGTGTAGATTCTGAGCATGAAGATGGTAATGACCCTCGTCTACCAATATAGTTGTGACAAAAGAAGCACGAAGCATAAAGCCACGTTAACAACAATCCTAAACCATTTGATTATGTTAGTATAAAATTATTAACTGTTGAATCAAGGAGTTACTTATCCCGCGTTCATTACTCATCTCTTTCCCCTCCTCCTCCACCCGCGTCAAACAACATTCCTAAGCCATTTGTGATTATGTTAGTACAAAATTATCAAACCATTAGATCAAGGAGTTACTTATCCGCATTCATTAGTTATCTCTTCCCCTCCTCTCTATCTTTAATCTACAATACCTATATAGTTATGTCCAGTAATCACCTTCTCATGGAGAAATATGAAGTTAACTGGGAGACGAGCACATAATCTAATTGTAGTATCAAGGTTAAACAAACACGTAATGTTTAGATTTATAGTAGCATATATTCATTTCCCTATGAAATGATGCTTTGCAAAAAAGAAACCGTGAAGTAGCACTATCAATTTTATATATTCCATTCTCACCTGATAATTGTAAACTTCAATTATTTGGTAATCGTCGTTCGCCATGAGATCTGCTCGAGGAGAAGGTGGGGATGGTTCACTCAATCGATCTGTTTGCGAAGGAAGATGAAGGAAGAGAAGGCGATTGTTTGGTGCTGCAGAATAACGATCGAACTCGTTCGGTGAATCTCATCGTACTAGTTCGTTCCAATCCAGTGTTTGAAGTCTTTACCATATTGCAACAATTTATGCTTGTGTGATCTTATGACATGCTTGTTTGACGAGGTTGTTTCAGCTGCAGTGTTTATTAAGTGTTTGCGAAAAGATGGCACCTTTAGGAGCTTTAGAGGGTTGTTCCCTTCTCAAGGCTTGCATGACTTATAGGCCCTTGTACGGCATGGTTGTCAGTTATGTATAGCGTGCTCAGAGTGCGCAAATGTGCAAGGTAGAGTCCTGTATTTACCCTCTCTACGGATGTGCCAGTGATGCTAAGTGCGCGAGGCCCGCCGTAAAGTGTGCAAGGCAGAATTTATAACTCATCCTAAGAATGTGTAACGCCAAAAGGTTTTGCGTGTGCAAGGTAGGTAAGGTGACGCAAGGTGTCGACGGCGAGGAGACATGCAGTGTTGTAGCGTAGGGTGTGCGACATAAGGCTGCGCAAGGTGTGTGCACAAGGCAGCAGGAAGTGCAGTGTATTGCTACCCATATAAGGCAAGCAAGGCATTGCAACGTGTAAGGTGGGCAACTCAAACCGCGTGGCGTAGGCAACACAAAATGTGTAGCGCGAGGTGTGTGAATCGAGGCATGTTATCGGTTTTGCAAGACATGTAGGAAATACAACCAAGGCGTGCAATGTGAGGCAACGCGAGGTGGTGTGGCACGAAGCGTGCGACACGTATGCATGGGTGTGGTCTGGTGTTGAATGTATATTGTTTATGTGGAGTGGCTGTAAAATCATTCATTTATGAGGAATAAAAAATCAATGTCAACAACTGTGTTTATGATTCTGTGATCTTATGACGTACTTGTTTGATGAGTTTTTTTTTCCCTGGGGTGTTTAATGCTTGCAAAAAGTTGGCTTGGGTACATTCGCCCTCCTATGTAGCCTAGTTTTGGTCCTATAATGAGAGGTGTAGCTACTCTAGCAACATGTCCATTCAACAATGAGCTCCTTTGGGCTATCAAGGAGGAGGTTTGGAGTTGGGCTGCAGCCGGCCTGGTTTAGCAGAAGAGAGTAGGATCCTGTATATGGCCATCTTCGAATTTTTTTTATTTTTATATTTTTTTTAAAAAAATATTTACAAAAGTATATTTTTTGTTTCAACAAATTTACAAAAATATACTCCCAACGCCCTCCAGGAGGGCTTTTTTTTCAAAACGCTCTCCTAGAGGGCAATTTGATGATATGGCAGACGGCCGTGGGCCGGACGGCCGACGGCCATCTGCCCTTTTGCAGGCGGCCCCTGGCTAGAAATAAACCGTCCTCTAGAAGGGCGGTTTATTGTTGGGTCAGTATAAAACCCCCTCCCAGCCTCTAAAAATATCATAAAATTCACCAAAATCACAAAAAAAAAAGAAGAGAGAGAGCTAAGAGCGAGGCTGAACGAAGCAGCGAAGCTCTGCCGGTTTGCTGATTTGTCTGTAAGTAAAATCCATTGTTCCTTTGCAATTTCTATTTGTATGCAAGAATTGATGTAGTATTGTACTAGTTATGTGTATAGTACTATATGAAAATAACTTGTTACTCCTAGATCTGTAGGTTTTTAGTCAATCTATTAGCTGACGTAATTTGTTGTAAGATGGTAGTTATAAAATCTCGATTACACGGTATTTAGATGTGAGGAGAATATTGGTACCTAGTTTAAACTGTATTTTTTTTATCAACAAAGATGTCAAATAAGGTGATATTCAGTTATTTCACGGGTAAGAAAATGTTAGATATGGTCCACAAGGGTGTAGATCTGTCAGAGTCTTACGTTCGTGTGCGCCTCCCGACTAGGTGGAAGGCCACCATGTGCATAAGGCACCCGATCCCAGGATCAGTAGTCGGGTACGCACAACAATGATACAACACAGAGTTACAATAATACATAAACAGAGTACTTACATATATGTACAAGGAGATCCATCCAGGACAGACCCGGAATGGGCAAAAATAATCAACAGGTAAACTAACGAAACACAGCAGAAACAGGGCGGAAGCTGGGCAAAAACTACTCCACAGGCTCGGTTGGGAAACTAGGCTCGAAACATTCAGAAGTCTTCGTAGTCGGCCTGGTCTTGGAGGAACTCGGCAGCAGTCGGATCTTCGTCTTCTTCTCCAAAACCTACTATACATATATATGAACAAGGTGAGTACTTTCGTACTCAGCAAGCCGGAAATGATGCCATGTCGGTCAGACAGAAAGGCTAAAGGTTTATTTGCGAAAATTGCCTTTAGAAACTCTTTTCTTTGCAAGCACTAGTGAGCTTAGATTTTTGTTGTCGGACAGAGGCTCACGCCTCTATCCATTCCGTAAGTTGCTTTTCAACAACTCGCCACTTAATGAATCAAGCATAAACATATATGTTCTTATCATCTTTTGCTTCGTATTTGCTGGTCCTGTACTTCCCGAGTAGCTACAACCACTCGTTGACCCTGAGACTCGGCTACAACCAAATCTCAGCTGTGGCACTTGATGCCCGCTACACTGGCTACAACCAGCTAGCTAGTCGGCCGCCCTGGCTACAACCCGGGGGCTCATCATCGCTGCCCTGGCTACAACCCGGGAGCATGATCATGGCACTAAATGCCGCTAGGCTGGCTACAACCAGCTAGCTAGAGTTGCTTCCCTGGCTACAACCCGGGAGCACAACTTGATCAACTTGCTGCCCTGGCTACAACCCGGGAGCTTGATCAATCCGTCTTCTGGCTACAACCCGAAGACAACAGTACAACTGCCGCCCTGGCTACAACCCGGGGGCTTAAGTTTGCTGCCCTGGCTACAACCCAGGAGCATGATCTTCATCCTGTTTACTTTTCATACACTTGTTTATGGTGCTTAACACCCCGGATCACACAGATCCGTTTCTGGCCACACAGGCCTTCCGTTTGCTCACTCGGCAAACTCTGGTCACGGTTCCCTTTCCATCAAACACTTTCACAAATCACTGGCAAACAAATCTACGCTATGGGAATCACCTTGCATCGCCCTTAACCGTGGGCACGGCTGTTCGAACAGTTCTGCTAAACTCTGCAGAGGGTGTGCGCTTTACCCATCCGACACGAAGATTACACCGAGTACTGGCCTGTACCCAGAAATTCGTGACAGGCCATTTCCAAAGCCAGTCAGAGTCATCCAATGCCAGCCGAAAGATCCCACACAGGATTCAGTGGTCGGCACTGAACTTCCCTAAACCTACTATTTACTCGGCCAGGGGCATCCCTAATACCCGTGTACTGGTCGCACTGTAAGATGCTCGGATGGAATTCCCAAAGGAAACGGTCCTTAATGATGATACATAGCCAGCCACACAGGCACTGTCTCTGTATATCAAGATTTTCACAACTTTATTTGTTTCACAAACACGCCGATACACGGAGTACCGGGTTTTTCAATCAGTTTGGTAAAACCCAATGTTTTTCCCAACGACAAACAACGTTGCAGAGCTAAGCCATTCTACTCGGCATCGTATCCTCAGATAGGATGCTAGCGTGCCATTTGTGGGGCTCTTCAAGGGTGAAATATAACAACATCCTACCAAATAAGTGTTACTACTGGGTAGGTCCATCGGTTGCGCTTGCAAAACCGAGGCCAACAGTTTAAAAAGGTGTAAACTAAGCATGCATAATATTTTCCAAGCAACATAGTTTTGCATATATGGGAAACAATATGATCAAAGAGGCTTGCCTTGTTCCAAGGAGGGGTCGTCTTCGGCGAAGGCGGCTTCTGGATCGTCCACCGGTTCAGGCTCTGAACAAGCAGAAAGGAAACACTGATAAGCAGGAGAAGTAAAACACCAAGAAAAAGATCAAGAAGTAGTCGGCTGCAGGAAAGGTGGCAGTCGGCTGAACCAGGTTTGCAATCCGGGCGACAGAGCTCCAAAACTTGAGAGGAGAACAAGAACTCAGCAGAGCTGGAGCTGGCCGGTTTGCAAAAACAAAGGAAGAAGGAGCATGGATGGCTCAATATATAGCCGGCGTGCAAGAGTGAGGCACGGTGGAGTTGGGCAACGGGTAGGGAGAAAAAGTCAAGGTGAACTGACAAAGGATTGACAGGGAGTGACCTTGGAGTCCAACTGGTCAGAGGAGTTGGCAGGCACTGCAGCTGCGATGAGACATTAAGGTCAAGGCTAGGACAGGTTGGAGAAATCTCACTGACAGGGCTTCGGACTGACCACTGGTCCAAGCGATGCAGCAGGTTATTGTCCATCGGTCCAAGCGGTGCTGCGGACAGGTGAAGACTGGTTCTTTTCCACTCCGGTAGTCGGCGTCCAACGGGCGGGTGCAACTCGGGGGACAAGGAAACAACAGGTCTCAACAAGGTAGTCGGCCACTTCACAGTGCTTACTCGGCAGCAAGGAGGTCCGAGTAAGACAAGGGAAAGGGCAGGATACAAGGACTGAGTAGCAATCTACTCGGCTCAAGGGAGAAGGTAGTCGGCTAGCCGGGGAGAAAAACTGAGGCACAGCTGACAGGATAGGAGGGGAGCTCGGGAAAACGAAGACTAGCGGAAAAAGGAAAACGGGTCGTTACAAACCTCCCCCACTTAACAGAATCTCGTCCCGAGATTCCGCTACTCGGCGAAGAGCTCCGGGTACTCAGCTTGAAGGCGATCTTCTCGTTCCCATGTAGCTTCATCCTCCGAATGGTTACTCCATTGCACCCTGCAGAATCTGATTGTCTCTCGTCTGGTACGTCTGTCCCTTGTCTCCAAAATCCGAATAGGGCGTTCCTTGTAGGTAAGGTTGCGTTGTACGTCGATCTCTTTCAACGGAACTTGCTCTTCTGGGATGCGAAGACATTTCTTCAACTGGGACACATGGAACACGTCGTGGACGTCGGAGAGTTCTTCGGGTAACCTCAGTTGATACGCCACTACTCCGCGTCTGTCGACAATAGGGTAAGGTCCGATATAGCGAGGCGCTAGCTTTCCACCCATTCCAAATCTCTTTGTTCCTCGTAGGGGTGATACTCGGAGATACACATGGTCTCCTATCTGAAACTCGAGCTCTCGTCTCCGATTATCTGCATAGTTCTTCTGCCGGGTTTGGGCTGTCTTCAAGCGCTCTCGGATAACCTTAACTCGCTCTTCTGCCTCTTTCAAAATGTCTGGTCCAAAAACCATCTTTTCTCCTACGTCTGTCCAACAGAGTGGGGTTCTACACTTGCGTCCATATAGAGCTTCATTGGGGGCCATCTGGATACTGGCTTGATAGCTGTTATTGTAGGAGAACTCGGCATAAGGCAGACAGAGATCCCAGGTTCCTTCAAAATCCAAGGCACATGCTCTTAGCATATCTTCCACGATCTGGTTGACTCTCTCGGTTTGTCCATCCGTCTGGGGGTGATATGCAGTACTGAAATTGAGATTAGTGCCCATTGCCTCATGCAACTTTTGCCAAAAGTGGGAGGTGAACTGAGCTCCTCGGTCAGACACTATCTTCTTTGGGACTCCATGTTGGCAGATACCTTGGTCAGATACAGCTCGGCTAGCTTCTTGGCCGGGTAGGTTGTCTTGACGGGAATAAAGTGGGCGACCTTGGTCAGTCGATCCACTATTACCCAGATGGAATCATGTCCTGCCGGGGTCTTAGGTAATCCAACGATGAAATCCATTCCTATTTCTTCCCATTTCCACTCGGGTATCCTTAAGGGCTGAAGCAATCCTGCTGGCTTCTGATGCTCTGCTTTAACCCTTTGGCAAATGTCACAAACTGCGACATACTCGGCAATATCTCGCTTCATTCCAGGCCACCAGTAATGATCCTTAATATCCTTGTACATCTTGGTACTTCCTGGGTGGATGGAATAAGCGGACTCATGGGCTTCTCTCAAGATCAAGTCTCGGATTTCCTTTCTGTCGGGCACGCAAATGCGTTTCCCAAACCAAACAGTTCCTTTGCTGTCGATGGAGAACTCGGGGGCTTTTCCTGGGTCATGCTTTCCTTTAGAGATACAAACTTTTCATCTACTTTTTGAGCTTCTCTGATCCGGTCCTCCAAGGTAGGCTGAATCAGCAAAGTCGCCAGCGTTCCTGGCTTGACCATATTTATCCTTAGCTTTTCCAGCTCTCGACTTAGCTCGGGTTGAAGGGGCGGGGTCAAAATGGCATTACAATGGACTTTCCGACTGAGGGCATCGGCAACAACATTTGCCTTGCCAGGGTGGTAATGTATTCCAAGGTCGTAATCCTTAATCAACTCAAGCCATCTTCTTTGTCTGAGATTAAGCTCCGTCTGAGTGAAGATATACTTCAGGCTTTTATGGTCAGTGTATACTTCACACCGATTTCCGACTAGGTAATGTCGCCATATCTTCAAGGCATGCACTACTGCTGACAACTCTAGGTCATGGGTCGGGTAATTCAGCTCATGGGGTCTTAACTGTCTTGAGGCATACGCAACCACTCTTCCTTCCTGCATAAGCACACAGCCTATGCCTAGTCGGGATGCATCACAGTATACCTCAAAGTCTTTCCTGATATCCGGAAGGATCAACACAGGTGGGGTAGTCAGCCTTTTCCTTAATTCCATGAAACTTTTCTCACAGGCGTCACTCCATTCAAACTTCTTTTCCTTTTTTAGCAATTCTGTCATGGGTTTGGCAATCCTTGAAAATCCTTCAATGAATCTCCGATAATAACCAGCCAAACCTAGGAAACTTCTCACTTCCGTGACCGTAGTCGGGGATTTCCAAGAAAGCACGTCTCTCACTTTCCCCGGGTCCACTTCTACTCCCTGGGCAGTGACCACATGCCCGAGAAAAGCAACTCGGTCTAGCCAAAACTCACACTTCGAGTACTTGGCAAACAACTGGTGCTCTCTTAACTTTCCTAGAACCATTCTCAAATGTCCAACATGTTCTTGCTCGTCCTTGGAGAAGATTAGGATATCATCCATGAATACTACGACAAACTTGTCGAGATATTCCATGAATACCTTATTCATAAGACTCATGAAGAAAGCTGGAGCATTAGTGAGTCCAAAGGACATCACCGTATACTCATATAATCCATATCGGGTCAAGAAAGCTGTCTTGGGTATATCCTCAGGCCTGATCTTCAATTGGTGGTATCCTGATCTCAAGTCAACCTTAGAGAAAACTTTAGCTCCTTGCAGCTGGTCGAACAGGTCGTCAATCCTTGGTAGAGGATACTTATTCTTGATGGTTACTCCATTCAGTGCGCGATAATCAACGCACATCCTCTTGGTCTTATCCTTCTTTTCCACTAGGAGCACTGGAGCTCCCCAAGGTGCTGTGCTAGGTCGCACAAAACCTAGGCTCTCAAGTTCTTCTATCTGCTCTTTCACTTCGGCTAACTCATTAGCCGCCATTCTATAAGGTCTCTTGGATATGGGTGCTGTGCCGGGTAGCAACTCTATAGAGAATTCAATCTCTCTATCAGGGGGCATTCCGGGTAGACTGTCTGGGAAGACATCAGGGTACTCATTGATCACCGGCACTCCTTCCAAAGGGACTACTTGCACTGAGCTCAGGAGGGGTCGGTTCTTGGGGTTTCCAAGGGAGGCAAACTTTACTTCTTGTCCAAAAGGGCACTGCAGGGTTATGGTGCTGGTTGCACAGTCTATTCGGCCTTTGTGCTTAGCTAACCAGTCCATGCCTAGAATCAAATCCAAGCCTTGCGATTCCAGGACAATGGGGTTGGCTGAGAAACTAACTCCTTTAATTACCAAGGTAACTCCAGGGCAAGATTGGTCTGACCTAAACTCCTTACCAGGGGAGTGTATGACCATAGGTATCCTAAGACCTTGAACATCCCAACCATACTTATCCACAAAAGATTGAGAAATAAAGGAATGCGATGCTCCAGAATCAAACAGAACAACTGCAGGTACGGAGTTGACAAGAAACGTACCCATTACCACATCTGAAGCTTCTCGGGCTGTCTCCGACTGGATATGATTGACTCGGCCACGCCCAAAGGTCGGAGGGGCACGGGAGGCAGATCCATTAGTATGTGTAGTCGGCTGTCCTCGACTGAACACAGGGGCTCTTGAAGCGCTGGCGTTAGGGCGTCCAGGGACTGCAGGGTCTGGCTTCTGGGGACAGTGTCGGGCGAAGTGACCCAACTCGTTGCAGTTGTAGCATCGGCTTCCCGGGGCACTCGGAATACTCCTCTGCTGAAGGCCGGCTGGGGTAGGGCGACTTGCACCGGTACTTGCACTGAGGGGTCGGGACTGAACAGAAGAAGCCGGGCGAGAAACAGATGGGCGAAACACCCGCTCTTGAAACTGGGATGGGGCAAACTGACGGGAAGGACTGGGGAGATAGGGCCGGGTACTCGGACCACTACGAGACTGCATCTGGGAGGCCTTGCGCTTGCGAAAAACTTCGATCTCCTTCCTCGCGTCTTCAACTACTAGGGCTCTGTTGATCATGTGCTGGAAAGTAGGGAAGTCATGGGCAATAAGCTGGATCTTCATTGCCACATTCATCCCTTTCAGAAACCTTCTGATTTTCTTCTTGTCCGTGTTCACGTCCTCTGGTGCATAGCGAGCTAGATGGTTGAACCTGCTCAGGTACTCGCTGATGCTGGAATGTCCCTGCTTGAGGTTGTTGAATTCTTCTCTCTTAATGTCTATTACTCCTTCTGGGACATGTGCGGATCTGAAGGCTTCAACAAACTCAGGCCAGGCGATGTTGGCGGCATCTTGATGGGCAGCACAGTAGTTCTCCCACCAATCGGCTGCTGGTCCATGTAGTTGGTGTGCAGCAAACTGGGTCTTTTCCGTGGGTGTGCACTGCACTAGGCTCAGCTTTCTATCCATATCCTTCAGCCAGTCGTCAGCCTCTACTGGCTCAGCAGTCTGAGAGAACTCGGCTGGACGGGACCTCATGAAGTCGGCGAGCTTGGAGCGTCCATGAGCTTGTGCTGGTGGAGCTTGATGGAGAAGAGGCTGCATTGCGGCCAGATTCTGAGCAATGCCTTGCAAGATCTGGGTCTGGATGGCCATAAGCTGCTGGGGGTCTGCTGGAAGGTGAGGAGGTTGAGGCAATCCTCCAGGGTTTGCTGTTGCAGCGTCGAAGGTACCAAGGCCGGCTGCACGGACATTTCCGGACATCCGATCATGAGTCTGCTCCACTTCTTGTTCCTCCGCGGCAGTAAGCAGGTTGTTGCGGACTGGACCTTGGTCTTCGAAACCCAGGCGAGCTGGAGCACGAACATTCCGGCGCTGACGTTCTGCCATCAGGTCCTAGAAAAGGGCAACCAAAGGAAGAGGGGCTCAGCAAGGTTATCGGCAACCAAACCGATGGAACAGATGAAGGAGCAACAAGATTAGCAAGATGGATTCAAGCAGCAGAACAAGGAATATACTCGGGAATCCAACCTCAACGAAAAGATGACAGAGGGGGCACTGGAACCTAAGGGCTAAAACCAAAGATCCACGCAGGAGCCAAGGTAGGGAGATAGCCAAGAGTTTAGAAACTTTTCCAAAATTCTACAAAGCAGAGAGAGAAAGATACTCAGACAAGTTCTAGATTTTTGCAAATAGTATAGTTTTCAAAATAAGATCCTCAAGGATATCTACACGGGTGGGGTTTCGTTCCTAGGGCCAACCTTTTGCTCTGATACCACCGCTGTGGCGCCTCCCGACTAGGTGGAAGGCCACCATGTGCATAAGGCACCCGATCCCAGGATCAGTAGTCGGGTACGCACAACAATGATACAACACAGAGTTACAATAATACATAAACAGAGTACTTACATATACGTACAAGGAGATCCATCCAGGACAGACCCGGGATGGGCAAAAATAATCAACAGGTAAACTAGCGAAACAGCAGAAACAGGGCGGAAGCTGGGCAAAAACTACTCCACAGGCACGGTTGGGAACTGGGCTCGAAACCTTCAGAAGTCTTCGTAGTCGGCCTGGTCTTGGAGGAACTCGGTAGCAGTCGGATCTTCGTCTTCTTCTCCAAAACCTACTATACATATATATGAACAAGGTGAGTACTTTCGTACTCAGCAAGCCGGAAATGATGCCATGTCGGTCAGACAAAAAGGCTAAAGGTTCATTTGCGAAAATTGCCTTAAGAAACTCTTTTCTTTGCAAACACTAGTGAGCTTAAATTTTTATTGTCGGACAGAGGCTCACGCCTCTATCCATTCCGCAAGTTGCTTTTCAACAACTCACCACTTAATGGATCAAGCATAAACATATATGTTCTTATCATCTTTTGCTTCGTATTTGCTGGTCCTGTACTTCCCGAGTAGCTACAACCACTCGTTGACCCTGAGACTCGGCTACAACCAAATCTCAGCTGTGGCACTTGATGCCCGCTACACTGGCTACAACCAGTTAGCTAGTCGGCCGCCCTGGCTACAACCCGGGGGCTCAAACCTTGCTGCCCTGGCTACAACCCGGGAGCATGATCATGGCACTAAATGCCCGCTAGGCTGGCTACAACCAGCTAGCTAAAACACTGCTGCCCTGGCTACAACCCGGGAGCGTGCTCATCACCGTCTTCTGGCTACAACCCGAAGACTGAATTGCCGCCCTGGCTACAACCCGGGGGCTTAAACTTTGCTGCCCTGGCTACAACCCGGGAGCATGATCTTCATCCTGTTTACTTTTCATACACTTGTTTTATGGTGCTTAACACCCCGGATCACACAGATCCGTTTCTGGCCACACAGGCCTTCCGTTTGCTCACTCGGCAAACTCTGGTCACGGTTCCCTTTCCATCAAACACTTTCACAAATCACTGGCAAACAAATCTACGCTATGGGAATCACCTTGCATCGCCCTTAACCGTGGGCACGGCTGTTCGAACAGTTCTGCTAAACTCTGCAGAGGGTGTGCGCTTTACCCATCCGACACGAAAATTACACCGAGTACTGGCCTGTACCCAGAAATTCGTGACAAGGCCATTTCCAAAGCCAGTCTAGAGTCATCCAATGCCAGCCGAAAGATCCACACAGGATTCAGTGGTCGGCACTGAACTTCCCTAAACCTACTATTTACTCGGCCAGGGGCATCCCTTAATACCCGTCTGGTCGCACTGTATGATGCTCGGATGGAATTCCCAAAGGAAACGGTCCTTAATGATGATACTTAGCCAAGCCACACAGGCACTGGCTCTGTATATCAAGATTTTCACAACTTTATTTGTTTCTCAAACACGCCGATACACGGAGTACCGGGTTTTTCAATTAGTTTGGTAAAACCCAACGTTTTTCCCAACGACAAACAACGTTGCAGAGCTAAGCCATTCTACTCGGCATCGTATCCTCAGATAGGATGCTAGCGTGCCATTTGTGGGGCTCTTCAAGGGTGAAATATAACAACATCCTACCAATTAAGTGTTACTACTGGGTAGGTCCATCGGTTGCGCTTGCAAAACCGAGGCCAACAGTTTACAAAAGTGTAAACTAAGCATGCATAATATTTTCCAAACAACATAGTTTTGCATATATGGGAATCAATATGATCAAAGAGGCTTGCCTTGTTCCAAGGAGGGGTCTTCTTCGGCGAAGGCGGCTTCTGGATCGTCCACCGGTTCAGGCTCTGAACAAGCAGAAAGGAACCACTGATAAGCAGGAGAAGCAAAACACCAAGAAAAAGATCAAGAAGTAGTCGGCTGCAGGAAAGGTGGCAGTCGGCTGTACCAGGTTTGCAATCCGGGCGACAGAGCTCCAAAACTTGAGAGGAGAACAAGAACTCAGCAGAGCTGGAGCTGGCCGGTTTGCAAAACAAAGGAAGAAGGAGCATGGATGGCTCAATATATAGCCGGCGTGCAAGAGTGAGGCACGGTGGAGTTGGGCAACGGGTAGGGAGAAAAAGTCAAGGTGAACTGACAAGGGATTTGACAGGGAGTGACCTTGGAGTCCAACTGGTCAGGGAAGTTGGCAGGCACTGCAGCTGCGATGAGACATTAAGGTCAAGGCTAGGACAGGTTGGAGAAATCTCACTGACAGGGCTTCGGACTGACCACTGGTCCAAGCGATGCAGCAGGTTATTGTTCATCGGTCCAAGCGGTGCTGCGGACAGGTGAAGACTGGTTCTTTTCCACTCCGGTAGTCGGCGTCCAACGGCGGGTGCAACTCGGGGGACAAGGAAACAACAGGTCTCAACAAGGTAGTCGGCCACTTCACAGTGCTTACTCGGCAGCAAGGAGGTCCGAGTAAAACAAAGGAAAGGGCAGGATGCAAGGACTGAGTAGCAATCTACTCGGCTCAAGGGAGAAGGTAGTCGGCTGGCCAGGGAGGAAAACTGGGGCACAGCTGACAGGATAGGAGGGGAGCTCGGGAAAACGAAGACTAGCGGAAAAAGGAAAACGGGTCGTTACAGTTGGCCCCTAAATGGCAGACAATAATCTTTTCTTTGGCACACTACTGACTAAGTACCTACAAGATAAAAGTAATAAGACCTAAAAACATCGAGCTATACCTCAAGGTACACAAGAACACAGATTTAAAATATTGTGTGTCGACAAGGGTATGCGCGGAATCTACCGCAAAAGAGTTGTGCAGGACTGCGTGCTGAAGGAAGACGGGACCTGCAAGTGCTCATGCCATAAGACTACTCTGCTCCACAAGCCATGTTCTCATATTATTGCCACGAGCGGTGAGTATGGGATAGAAGCACGTTATTTTGTCTCACCTTATTTCAAAAAAGAAGCAATCTACAATACCTAGAGTGGAGAGATATACGGCTTCGGTATTGCGGGGACATTTACTACGGAGCATCCTCAAAATATCTATATTCCTGACCCAATAAAATTGAGAGATAAAGCAGGTCGCCGCAAGACAAGACGCATCCGTAATGACATGGATAAATCCGAAGCCAGTGGAAGGCATAAATATTGTTCAAAGTGCGACCAAATAGGTCATACCTATAAAATGTCCAAAGGATGCAACCGGTCCAAGTGCGGCGGAAGCTGGACCGTCGGGTTCAAGCGCTGATGGCAATCGTTCTATGGGTGAAGGCACAACTTCAAGACGACCCCGTCTATGCTTGATCTTTGTTATAGAACGATATATACCATACTGTTGTTTTTTATTGTCATGTAATAATGCTATAAACCTTCATAATAATTTGTAATGTGGTTGTTCAATTAACTTTGTAAACTTACTCTTACTTATTGCTTTGACAATAAAATTTATGCTAACTCTCTATTTACATGCAGGTATGGCGTACCATACAGTGGAGCTGGTCGACCGGGGCCTCGACCAGTCCCACCGGTCTTACTTGTCAGCCATCGAGGGTGTCCAGCAAGCCACCTTCCGTCCACGGCCTTCACGTCACCTCCTGCAGATAGACCCCTAGTTCCGTGACAAGTAAGAGTTGTACCAACATTCATTCACATCATTAGTACATATCTATGTTCCCCAATATTGACAACAGTGCCATATTCTGCAGATTGCGTGAGGATGGACTTCTTCCGCTGTGCAGGCTAGTTGAGCCCGCACCAGACGAGAGAGACCCCGCCAGGCGATGGGACGCTAATCGGTCACTTCTAGCAGCACTGGTGGATCGCTGGAGACCGGAGACCCACACGTTCCACCTACCGTGCGGCGAGATGACTCCCACACTCCAGGACGTGTCCTACCTGCTAGCACTTCTGCACGTAGGGGATGCAGTCGGTCCGGTTGACGGGGCGCACGGTTCGTCGCAGGACATCACTATTTGGTTTGAGGCCCTGCACTGTCATCCTGAACTTGGTATGCCGAGTTTGGTACCGCCTTACACCACGAGCGGCCTCTCGCAGGCGTGGCTGCTACAGTTCACCGTAAGTCGTGGATTTCTTTGATTGACAATCATCCGATCTATAAAGCAACAATGGTGCTGACTATAATCTTGCTTTACAGCCTAATCAGCTAGACCCTGATGCCGACGAATACTCGGTGCAGTGGAGCTTGGAGGCGTACTTGCTGTGGCTGTTCGGGTGGGTGATGTTCACCAGCACGACGGGGCACGTGGTGGACAAGGGATTGATCCACTACGCTACGTACCGCAGTGGAGCTAGGGATCTGCTATTTTGTAGCATCATTACGCCCACACGCAGGTTAGGAGGGCCTACTCCGACTTCATTATGAAGTTCGACCACCTGCTGCCCAGCGACGTCGTCTGGGAGCCGTATAGTCCGCAGGCCATCACGGCCCGTGCACCGCTCGGACTCTCGGCTCTTTGCACGCGCGACCAGGCGTACTGGATGACGACACTGCCGTTGGTGTTCGATATTTTCGTTGAGCCCCACTGTCCGTAGCGCGTGATGCGACAATTCGGTCTACGTCAGCACTTCCTTGTGCCCATGCAGATGGTTGCGCCGCGCGACGTGCACCGGTTAGTACAGCTGCGATCTTTGTTGAGTACTACAACTCTTTAATGAAGTCTAATGCACTCTCTGCAAATAGGTATAATCGTAGGGGACAGGTAGGCAGCACTCAGTGGTATCCCCGACTGCAGAGGTATGTGAAGGACTGGTTGTTGGCGACGGAGGAGGTCATCAATGAGGTACGTCCACACATTGAGGACAACTACCTAGCATACCTCAGGTGGTACCAGCCCCGCACCCGCACATGCGTGACGTTCGCCCCAGATGATCCACAGCCACACATCGCCGCTGCCACTGACACGTATCCTAGACACCGTGACCAGGACTACTTCCGCGCGGTAAGTCACATTCTCTTTGCACTTTGCTATTCCCTTTGTAGGTGTCCACGGTTCTAACACATATTCACGTCACATTTGAAATAGGCCAACGCAGCGCGACAGGTTCAGGCTGATGTGAACGTGGCATTCGGACGGTTGGACGGTGGGATCATACTGACTGCGGAGGAGCAGAGGACGACTTTCGGAAGGATTCATCAAGCGATGCACATAGTGATTCGTGCGCTCAGTTGTCGTGCGGCCAACGCGGTACCTCCCGTAGCTATACATCAGCAACAGTCGCGGCCAGCAAGAGCAGGAACAGGAGTGCGCCCGCAGGGTTCCAGTTAGCCAGCTGGCCCCTCCAGAGGTAAATTCCGCTAACCATCGATTGATAACATATTTCCTTCTACGACATGCACCGTTTTACATCAATATGCTTCCGTGCAGCTTTCGCTACACCGTACCTATATCCCTCCGGGGCTGGCACGTCGACGCAGGGAGTGTACCACACACGACGACATGCGCAGCAGGGCATGAGCAGTGCTCCCAGGACCACCACAGGAGGTCCTTCAGGTTATATCAAAGTTTACTTTTGCCTTGCAAAATTTTGATTTGTAATTATCAACAATTTTATGCACAGAGTTCCACTCTACAGCGCCCGAGATGTTTGCTGGCGCTGGCTCCTCCGCACAGGGCGCACGCGGCAGCGGTTGGGCACCGAATCCTTTCGAGGGCGATGACTTGGAGGACGAGGACAAGGAGATCCAGGAGGTACTAGGTTCCTCGCAGCTCGAAGGAGCTCCGCCATCACAGACACAGAACCCACCAGCTGCCCCACCCATGCAGGCGGTCCGCGCTGGCTATGCCATACCAGCAGACCGCCTAACGTACTCACAGGGCCAGGTGCGAGCGCAGGGTAGGAGGTCGAAGAGGGCTAGAGGTTACGGTCAGGGCCCGTAGTACGTTGTACCAGTAGTAGTTCGCCTGTTGTATGTCATATTTTATTAATTCTATGTTTACTGAAGAAACCCGTTTACTTCGTTTACGCTCGTCGATCAAACGATATACTCCTCACAATCTACATTTGCGACGAAACTGATCAAAAATATAAATTTTTGAGTTTCAACTTCATGGCGAAATTAGATTCTGAGCGGTGACAACCGAGCACACGTTAATTGCTTACGAACCTAATGAAATTATCCATTCAACGAGTACAAACGGCACATGAAACGTTTCTAGTTATCGTTATTATATGCCTTAGGGTATTTCAAATGGATATCCGACTAGATATGCAACTACTGTGTGCAGCGTGGGCACTTCCCCTTCCTCGCCGCCTCCAGCCCAGCTTCCTTTGCACGTAGTGCCCTCTCCCGCTTCCTCTCTCTGTCTGCCTCACGGGCTTCCTTCTCCTACCGCTCCTTCTCCTTCTTCCTCTTCTGCTCAGCCTCCCACTCTGCTTCCGCCGCCCAAAGATGTTCGCGCCGCTCCCTGTTCCATTCCCGTAACCTGTGAAGAAACTCTGCGTCCTGTGGACAGATCTCCATATCTATCCACTGCACAAAGTCGTACAGAGGCGGAGGAGGCTTCGGTGCCTTGACATATGCAAATTTGTTAGCTCAAAGGTTCAAATATTTTATACTACAAGATAATTCGTATTACCTCCATTGGCTTCTTCAACTTCCCCTTCTTCCCTTGCGGCTTCGGCTTCTCCAGGGAGTACGCATAATTAGCACACATCCAATACCTTTACCAGTATGTGTGATCTTGCTCACTTATTGCAACTTTGCAATTATCTCCGCACCAACACATCGGCGGAGGCACGCCAATCGGAGGTCGTTGACGGCTGGATATACCAAACGTATCCATAGCAACCTACATTATAAACAAATAAACGCAAGTTATAACTCGCTAGGCCAAAAATACCTTATACAACTACGTACCTAGGATATACTACACATGACTACAAAAAATAAAATGTCATCGTCCTCATTTCCATCTCACTAGCGTTTCTCGAACTAGTGCTACTCATATAGTAAAAAAACCTAACTTCTCTTATCCGGCCTATCAATGTTCTTAGCCGTTATGCTCAACTACAATAGATCTACACCCTGTGGACTAAACCTAACATTTACTTACCTGTGAAATAACTAGTACAATACTACACATACTACATCACTTGATGAATAGAAATAAAAATTGCAAAGAGACATAAAATATTACCTGTAGACGAATCCGCAAACCAATAGGGCTTCGCCGCTTTCGTTCGCCTTCGCTCTCAGCTCTCTCTTCTTTTTTCTGTTATTTTTCTGAATATTATGAACTTTTCGGAGGCTGGGAGAGGGTTTTATACTGAGACAGTAAAAAATCGCCCTCCCAAAGGGCGATTTTGGCCATTTTACAGGCGGTCCCCTGGCCGCCCAAAAACCGCCCTTTAGTACGGCGGCAAGGGGGCCGGTCATTTTGCCGCCGGCCCCCTAGCTGGCAAAACCGCCCTCTAGGAGGGCGGCAAGGGGGCCGCCCGCAAAAGCATCGGCCCCGCGGCCGGCGTTTTTGCAGGCGACCCCCTTGCCGCCTTCCTAGAGGGCGGTTTTTTAATGGCCAGGGGGCCACCTGCAAAAGTGCAGACGGCTGTCGGCTACCCGGCCTACGGCCGTCTGCCATGTCATCAAATCGCCCTCTAGAAACACCCTCCCGGAGGACGTTTGGAGTATATTTTTGTAATTTTTTGAAATAAAAATATACTTTTGTAAATATTTTTAAAAAAATATAAAAATAAAAAAATTCTGCGCCGGCTGCTATGTGAGAGAGGGGAAAGAAGGGAGACGGGCCAAAAATGGCCCAAGAGGAAGGAGAGATTTATTTTAGCCTTTTCTTTTTATAAAAATCTTAAATTGGTTGTTGTTGATTAATAATTAGTTATTGTGTCGAGCATTTTAGAGCATGGAGAACTTTAAAGAAAAATAATCCTACAACTCATTTGAATTTTTCTTGGATGTATTTTATTGTTTGGGATTTTCTTTTAAGCTTTTAATAATTTCTAGAATACCATTTAAAAAGTGATTTTTAATTTGGGGTGAATTTTTGCGCGCTACAGCGGTTACCACACGGTTACCGTAGTAACCGATCTTACCACCGGGGTACGGTAACCCTATCAAGTTCAAACAAAATTTAAATAAAAATTTGAATTCCTTTTGATAAATTTTGTCCTTGGTTGCACTGTTGATCATTGTAACCACGCGGTTATCGCGTTTACCGTCATGGTAACCTTGTCTCTCATAGTAAGTAAACCTTGGTGGCAAGGTGGAGGAGGGAGTTGCCACGGCTAGGGCTAGGGCTAGATCTTATAGGAACAATGAAATATATCTTAATAGTGCATTTATTTATTAGTGTAGACGTTAATGTAGTATTTTTTATAAACTTAATCAAAGTTGTAGAAATTTGACAAATCTAAAAGGGAGTACTAGGTAATACCGTGGTTTGAGTTGCTCAAATGCGTAATCAAATAACGTTGTTCCAAACAAAACATTGTAACGGAATCGGGTACCGTTACCTACGAGTAACAACCAAAACCAATTCCGTGTGTTAAGGTGGTCCACCATCTATCCCGCCAATATCCCCTTACCATTAACGTTACCAGTGCTGCAACCAAACACCACCTTAATTGTATTCTGATCTCCATTGAGTTTGCGCACACATAAAACCAAAAGATAAATGAAAAGGAAACCATGAGGATACATCCTTAGCTGAGTAAAATGATTCATCCTCAGAAATAACATTTCTGACCGTGCTATTGCTAGCAAGCTTCAGACTGGTAATAGTACAACGTGGCTTACAAGGTAAAAAATTTGTAAAATAACAGTATCATTTAATTCTATTAAAAGAAATGTTGGAAAGACTAGACAATATCCGAAGAAAGAAAAGGGAAATGCTCAAGAGCATTAGAATGCGATATAGTGGCCCGAGAAAATCAGTAGTGACATGTAAAAACAATATCCAAGTCCCCAAACTGAAAACAGACATCCTTGGAAGTAAATCTCAGCTTCTGGTGTCTAGACTCGCTATCTTCACTACGGAAATGGACAATTTGTGATCCAGAGACCAACCTAAATCAAGAAAAGACAACAAAATAAGATTAAAACATAAACAATCCTTTTTATGATAGATAATATAAGCATTATGAAAGCGCACCTCTAAAGTATGTACAATGTATTGTCTCGATATTTCTTGTCATCTATGTACCCGCACAGCAACAACTCTGTTTTGCATGACATGTTATTAGTAAATATTGCTTTCTAAGCAAAGTAAAAACTGTGGCAAAATTTTGAGGATATAGCAACGTACCACAGCCCAAGAGATGATCTGTCCCGATGTTACTATAACTGCAAGTGAACTGTAGGTCCAAAAGAATTTCCTTGTAACCTCTGGGTCAGCCGGAGCTGGAGGTGAAGAGTGCCCAGTCGTGTCCAGTAGGATGGAATGCCGTTTGATAAAGCCCATACAAGATAAAAAGCGAAAAAAGCATGAAGCCTATTCGTGCAACGCACTCTCCACAGCTTGTCTGCCACCTATGTGAGCCAAACAGAGCACATGGCAGTGCAATGCAGCAACAGCTCGCTACAACACTAAATGATATCACTATATGCGTGAGAAACTCACGGGGGAACCAAGGTAAGAATGGGAATAGAAGGGTCAATCCAGATATCAGTACACCAAGAATCACAACCTGAACCTTATTCCAGTGAGAGTCGTCCTACAAGAATTATAAAGAGTTACTAAGTAAAATTGAATTAGTATGGATAATACCGTGCAAATCATTTAAATTACTTACCACCCTAAGCAGGCCCACAATTAAAGGTGGGGAAAAAGTACTCCAACTTACTACCAAGGAGGTAAAAGTGGTGGAATAATCTGAACCGTTCATTATTTAGGTGTGTGGGGTCAAATTATTAGCATGCAAGAAGTTAGCTGGTTGACCTTTCATTTGTAATGTAGAAAGTTCATCTAATTCCCCACAATTCTAGCTTATGTCAAAGAAAATGACATATATTGCTCAGAACCCATGTTACATCCACAAAACATTCTGGAAGTGATGGTCCTATGTGCTATGGATTTACATTTCAAGCGTTCATTTTTAATCATATGGGAGAATGTATAACTATGCTGTAAGCATGCATACGGATAATATTAGAGATATTTATATAGAAACACAATTTCATGGACAATGCAGAAATTTCTTTACAAACATCAAAGGCACCAGATTATAGGTAGAGAACATACTCATGTATGTCAATAAAAAAATATTTAACCATGCACACAGTAGACAGGTATGTAAGTTGCATCCCTACCAAAAAGAGTGTTCCCGTTGCCCAATTTTGCTAGTTCACATATGCGCATATATAGCAATTGATACATGTTAATTATATTTTTTTCCTTTCAAAGCTAAGTTTCCAAATAAAAGAGAACTTCAAAAGTTCTGGAAAAAATTGTAATACCTTTGTTTGCTCACGTGCCAAAAGTGATTTATGCAATCCATTCACTGTTTCCTCTCGTATCTGAATCACCTCCTCACGTCTCTTTAAGACATACTCCTGGCGTCGTAGCTGCGCAGCCTTCAGTCGGAGGTTTCCTGAGTCACTAGGGTATTGCACTGACAGTTCTTTCAAACCTTCAGAAAAGAACCAAACTTAGTAAGGTACACCCTGTGGTACATACATTATAGATATAGATAGAAGTTAATGCTTGGTGTGGGTTTAACAAAAAAGGGATTAAAAAAAGTATAGTCCAACATTGAGCTCTAAAACAAAATATGCACCCATGCAGTAAAAAGCAACTTTTAAATATTTGGCGTCCACTCTCAAATTAGTTAGTGAACAATCATAATGAATAGCATATAATCACATTTCTAGAATAAAACTTGTGGATAAAATTGTTATGTCATTGATAGTTTCGACTATTAAAAAGTAAAACAATACAAGAATAAAACTGGCAACATCAGTCATCATTTTACTATAAATTGACACATGCAAACATATTCAGTTTATCTAAGTTGAGCAGTCCATCTGATTTTTTTTGGTCTGTTTTAGAGTAAAAAATATAGTAAATTAAACTGTCAACCACCTATTTGTGCTTTTGTGTCACCCACACCTGTAAGGATTCTTGTCAATCTACACTAACTTCATTCTTCAATTTGCATTACCTTTCCTTGTTTGATGTCAGTGCCGAATTGGATGAATTTAACATTGTTGAAGTAGCAATGTTTGAACAGCAGATGAAAGAGGAATTGGCTCGTGGATTGAAGGAAGAGGCTAGGCACAGGAAGAGTAAGACTGAAGATATTGGAATGCTGTCAGACCGTCTTAGCAAAGATAATGGCCACGAATCAGTTCAGGAATCTGAAGAAGAACCAGAGAAAGGTACTCCTCTAGCTAAAAGGAAGAGAAGGCCAAGAAGGCTTCAGCAACCAAAGATTGGAGTCTGATGAAGAAAACAGTTTGTTAATCAGCAATGGCAAGCAGTTCAGGAAGGCAATGAAGGCATTGCACTTTGATCAGGGCAGGGACTACAAGTACATAAGAATAACCCTGATAAGGTTAAGGAGCATGGTCTATAGAGCAAAAAGTAGGGCAGGAGAGAAGGTACTTAGCAACCAAAAGAAACGATACAACTGACATAGGTATTATATGCGGACATTGTTCAACAATAGTCCAAGAAGCTATCACTTGCACAGAGCCTAAAGTCGAACAAGGATTAAATCCTAGATTCTGTGGCCAGAGGCGAGGGAACACAAGCTCTAGAGGTGGATGTCATGGCCGGCTTTTATGAACAAATGAGAACCATGCTGATATTTTTTTGGATGTGACCTCATTATCATGAACAAATGTAAAATGTTATTCCCATGAACAATGCTTTTGTGTGGCTTCGATAGTATAGGAATGATTCTCGCTTCTAATGTCATTCTAAGTACAGTGATACAAAGTTACTTAATTTTAGCTGTCGATGAATCTAATGTTTGCCATTGTCTAGTTGGTGTGCAAAAGAACTTTGCTGGTCTTGGCACGAATAGGGATGTATCAGCAGTTAACATCTACTGGTTTATGTGGCACAGTTGAACAATATATAGCAAAAGGTAGTGCAGATCAACACAAAACCTTAAATGTGATGTAAGATGACATAAAAGCAGAAATAGGTGGTGCACAGTGTATTTTACTCTAAAAATTATGATTGAAGAGGCAAAAACAATAGTATTACCATTAAATTCTAGGTCACATTGTGCACACTACTACATACCAATGTAGGTTCACGATGATAGACAAAATATGCAAAGATTACTGTAATTAATCAACTCATGAACAGCCTCGGATAACAGCAGTGCTAGATTTGGTACTGAAAACTCCACAACCATATAGCTAGCATAGCAGAAATACTAGGAAACGGAAGCATTGCAGGATTGGGGGTACCAATGGGAATATTTTGTTTCTGCAATAACGAGATAGCAAGGTACTGGACAGGACTACTCTGAATTCTAGTAACTCGGTTAACATAGTGTGGCCTGTGGAAGTTGCAGCACAAGAGTAAATATAGCCAAGGCAGTATCACTGTGAGATGAATTACCTGTGCAAAGCGATGGAGGCAGCTTCCAAGCCTGTACCTGGCGCCAAGAGATCGGCTGTGGCAGCCTGGACCGATCAAGTGCCTGGATTAGTTGGTACTGCTCATTGACGAAATGAACAATCATTTTCTCGTCCAGATTGACGCTGAACAGGTGCTGCTCCAGGAAGAAGCACAGGGTTGCTGGGGTGCACACCAGCAAGGATGGGAACTTGCTTTGGCAACCCTGTCGCCTTGTAGCTCTCGGTCTCCCAAATGTCCCCAAGCACTGATATGCAATTCGTCCTCCAATACGCCATGCCTCTCGGACCAGAGAGCAGAGTCCAGACGACTACCATAGTCGATTCAACGGGATCATTGTTCACCCGGGTTATCTCCACATACCGCAGTTTCTCTTTGCTCACCCTGACGCAGCGGTCTGCCTCAATCTCGTGTGGGGAAATGTACTGGTGTTCTAGCGGGATGTGCTCAGGAAACTGATCAAATAACAGAACCGGCTGATCGTTGAATGGATTGCAGCGGATGAGACCCCTCCACAGATTAATCCACCATATCTTTCCCTCAAACGAGATGACGTCGTCGGTTTTCCATTCCCAATACAAATTAGTTCGACCGGGCTTGTCGGGGCGGAGGAGACGCCTGACGGCCCAGGTGGAAGTCTCAGAGCGGAAGAGGATGAGATTGGCGAGTTCGGCGCCGTACTCGATCTGCAGCTCGGCGATGACGTAGTTGTTGCCGCCGCTTCCGGGTAAGGTGACGAGACCCACGTTTTTTTATGTTGGAGATGCGGGGGACGCCATTGCCGACTCAGTCCGGGACACGCTCGACGTTTCCGGTGGCCTCGTCGGGGTTGCTGCCACCGACGGGAAGGAAGTCGCGCACGACGGCGAAGCTCCCCGACGGGTTGTCGTCGAAGTTGAGGCCGACGGAGGGGCTCGCTGCGGTGTGGACGAGGAGGCCGCAGGGGTCGAGGCGGCGAGGTACGGGAGTTGGTCCTGCTTGCGTGGATTAGCGTGGAACTTGGCGGGCACGGTGAGCGTCGAGAGACGCGGCGGCTCAGCGATGGTCAGGGAGAAGTCCCGCGGATCCTCCTCGTCGTCCACGAATGCGACGCGGTCCAGCATCATCCACGACCGCGCCTCCGCCGCCGCCGTCGACGACGAGCTATCCGGCTCCATTCCACACCACAACCGGTGCACACCGGCGAGGTGGCGAGAGAGAGGGGGAAGAAGAGGAGGGGAGGGGAGTTTTTCTCTTTTTTTTTTGGAACGGGGAGATGAGTTTGGAGTACAAGTACAATGGAACCGAATTTCAAGTTTGTCACATGAACAAAATTCTTCTGCAGAAAGTACACTGGATTGCAGCCCGACACGACACACCACGGTGCAGGAGTGTAACCGTGCAGCGCAGGTGATGCTGCTGCGCGATGCGAAACACCACGAGGCGCCGCGCCGAACGCGCGCGTCTCCGCGGCGGCGTGCAGGCGATGCGTGGATGGGACTGGACGCTGGGCTAGGGCGTGGCAGAAGTAGCCACGCGGCGCACCTCTCGGTACACGGCACACGCTGCGTGCACTGGAGACAAAGAGGGCGGAGGGAGGCATAGCAGAGGGTGATGCGGTCCGGTGCACGGGTTCGGTGAGGGGAGACACGATGTCACTGAGCCGCAGCGACAACGCCCAAGCCCAACGGAGATTGTGCCACGTGGCAGTGTCGCACTCGTCCGACGGATGCAAACCAGGTGCGGTTGGGTCTACTGTAAAAGGTGGTTTAACAGGAGAACGCTTTCTAGATGGGAAGGTGCCCAATGAAAACCAAAGCAGATCCTATAAACTAAAGTTAGAGGGATATGATCGCTCACATGTGAGCCGTCAAAGAGAAATTCACATCGAGAATTCTAATCTACTAGTAGAAACTGAAGCTATAAAAATATAAATTAGACAAGCCGTTTTCGATAAAGTTAATAGTTCCAGTCATTAATTCTTTTGTGATTATTCATTGGTTTGTAGTAAATCCATGAGGAATAAAGTTGTTTATTATTTAAATTTATTTTCATTCTTATAGTCTATTGCTGTTAACTTGGAGAGCTTAATTTAATATTAGAATTTAAAATACACTTATATTTGTTATTATAAATTTTGTAGTTGCGTTGCTTCTTGGACCATCCTAAAATATTTTAAATAAAAATACGGGAATTAAAATTTTGAATCATCAAAAATCTTTTTCAAAATTGCATCACGCTGAATCTTCTGCTCTTTTACAGTAGTGAAAAATTAGAACAATTAAAACAACAAATTTACATTCAAATTCTTAAATAAAATATAAAACTATCTCTATCAAAGAAAAGTATGTTCAAATTTTATAAAACCTATTTTCAAAATCTAAACTTAATTAGACCCACCCTACCCAAGCTTTAGCCTGCCCAGCGAACCTAGCCAGCTCAGCCACCCAAGTCAGCCCACTTGACTAGCCAGAGGCAGCCGAGCCACTGGCTTGGCCAGCCCCCTCGGCCTAGTAGACTAATTTAAAATATTTATTATTGCATCTTCACGAGTTAGAGAGTCTAACTAAGTATAAGTAAAATATGATTAAAACTTAATATTCACACTTATAGCTTGAGTAATTATAAAGCCTATTAATTGCTATAAACTTAATTTAGACACTATCATCACATGTGGCTAAATGGTGTTAAAATGATGCATTTTATATAGTTAGACTTATGAACATGTTTATGATGGATTTATGGATGTTTGTTGTTAATAAATTATTTCTTTAAAATTAAGTAAAATAAACAATCCCTTGTACTAATAAGAATGATATAGTTTTGCCCATCAACATTGTCGGTTAAATGAGAACCAGGGTCCCCATCTCCGACGGCTCGGGATGACCTGAGGCCACGTCACCACATTGGCGTGGGCCGTCCTCAATCGTCACGGAGTCATGCTGGGAATCCTCCCAGCATGGACCTGAGCTCGCGCCCCCGTGGGGTAAGCTCGGGGCACCCCTCCAGCTCAAGGCTTCAATAAACCGAGCTCGAGGTGCCACCTTACCCTGCCCCCGAGCTAAACTTCTCTCAAGTGGCTTGAGGAGTGCATGGGGACAGGGGCATTAATGACGACGTGATGGAGCATGTCTCCTCGCTTCGGTCTCCCCGCGCCTCACCCATTAAGAGCAATGGGATGAATATCTACCCAACATGAGACGTGGGGGACAAGACGGCTTTGTATCCCATGCTGCAGACCATCATTGCTCTTTTTCTGACAAGAGACGCGGGATGGCAGGCAGCGTGGTGGACTGCCGCGCTGCCTACTCTGTCTCACCGCGCCCCTATGTTTTCGACGTGAGGCAAATGGACGAGTCCCACGGTCAGCGGGACAAGCCTAGCCTTCCCTTGCAAGCCTTCGGCAGCTACGCTTGGACGCGTGGCCAACCATCATTGTTCCCTTCCTCACCAACTCTGAGGGGGGGCCCTAGAAGGATGAGTGGCCATGCTTACCGGCCTGCACAAGACAAGACTTAGCATACTTAATTCTCTAACTCTCACTGTGCAACCACTGATATAAGGAAGAGCCAAGGTTACACAAGAGGGGACCAGGGACGAAGAAGAAGAAGAAAGGACAAAACTCCAACTCTATCTCGAGTCCAATGAGAGATAGGCTCCCAGAGCTCAAGTCTTCTAAGCTTCGCTTGGAAGCAGTCCCCGAGGGAAGTAAAAACACAACAAAAGTATGGTATTATACCTCCGGGTATTCCAAACCTTTATAATTCCTTTTGTTTCATTTACTACACCAGCTACCTATGACGAATCAAGCACATTCAATCCCCTAGGCCAAACTCACAAAGGGGTCCCTCCAAATTCCCACTATTGGTGTTTCTACACCGACACACACACAATCAAGTCATATATACTCCTTCTACCTTAGTGGATCAAACTTGTGCAAGCCTTTTAGTGTATTGGCCATAAACTCTATGAAGTGTGAGTGATTTGCCCATAGCAGTGATTTGATTAATAATTATATATAGTTTGAGAGTGATGCGTTGGTGCCTCACCTTGTACAGAAATTGACAAGCTTAAGCACCGTTTGAAAGACTTATGACTTATCAGCGACACGCAAAATAAGATGAACATTAGTACTGATTAATTAAAAGTATTAACTATTACAAACTTAAAAATGGATTTATCTGATTTTTCAAGAAATTTTTAAATATAAAGTATTTAAAAACACCTTAACAATCAGGAAGCGTGCTCACGGAAAACAAGGAAATAAGATCTACTCACATAGGCTATTCAACAGTGCCTAAGCCAATCCCAATGATAATTTTTATAGCAGTTTTATTTTTTATAAATAAGATGAATGAACAATTTGACATGATAATATAATTAGAAGAGAGAGAGAGGGAATGAGTTTCATTCAGATTAAACTGGGTGTACACTGTTTCCAAGACTATGAAATTGGTTGAAAACTGACATGGAGCTAGAGTGTTATTATTTCATCCAACTACATTCAATCCTATGCATTCATTAAATGTTATGACTAGTCTAAAACCACCGAAATAAAATTTATGTATTAGAAGTCTTAATTCATTCATTAACTCAAATATCTTTAGATAATATAACACTTTTGATAATCGTGAAATAAAACTCTCCACTAGAAATGGCCAAAGTTTCACGATGTGAAGCAGTCGAGATACGCCACGCATAAAAGATCACAACTCAAACTGACTACTGAAAACATCCTTTAATAACCTACAAAATTAAGTCTTCTAGTGCTTCCCACCCATCTATTTCGACCTTCTTTTGATCCAAATGACGTACCATCATTTACGCAGTTAATCATAACAATAATAAACCATAAAAACAGTACTACACATCACCCAAATTATTTTATATTTCCGGATAATTGATGTACGGTGTTGTACTCTTTCCTCTCATAAACCAAGCAGTTCAATTGTTTCTAACTTCATGTTAGCTAATAATGAAAATAAGTGCAAATTTACATAATATATGTGTCAAACTGTCACCACTAATCATGTACATGCCCATCAGTATTGCTCCTAACACACAGCTAAAAAAGATAAGATCAACAATAATCACTAAGCCAATCTTTAAATTTGACAAAGTGCATGGCCGTTCTTAAATTTGTTCAATTATATCATTAGGTCCTATACTCTCAAATACACAAATTAGCACCCTAACCTTGTCGCATGTGTCACTTATGTCCTCCTACTCTCAACATGCAAAATTAGCACCGCTAAACTTGTGCGGCCGTTCCATCATCGCCCAAATGTCAACAACCTGCCTCTGCTGCCGACGTGGCATTTGCCAACTGGAGCCATTTATGAATATACATATCACTGCTGCGCTCATGCTATTAATGCTCCACACTCCACTTAGATCTCTCCTCCCCGCGAAAGTCCCGCACCTAAATCCTTAACCCTTTGCTGCAAGAGATGGAAAAAGAACGTCCTTTTCTTATGCTCCTCTTTGCTCACGCCTTGTCACCACAAAACAAATAAAACACATGCAACTACTAAACATTTCAGTAACACAACAACATTATCTTGACCACCATATGTGTTGAATCCACAAGGCGTCATTGTCAAATATGACCACATAAGTGCACGAACGGTCAACAATCGTTGACCAAATCGTAACACCAAAACAAATTCAAATGCTAACACTTGTATTGATGAAGTATAACACGACCGATCCACTGGAAAACCAAAAGTGACACAACAAAGACACACACGACAAGAACAAGACAAGAAACGAAGATAGGCAGTTTTGCATTTTGAGAGTATGAGGACCTAAAAGTGACATGAGAGCCGGACAAGTTTAAGGGCACTTTGCTCATAAATTTCTCTACACTACAAAAGCTGAAGTTCATCCTCTTCTTCCAACCATCACACTTCCCCGCCGTAAAAAATAACCTGTCCTAAAAAACCACTCTAACCGAAAAAGGAGTGTACATGAAATTGATTTTGAAAATTAGAAACTTTGCTACCAGAAAAACCAAGATAGAAAATAAAACTAAAGCGCTCCTTTAAGGAGCGAAAACATAGTTTTTCAAGATTAGAACCCTAGAAACTTCCTATGCATCCTTTGAAACAAAGAATAGAGGTGCAAAATTCCTAAGGATTGCTTTTTATACCCTCATTCCATAGAACTAAGATATCAACGCAGGGACCTTACGCTGTGTCGTGCATAAACGTCTGTAAATGGCCTTCTAAATGGCCGAATTATGAGAGTATAAGTAAATATAAGTTGTTTTTGGCGTTTTCTCCGAGGAGACCTCCTAGCTTCTGCTTAAATCGTCGCAGTTGCATCAAGCTTACAATAATATCTGTATAAAAAACAGCCGACTAAACTTAGACAAGAAGTACGACTCTAAATTGGAATGTTATAACGAATTAAAAATGCAGAAAGATGAGAAACAGTTGTTTTATATAGAATACTATATGCTAAACATACATGAGCTGATCACAAAGACCAAGAAAGAAACAAAATAACTAAAAATGTTTTACAGTGAGTCTTAAGCTAGCTATAGCCTACACTATGTCTTAAGTTGATGGTTATTCTAGTGGCCTTGACTGCTTCAATGAGATCATAGCACAAGATAGGTTCAGAAAAATGAATTTTGCTGAGTTTGCATATCCCAATAGCAGGAAAAGCCTGATGGTAATACCACTCGCACACTGTTACAGGAAAAAAAATACATCTTTCCCAGCAAAAGCAAATGCCCTCCTAAATGAAAGACAAAAACAGTTAGCATACTGGAAAACCGCTGGTTGTTGGGACAGTAGCCAAAACATTCTCTTCCTGGCAAACATTCTTCCAAGCTTTTTTCTAACAGGAGTAGGCTCTCTGCAGTTTATCTGCACCAAAACACAGGCAGCATGTCCTTTCCCCAAAGGAAAGCCTTCGCGATCTCGATATTTAGCTAAAGCATGTGTGCCATGGCTGGCTATAAGCTTGATATTTCCATAGAGACCAAAGCAGCAGTGGCTGGATTTTAGATGTCCAGTAGCCTACTTGCCTTTTTGGGAGCTATAGCATATGGAAAAAACATAATGTTCAGGCTCTTCATAAGAGCACCTCAATGGAAACTCTTAAATTTGACTCGCTATTATTAGAATTAGGAGCTCTCTCATCTATATTTAACCTCCTATTCACTGTTACACTCCAACCGACCCTCATATTTTTAAGTGGGCCTACTTATCATGGCCCACTCCATTTCTTTCTCCCTTTCTCTCCTTCTCTCTAAACTTTCCTCTTCTCGGCCGACGTGGGCTCGAAGACGCGAGGGCGCCGGGCCGACGCGGCTCGGGGCACGGGTCGGCTCGGCGGCAGGGGCAGCGGTGCCCGACGGCTTCGGGGCGGTGGGGCCGACGCAGCTCAGGGCGGCGGGTGGCGGGGCTGACGTAGCCGGGTGGGAGACAACGGCAGCCGCGGGGGGGGGGAAGAGGAAGGGGGCGGTGGGGCCGACGCAGCCGGGATACACCGGCGACCGGTCTTCCAAGATCTGAGGTGAGCCATTCTCTTCCTTTCCCTCCTCTCCTCTTTTTTTAGGTTTTGCATTTGTTGGTGCCGATGATCGGCGGGGCCGACGCCGCCGATGACCAGAGGGGGTTGGGAGAGGAGCGGAGAGGGCGGCTGGAGGAGATGAGGCCTCCTACATCTGGGGGTTGCCTCCCCCCGGATGAGGGCCCCCTCCAGATGAGAGTTCGGTTAGGATTTCGGTTGGAGACGATTTTTAGTCCACAAACCCCTAAATTTAAGATGAGGGCTGGTTTGAGAGCTCCATTGAAGTTGCTCTAAGACAGCATAGAAGCTCAGACCATGCCCTTCATACAAAAGGTCAGGGCATCTGTATGCTGCACACAACCCAGGAATCAAGCACAAAATCACATGAAAAAAATAAAAAATAAACCAAGATTCAAAGGACACATGCTTAACATTGCTGACGTTACTGTTCAGATAAGATGACAACACAGACTGTAGTGCAAGCTGTTGCTGTGGCTAAAAAGAAGACCATGTTGACGCCAGTAACAAACCCAGATTCCCAGATGTAGCAAAAGCTAGTTCACTGTAGGTAGTAAAAACAAGAGCATCTTTTTGGTGCCATATTCAAATAAGAAGTACTCACTATAGCATAGAAATAATCAAGTTTCAAAAGAGAACAACAGAATAAAAAAAATGGTACTTTCGTGCTTGCTCAGAATATTTCAGTTTTGGATATAATCAAGGAAGGGGAGAATATTTTAAAGCCACCTTACTCAGATACCGTCCTTGTAAGAGTCATCACAGCGAACTAACAAAACTAAAAAACTAAATAGGCATATCTGTTAATTGAAGCATATATTGTTCTTTCAAGTTGGGAAAAACAGTCCAAACATTGACATGATTTTGCACCTGGAGCACAACCAGCATGCTAACTTGTTGTTCTATTCAGAGTTGCGCATGTTTGCTTAGAACCTCTGATCAGTTTTGGATGTAATCACATGAGGATCACTCTTTCAAGTGGTTCTTTACTCAGATACCGTCATTGTACGAATCATCACAGCAAACAAGCAAGAAAAGAGAATAAAAGTGAAAACAATCAATGGGCTTATCTATTTGCATCTGAATACTTGTATCAGTTAACTTCAGTAGTAGGCATGTCTAAATAGGGTGAGACTGTATAAAGAACAGAAACAAAGGTCGGTGCCGGCAAAAAGAAAACCAAAAGGTTAACATTAGAGTCTTCTGCTAGTTCTTTGGAATTGGGATTTCACCTGGCCTCGATTATGGTTTTTGGTACAATACAACCCCTGTTTAATCCCTGTGTTGGAACTAATACATGGAAATAATTGCTGTTGTTACACCGAACGCAATAACTAACTACACATTAATGATGCAACACTGGCGCCAAATCCTCGTACGGATACTTGTATCAAACGCAAAAACTAACTGCACATTAATGATGCAACATTGGCGCCAAAGCCTCATATTAATACTTGTAGCGTTTGCTCTTCAATTTTTGGCATAAGTTCCACTTCTAAGCACATCGAGAGTAGTGAAAATTAACTGTCATCAAGAGCATCTAACATAACTAAGGGGCTGTTCTTTCCCACTACTTCCCCCAACTTATTTTTTTTGTTTTCCGCGCGCACGCTTTCTAAAACAATCAACGGTGTATATTTTACAAAAATTTTCTATATGAAAGTAGCTTAAAAAACAAATAGATCTATTTTTTAACTTTTTAATAATAAATATTTAATTAATCACGTGCTAATGATGTTTCTCGTTTTACGTGCGACTTATTTAAGCCGCTACTTAAACCCAAAAGAACAGCCCCAATACGGGTAAAAGAGGGCAATGGAGCCAAAAGAATGCCCAACGTCATTCTTTCTCGTGCCCCTGTGCCCAACAACCACAAGATCGCTAATTATATACTCTCTCCGTCCCAAAATATAAGAACCTAGGATCGGATGGGACATTTCCTATGACTGTCCGGATTCGTTGTACTAGAAAATATCCCATCCGTCCTCTGTCCAGATTCGTTGTACTAGGAAATATCCCATTTAGTCTTAGGTTCTTATATTTTGGGACGGAGGGAGTAGTTCAAACTGTAGGATCTTTATTGTTTAGATTCAACTGTTGCACAAACGTGGATCAGCACGTGTCAATATTCATCTAAACATCAGATCACTTCAACCAAATACAACCCCACCCCCACCCCCAACATATGTCAATTTTTTTTACCAAATAGAATCTTATTAAAAACTTTGTTGTCTTTTTTTTTTTCTGAAATCCTTCAATAGCTATAGTGACATAAGCCAGTAGTACACCATCTTTCTTTCTTAAACCTAAATGTATCCAGAAAAAAGGAGTTTTGCATTCCTACAATTTGTTCCTATGGAGATAACAATAACAACAACAAAATAAGAATCAGAATTTGACATTTGGTACAGTGTATAAGGTTGAAGTTTTTCAAGATCTACACAATGCGCTGAACCATGAAAGAGAGCAAATAATAGTCTTAGTTGATGACATTTTCACGAAAATGTAAATCTTTGGAAAATCATACCTTTTATTCGTAAAAGCTCATCTATGTCCGTGTTGAATGCTGGGAGAGATTTGGATAGGTGTGATTTATTCAAATAAATATGTCCATATTAACGCCAAAATTTAGTATGATTCTTTATCAGATTCGGTTAAGGAAAAAATTACAGTCAACTAGCAGGAATTAATCCGGAGGAAGCCGAGTTTGGGAAGGGATTGTGAAGACCACGAAGAGGCAGTTAATATCTTATCTATTAATTAGGCAATGTTAGTATTTTTTTCTTTTAAGAAACCTGATCTCGTGTCCGATCGGGTCCTATTAATGTTTTCCTTCTGTAATTAGAAAATTGTGTGTCGTGTCTAATAAGGACTTGTATCAACTCGGGGTATAAATATGTATGCCTGGGTACCTTGTAAATCATTACACAGATCAATGCAATTTCGGCGCATCGCCACCCTTTTTGACGGGTTCTTGCCTCTCGAGTCGGGCTGCATCGGTTAAGTTCGACCTCCTGCGAGAGAGTAAGTCTCGTTACCCCGACTATCATATCAGCTAGGACTTCCTCGGTTAGGTCCGATATTCTAGTCGGTCTACGGTAGTCGGCTTACCACGATGTATCTATTCTGTCTATGGCTGCATCAGTTAAGTTTGATCTCTTAATCCGAGTAGGTATATCACATCACGCGTGCGTAGATTTATCAGCTTATTAGGTGTAATTTATCATCAGTTTGTGCTGCATTGGTTAGCTCCGACCTACTAAACTGCTAACGATAAGTTGTTTCTACTAGGTTGATAGATTTTCACGTAAGGGACTTATCGGAATGTATAGCCGATAAGTTATCGTATAGTACATCACGATTGCATTAGATCTATCGGCTCATCGAGATTCTTTTATCATCATCAGTCTGTGCTGCATCGGTTAGGTCTGACCTATTAGACTAGTGTTAATAATTTTATCCTTATTAAGCCGATGGGTGTCTATGCAATGTTTCATCGGAGTGTCTAGCCAATAAGTTATCTTTTATTAAATAAAGTCGACTGAATTGTTTAATTGTTATTTTGTTTATCTGCACTGTTATCGCAGTCGATTGGAGGGTAGTCAATTGATTTATTTATTTTGCCTATTTATGCCATCATCGGCTTCCAGTCAATGTATAATTGCTTTAGTTCATATCGGCAATCGGCCGATGAAACGAGTCCAATTCGGCTTCCAGCCGATTGGCTCACTGGTCTAATATTTCTATTTACTTGTTAATTGCAGGGTCAAATTGACTGGCACGCCTACGAACCTCGAATTTAGGACCTACACTAGAGTTAAGCAGATCTCCCAGGCCTTTGCGTGTCTAGTGCATCGAACCAGATCCTCAGCTCGTTCTCAACGCTGCTGGTGATTTTCGGTGTCAACACGTTTTTGGCACGTCTGGTGGGACGCAAAGTTTCAACATGACTGGAAAAGAGATCAAATCTGACAATGTGATTCCAGTCACCATGGACGATCTGACAGAAGAGCAAAAATAGCAAGTAGAACAAAATATAGCCAATTTTCAGAAGCTCTGTTTGGAGTCTTTCGATCTGACTAGATAAGGGCCGATTCAAAAATCTCAACTTCCAAAACCAGTTCTAGTCAGAGAATCGAGCCGTACACCACTTGAAAGTCCACCAAAACCCTTACAAGAGATGGTAAATGAAGCAGTGCATCACGCGTTTATCAATCAATCAGGAATATTGGTGAACACGTTGCATAACCTTATCAGGAAAACGGTGGATGGATCAATTACTCAGGAGCCTAATCGGGGTCCGGTATATTTGCCAATAAAAACGGAGCCGATTCAGGTTACTTATGGAGTTAGAAAGGATGCACCTGCCAATGTGTTATCCCAGGATCCGATTGGGGGGCAACAGGATGACATACCTCCAGGGTATCATCGAACTGCCTATTATGAAAAGTGCCGGGGCGACATATCAGAGGATGATGAATTATATATTTCATGATCTCATCGCCTTATTAGTGGAAATTTACATCGATGATGTAGTGGTTAAATCCAAGAGTGATGAAAGCCATATAGCCGATTTGTGAAAAGTGCTGAAAAGGGCAAAGAAATACGAACTAAGGATGAATTCCAATAAATGGGCTTTTAGTGTATCGATTGGGCAGTTTTTGGGTTTCATGGTTCATGAGTGAGGAATTAAAGTTAGTCAACGGAGCATCAGAGTCATTAAGAATACAGAACCACCAAGCAATAAGACGGAGCTATAGTCGTTGATCAGCAAGATTAATTTTGTAAGGAAATTCATATCAAATTTGTCAAGAAGAATTGAGCCTTTTACTCCATTGTTGAAATTGAAAGCCGATCAAGAGTTTGTGTGGGGAGCAAAACAGCAGAAGGCATTTGATGAGATTAAGAGTTATTTAAGTTCCCCACCTGTTTTGATTCCGCCGCAGAAAGGAGTGCCATTCAAATTATTCTTATCGGCCGATGAAAAATCCTTCGGGTCTGTTTTGATACAGGAATTTGAAGGGAAGGAGTGAGTTGTGTTCTATCTAAGCAGAAGGCTTTTGGATGGTGAAACAAGATATCCTGTGGTAGAAAAATTATGCCTTTGTTTATATTTCTCATGTACAAAGTTAAGGCATTACATTCTATCGGCTGAATGTACGGTGGTTTACAAGGCCGATGTGGTAAAATACATGTTGTCGGCTCCAGTCTTAAAAGGGCGAGTTGATAAATGGATTTTTGCCTTAATAGAGTTTGACTTGAGATATGAATCAGCTAAAGCGATCAAGGGGTAGGCAATAGCCGATTTGATTGTGCAACACAGAGGAGCTCATGAAAATTATGTGGAGCCAATCCCGTGGACTTTATTTTTCGATGGATCGGTTTGCAAGCATGGATCCGATATCGGATTGGTCATTGTATCGCCTCGGGGGGCAAGTTTTGAATTTTCTTTTACAATTAAATCTTATCGGACCAACAATCAAGCGGAATACGAGGCGGTGCTGAAAGGACTTCAACTTTTAAAGGAGATCGGGGCCGATATCATAGAGATTGTTGGAGATTCCTTATTAGTGATCAAGCAATTGTCTGGGGAATATAAGTGCAGAGATGATGTTTTAAGATCATATTATGAAAAATGTAGAGATTTATTGAGGGATTTCAGGATGGTATCGTTCGATCATATTCCTAGAGAACAGAATTTAGAAGCTAATGATCTTGCACAAATTGCTTCGGATTATCAGTTGAATAGCCAGATTGAGGTTGAAATAGCCGATGGTGATATTCAGGATAAAGCCGATGATTGGAGACAGGAAATAATTGATTATTTACAAAATCCGTCGCAATCGGTTTCTAGGAGACTTCGGTATAAAGCTACTAAGTATGTGTTGCTTGATGGAGAGTTATATTATCGGACTTTTGAGGGGGTTCTGTTAAGATGGCTAAATTTAGAAGAAGCCAAAGTGGTTATGTGCGAAGTGCATGAGGGTGTTTGTGGAACTCATCAATCGGCTCATAAGATAAAGTGGATATTGAGAAGAGTAGGATATTTTTGGTCAACAATGTTGGAGGTTTGCTTCAAATATTATAAAGGCTGTCAAGATTGCCAGAAATTTGGAAATATACAGCGAGCACTAGCATCGGCTATGAATCCTATCATCAAACCGTGGCCGTTAAGAGGATGGGGAATTGATATGATCGGCCAGGTTTATCCTCCATCAAGTAAAAGACATAAATTTATATTGGCAGCAACATATTATTTTACAAAATGGGTAGAAGCAATTCCTTTGAAAAAAGTCACGTCCAAAGATGCGATTGAGTTTGTAAAAGAGCATATAATTTATCGGTTTGGAATTCCTCAGACGATAACTACCGATCAGGGATCTATTTTCGTGTCTGATGAGTTTCAACAATTTGCTGCCAGTATGGGAATTGAGTTATTGAATTCATCACCTTATTATGCTCAAGCTAATGGACAAACAGAAGCTTCGAATAAGAGTCTAATCAAATTAATTAAGCGGAAGATTGATGAACAGCCGTGAAGATGGCATACTACATTAGCCGATTCATTATGGGCTTATCAAATGGCATGTCATGGGTCTACTCGGGTGCCACCATACCAATTGGTATATGGACATGAAGCAGTTTTGCCTTGGGAGACTAATATTGGTTTTAGGAGAATTTCTTTACAAAATCAACTGACAGCCGATGATTATTATAATTTGATGACAGATGAACTCGAGGATTTGGCTCAGAATCGGTTAAGGGCACTGGAAAGGATCAGGGAACATAAAGCTAGGGTGGCTAGGCATTATAACAAAAAGGTGATGAATAAATCGTTTACTGAGGGAGATCTTGTATGCAAGTTAATTTTGCCGATCGGGTCCAGAGATAGTAAATTCGGAAAGTGATCGCCTAATTGGGAAGGGCCCTATCAGATTAATCGTTGTGTACCTGGCAATACCTATATATTGGAAGATCTTGAGAGGACAGAGTTTGCTAAAGCACTTAATGAAAAATATCTCAAGAAGTATTATCCAAGCATTTGGATCAACTCCTGAGTCGGTTGAATGCGGCCGATTTCTAAAATAGTTCAAAGCAAGAGCCGATGTTCTTACATCGCCTAAAGATAGCCTATATCAATTGGTATTGCCTTTAGATAAAACAAATAAAAATATTATCAAGCAAAGATGGAATAAGATGAATAAGTAACAGAGCTGGTTAGATTATATTACAACAAAAGACTATCAGCATGTTCCAGAGCAACATCAAGGTCATCAATGTTAAAGTTTTACAAGAATTTCTGGATTGTTTCAATCGCACGCAGGTGAATCTGATCAATCTTGTTGATGGCGCATATATCGTCTTCATCGAAGCTTGGAATGGTCTTTAAGCTCTTGCGCCGATGAATGACTTGGCGTACTGCTGCTGCAACTTTGGATTCTTGTTCTTGTATTGCTTGTGGCAAGCCGATGAGCTAAGATTTTGTGATTTGAATGTCCTTGCAGATTCTTTCAAGCTCTGCCAGCAAATCGGCATGTTTTTCCTCCAGCTGATCTGGTTTAGCTTGGGTTTCTTGAGGAGCGGCTGCCATATCATCAAGCTTTTTCTTTTCAGATTGAGCGGACAGCCGATCATCTTGGATGTGTTGAGCTAGAACCTTCTGTTCGGCGTGATCGGCTATGCGTTGCCTGGTCTTGATCAGTTGAAATCTATGGGATTCTAAATAAGCAGCAGGAGTCAGGACATCGATGAGTTCGTCGGGTAGATGATGTTCAACCTCAAAAAATCTTGCCCGGATTGGCCCACAATCTTCTACCAGTGCGTCTATTGGGGTTTCTAGTCGACGGGTAATATCCAACAAATGTTCGCGCACATCGGATGGAAGGGATGGTTTGGTCATCACGCTGGTGATTACCTCTTCATCAGTCTCCAGGTACTTGCCGATGTCGAAGGAGAACAGGTCGGCTAAGGACTGCAAATCGGCATCGGTGAGTAAACGGGTTATGAATTGATAAGTTAACACAAATAAGTACCTGAGGGGGGATAGCGGCGGCTTGAGGAGTGACATCGGCATCAGATGGATAAGTAGGTTGCTCTTCAGGATGGCCGACGTCTGGCGCTGAGGTAGGAGGAACGGCCTCAATATCAACTTCGGGGCTGGGCACTAGAGTTGGAACAACTGGGGAGGTCATCGGCTCGATAAAGACATCGGGTGAGGGTTGAGTTTCAGGAGCCGATGACTCAAACTGAAAATAAGATTGATAATGAAAAGACAAAAGAAATAGACAAATAATGTTAAGAATCAGCGCATACCTGCGGGGATGAAGGAGCCGATGTTACTTCGGTAGCAGGCGGCACTGTAACCAAAACATCAGCACTAGTTTTTTGCCTCTTTTGGGAAGGGCGAGACACCAACTTCTTGCGTTTTGGTCCTATTGGCCGTGATGCCTGGAGAAGAGACGATGGAGGGGGAGCACCATGCCCCAAGTGTGGATTGGCCGATGGTGGTTGATATATGATCGGCCGGCTACTGATGCTTGTTGTAGGCGGTTCCTTGTCGTCAGCCTGCAAGATAAGATTATAAGAGATATGATCGGAGACAGTGATTAAGGCTTATGGGATGTTACCTCTTCATCAGATTCGACATAGTCGGGGTTGAGGCGAGAACAGTATTGGACGGCCGATAAGTTGAACAAGTGTTTCCTCCATTCTGACCACCATCGGGCAAAAAGCCTTGTATTGGCAGTGCATGTCTCCATACTGGTGGCGGTGCCCAGAGGCAGAGATTCTGTTAATATCTGCAGCCGATCATACTCTAAAGCACTATTTACATTACCCTGGGCCTGAAGTTTATCAATAAAGAATAGGCCGATTGGGAGTTGGCCGAGGCCGAGCTGGCGAGAACCGACCAATGGATGATAAAACTCATATGATGGTTGTTGTGATTGGCCTTGAGAGAAGCCAGTCGGCAGAAGGCAGGGGGTAATGGCCGATAGAAATATGGTCTTGGATTCTTCGTCGGCCAAAGCATCAAGAGGATTGAATTTGAAAGGCATCTCAATGATACTGCATCATCATATGCAAACCAGAGTGTGGCCTCCCTGGTGAAACCATAGTAGAAACCTTTGAACCACTGGCTGAGTCCGACAGGAGTCATTTTGCAGCCAGGGAGGGCCGATGCAGCTTCGCCCATAGAGATACATCGGCGGCGGATGGGTTCATGTTCCTCTAGGTAATCGGCTGGGAAGGTTAAGTTCAGGAGGGAGGTCCCAGAAATGGCCTTGGAGGTGTAGACATTGAGCCACAGTTGCACGAACCACTAAGGACCGCCAATGTGGCCGACTGATTGACTGGCCGATAGTTTGTTTGCTACTTGATGAAGCAGTTGATAGGCGGCGCCGAGAAGATATTGCCCCAGGGGGGTTTGTCTCTGATCGGCCAAGCATTCTACTAAACATTGCATATTTGTAGTCGGGCCAAGAGTCGCGCCACCGAAGACAAATCGTTCCAGCCACAATTCACAAAAGCTACATGCTCCCGATCGTCAACTGGCCCAGTCACCTTGTTGTGAATTGATATGTACTTGGACCAACCACCAATATTCTTCGTCTGTAACCGATGAGTGGGCTTGAATCGGAGGTTGAAAGGGTTGATATAACTTGTCGTGTTGAGGCAGGTGAGCATAGTTACGTCCATCAGAGTTGGGGTCATCGGCCCGTGTCCAAATAGGAAGGCGTTGAGGGCGTCTGACCAAAAGTACGAAGCCGATGTGAGCAAAGGTTCATTCTTCTCCATCTCGGCTAGGGAAAGGTTGATGCAATGGCCAATATCTATTTCTTCCCAGAGGGTTTTCTTTACAGCCGATACTCTGAGGTACCAGTTCTTCCACCCGGGAAGCTTGTTAGGCCAGGATTTAAAACTATTGGTCCAATTGCTAGCTAGCATGGAAGAGTTCTTGAAGGGGATGCGTTGGATTTCGGCATTGATGAAGTCTGTGGGGTCTTCGCTACCCATGGGACCATGATAGAAGAAATTTGGATGATCGGTGGCCAGAATCAAAATTTGGCTTCTAAGGTTCTACAGTAAACAAGAACACGACGAAGAATGGGTGAAGAATGTAGTAGATTTAATCTATCTAGGTTACAAAGCAGAGAGAGTGATCAGACAAGAGGGTTACCTCTAGGACAGCGGTTGCTGAAGCCATCACGGAAGAAGAGAATGAACAAAGGCGGTGGTTGAGGAAGAAGATCACAGCGGTTCGCCTAGGTTCGCTGGAGCTCGTCGAGGTCTCGAGGGAAGCGAGAGGGCTCTAGTGATGTGAAAGTGTAAAGAAAGGAGGCTAGGAAGGCAAAGCGGTTTATAAAGGAACGATGACCGGGCGGGAATCGAGGCCGTTGGCACTGTTTCAAACAATTAAGGAAAGTGGACTATCTTGGGCCACCTCGGTGTGAAGGGAATCCGAAAGCCCAAATGAGAGAATTTCAAAGTCTTATGAAAAACTCCGAAATTGGGAGGCATGTGTTAACGCCAAAATTTGGTATGATTCTTTATCAGATTCGGTTAAGGAAAAAATCACAGTCAACTAGCGGGAATTAATCCGGAGGAAGCCGAGTTTGGGAAGGGATCGTGAAGACCACGGAGAGGCAGTTAATGTCTTATCTATTAATTAGGCAATGTTAGTATTTTTTCTTTTAGGAAACCTGATCTCGTGTCCGATCGGGTCCTATTAGTGTTTTCCTTCTGTAATTAGAAAATCGTGTGTCGTGTCCAATAAGGACTTGTATCAACTCGGGGTATAAATACGTATGCCCGGGTACCTTGTAAATCATCACACAGATCAATACAATTTTAGCGCATCGCCACTCTTTTTGACGGGTTCTTGCCTCTCGAGCCGGGCTGCATCGGTTAAGTTCGACTTCCTGCGAGAGGGTAAGTCTCGTTACCCCGACTATCGTATCGGCTAGGACTTCCTCGGTTAGGTCCGATATTCTAGTCGGTCTACAGTAGTCGGCTTACCACGATGTATCTATTTTATCTACGGCTGCATCAGTTAAGTTTGATCTCTTAGTCTGAGTAGGTATATCACATCACGCGTGTGTAGATTTATTAGCTTACTGTGTGTAATTTATCATCAGTTTGTGCTGCATTGGTTAGGTCCGACCTACTAAACTGCTAACGATAAGTTGTTCCTGCTAGGTTGATAGATTTTCACGCAAGGGTCTTATCGGAATGTATAGCCGATAAGTTATCGTATAGTACATCACGATTGCATTAGATCTATCGGCTCATCGAGGTTCTTTTATCATCATCAGTCTGTGCTGCATCGGTTAGGTTCAACCTATTAGACTAGTGTTAATAATTTTATCCTTGTTAAGCCGATGGGTGTCTATGCAATGTTTCATCGGAGTGTCTAGCTGATAAGTTATCTTTTATTAAATAAAGTCAACTGCATTATTTAATTGTTATTTTGTTTATCTGCACTGTTATCGCAGTCGGCTGGAGGGTAGTCAATTGATTTATTTATTTTGCCTATTTATGTCATCATTGGCTTCCAGTCGATGTATAAGTGCTTTAGTTTATATCGGCAATCGGCCGATGAAACGAGTCCAATTCGGCTTCCAGCCGATTGGCTCACTGGTCTAATATTTCTATTTTCTTGTCAATTGTAGGGTCAAATTAACTGGCACGCTTACGAACCTCGAATTTAGCATCTACACTGGAGTTAAGCAGATCTCCCAAGCCTTTGCGTGTCTAGTGCATCGAATCAGATCCTTAGCTCGTTCTCGACGCTACTGGTGATTTTTGGTGTCAACAGTCCATCAATTATCCCAACTTTAGAAGAGCTTTCCCACGGAGAAACTGCGAACATGGTTGAGTGGAGCTTTGTTCCAGACAAAACTTATTTGTTGGTTATCATCTGCAGTGGAATTTCAATTTTGGTGTGAAGGAAAAGTTTAATTGAAAAGGAAAAGAAGTTACAATTATCCAAAGAATTATGTCCATCAGTTTCTTTATGAGTAATCCTGATACTATCAAAAGTTGTGCCTACTTTTTTGTTCAATTTAATCAGGGAGTCAAACTTACAACCAAGCACAAAAGGACAATAAGCTCAGTGACATTGATCAAGTAAGATCATGTAAGTATTTCAGGATAAGGTAGGTTTAGGTTGCCGAGGAGGAATCAGAAAAAGATCTTAAAAGCTGATCACCAACAATTTGATATTAAACAAGATTAGATTTTGTGCGACTTAACTCATACCCTAAACATTGGCAGAATTTCTACTAACCCCATTACCCACTGACTAAAACACTTGATCAGCAAAGAGGAGCATCCCGTCGACAAGGGTCACCCATCACCGCTCCTCCGTGAGGTCCTTGATGGCCTCCCCGCAGGCGCATGAGCGTTGTGGCGTCGACAATGTTGGCCTCGGCCAAGTGGTGGCAGCGCTCACGCTGAGCTCGGCCATGGTGCGAGCGAGGACGGCCTCGACGCGGCGGACGCCTGCAGCTCCATGTCGTCTTCGTCGACCACTTCGAGCTCAAAGAGGCCAAGGTCTTCTGCCTCCCGCGTCGGCTGACAGGTCCATTGACTGAACGGCCTCGGTGGGCGGTAACAGCTGCGGCAGCGGCAAGGTTCGGCCGGTCGCGGGGGGCAACCGGCCACGGTCGGTCGGACGAGGGGTCGTATCGGCAAAGCGGCACGGTGTTGCCGCAGGACGCGTCACAGGCGACGCCGGTTGGGGCGGGCGCGGAGGAGGCCGTCTCAGACGCAATGGCCGTGGAGGAGACAGAGGTAGAGCTAGGTATCTGGAAAAGGATAGTCGACGAGGCTACCAGGATGCAGGCGAGCGTGCGCGCCGAGGCGCTGATGGACCCAGACACACTGGGGCAGCTCGTCGCGCCGGTGGAGGCCACGATGCCCCGATTCGCCGGCGGCAGTGCAGATTCCGTGGTGATGTATCAGATTCCGGCATTGGGCTGTAGGAGATGAGAACTGGGGATTGGATGGAGTTGGGGGAATCCAAAGCTCACCGTAGTACTTCTGGTACGCCTGGAAGGCTGCGGGGCAGACGGCCGCGGCGGCCTCGAAGCTGAGGGATCCCGTGGGCCAAGCCATGGATCCGAGTCCCCCGGGAAACCCTAACCTCCCGTGACGCCGACGCCGACACCGACCGCCGCCGCGCCGACGCGCTCGATCTCACGTCACGTGCGGCTAAGTCGGCAACGAGACGACGGTAAAGCAGACTGATGAAAATCAGGGCGGAGAAGGAAGATGAGAAGGAGGAGGATGAGCGAGAGGCGAGGAGTGGAGGTGCTGGAGCGACGGCGGCGACGGCGGCGACGGCGGCGATGGACGTGAGCTAGGTTGTGGCGAGGAGAGGGAGGAGGATGGATAGGGATTGCACACTTTTGTAAAAAAAAACCCCTTCAACATCTGTTATATTACAACAAGGTCCACCGTACCGATCTGTCACCGTTGATCCACAATCCGACGGCTGCGAGTGGGGCGCAAACGCTGGATATATATTGCGCCACGTGGCACGCTTCTTCGGCCGGGAATCAGGTCGGAATTTGTGTTTAGAGATTCTAACATAAGCTCAAACTTCTTATTTTATTTTCCTTTACTAAATTCAATGCACACTCTACTCTACTCTCTTCCATATATAATTTCCTTCAAAATTCCTGTGAACCATCCAAACACACATTATATTTAGTGTTTCTTTGTTTTGAAATCCTATGGTATTATATAGTATATGACTACATTTTTTCTATTTTTGTATTTTAAAAATCATGCGTTCTAAAAAGCTCGAAACCCCATAAAACCATTTATCCATATTCCTCTAGATCCAGTTACAAGGCACGTGCATATCACTAGAGTATCGAAAAGAAACTTGACATTTAATGTTTTTACTATTTTGATATAATTTTTCTGCTGCGTCATGAAAGGTTTTCAAATAACTTATTTGTAGCAGTGATCTTGCAATCTGGTTTATAGCATAGTGGCACGTCAAGGATTAAGGACAAAAATAAGACCCTTTTTATAGTGTAGGTTTTTTTCCAGTTCTGAATGAAATTATTTCGCGTAGAATTTATATGAATACCCGAAATTCTATGGAGTGGAATTTATGTATTTGAAACGGAGGGAAAATCAGCGAAGTAGTTGTACTCGAATACTCTCTTCTTTTATTCGCTTATCTCCCTTCCAAATCCTAATCCGCTCGTGTTGTCTTCTCCCCCACAAAACCCACACTCGCGTTGCCTCTCCGAAGCCGCGCCGCGGCCATGGAGCTCGCCACCGCTACCGCACCCGTCACCTCGACCACCCGTGCCCACCGAGCCCGCAGCTGCGTTTCCTCCAGGCTCGCTGTCTCGAGGGATAATTGTTCCTTCATCCCCTCCTCCTCCTCGTCATCGACCGCCCGCCATTTCGCGCCTCTCACCACGTCCGTCTCCACCTCGGGGCCACAGAGGAGGCGGCTCCCAGTCGCCTCGGCCGCCGTAGAGCTCCGGGAGGCTTCGTCGCAGGGTGGAGACTCCGTCCGGGTCACCGAGACGCTGCAGCCCGGCTCCAGTGTTAGCTCCGTCCCTACCTCTCCTCGTCTCTCATATTGCAGTCGCTTGTGTGAATTGGAGAGCGGAAGTGATTCTCTCGCTAGGAATTCCCTCGTCTCAGCTTGGCTCGACTGGCAGTGGTAGGTGTGGTACTGACTAATTTGCGCTTGATTTCTTATGGGCGTGGTTGTGCTGGTTTTGTAGGTCAATTTCAGTGTGGAGGTGCCTCCTTCCATATGCCAGCAATGTTATGAAACTACTCTACAAGAGTACGCGAAACGCTTCAAGGTACCATTTCTGTGCTAGCACGTACACGAACTGAAACAAATACGGTCCTCGTGAGAACATTGTTGATTAATTGTATAATTTGGAAAGGTTAGGAGGCTCAACCAGAGATTAGTTTCTTCCTAATGGTTAATTGTTATATTTTTGTTAACACATAGAAGCTGGCAACCTGTGGCCCTGTGCTGCATACCGCTGATAGTCTTTTTTTTGGGGGGACAAGGACAACATCAAGTTGCTCAACATTGACATAAGAAATGAGCCCTGGTCTTCTGTATAAAATTGAGATCTATTGCATTTTAAAATTGTAAATATTGAACTCATCTAGCATGTTTCAGCTTTGTGAATGTAACATCAATATTTCATGATAAATTTATTTGCTATGTCTTCAAAGAAGGATGATGTTCGTAATTTGTGCTGCCATATATTCTAAACAATATGCTAATATCCCTATCTCTTCTTGTCAGATTCCTGGATTTCGTCCTGGGAAAGCAGTTCCAGAGAACATACTTATAAACTATGTAGGACCAAAACATGTACAGGATGCTACAATTGAAGCTATCTTGAGGCATACACTTCCCCAAGCATTGTCCTCGGTAAAGCACTACCCCAATGTACTTGTCTGAATCATGGCAAGCAAAATTTAGTTCTGTTACCTGTATTTCCGTTGCATCATTATTTGTTAGAGCGTTGACAAAGTGTTATATGATGAATACTGATATGCTATATGCATCATTCTTGTGAACAGACTGAAAAATATCATCAGCCATTGTCACCATCTAATGTTTTTGGTAGAAATGCTATGAACATTGTTGCACCACACATAACTTATTTCCCTAATGGCCCAATCTCTTCCTGAATCATGATATGCCTTGTTCCATCTCAAAAGATACTGCATGTTATGTCGAACACACTATTGCAACCTGCTCGGCTGATACCTACCATTCTTTTGTTTCAGGTAGAGGACAGGGCGTTAGAAGATTCTGTACGCATTCTAACAAAGTTTGAGGATATGGCAAATTCATTCTCTCTTGATAATGTGTTTAGGTAGACAGTTACTACTATCTATTCTAGATGCTTGTTTTTTATTTGTCTAACTTGTTGTAATTTTTTGTTTTGTACAATTTAGTGATTACTGTAATGTGCCTTTAAGTTCATTTCTCTTTGTATCACCAAATTTTACTCAGATATGATGTTGCTGTGGATGTTGCCCCTGAAGTGAGATGGTTATCTGAAGATAAATATAAGAACCTCAAAGTGGTAGTTGAAATAGATGAAATTATTGATGCAGAAAAGGCAGCTGAGATAGAGCTTAAACATCGTCATAAAGCTCTAGGATTACTTCGAATAGTTGCTGACAGAGGCCTGCAGGTAAAATCTTTTGGTTGCTCTCTTGTGTGTAATATATTAATGATACCTTTAATATTAATTACTAGTTTGATTTCCATTTTGAAACAAATCCTAGACTCACAAAGTTCACAGAAACAGAAAGTTATGGAAGTAACCAGCTAACTATTATTTTACTTTCATTTTATTCATGGTCCCATTGTATTTTATTTGCTGAGTCTTATGATGTCCATACCCTACCAAAATCTGTGTTATATATCATATGCCCCTAATATTTCCTAACACTGTTTATACCCCTAATATTGCCTAGCACTGGCAGTGCTATTCAGGACCGATATGACCAATTACTGGGCAGTCTCAAATAAAAACTGAACCCTGTTTGGTATTTTACCACTGTGATATTTATTTATTTCTATTCATGGTGATATTCCTTTGATAATATCATGATCTGATGTTGGTGTGAATCACATCATTTTCTGGTTAGTATAACCCCATCTGTTCATACAGGAAAAAAGGTTTCCAAATTTCCAAATCTGTCATGTCATGATGCGACTGTACATTCCAGGATTATATACATTTCCTTTTATTTTCAGGTGTTCTCTTAAAAATATTAAGAAGTCCAGCAATCAAAATATGAATGAAGGATATTTTTAGTTGACATGTTAATTTAAATCTAGTTTCTGGTCAGTGTTGGTAATATTGTTATGTCATGACATCTGTTTTGGACATATGTAGGTAGGTGATCTGGTGGTACTAGATATATTTGCAGAAAGTATTACCAGCGATGGCTCTAAAGGTGAAAAAATTCCATCAGCTGAGAGTAAAGGTTTGTCAATTATCTATGCATATGTTTTATAAGTTTTTTCACAACTTCACTTTTTGGTATATTATGACTTGTCAGCAAAATGATATGCTAATGCTATATCTCAAAAGTGTCGCCTGTGTCGGACCTATAATAATGCCCAGATGCTGCACTTGTTTGCAAGTGTCTGTCTTAGTGATGTGGCATCAACTCCACATGCCTGTTGACTTATCTTTTGTGTACCAGATAGTTTGTGCACAACTTCTTGCATTTCCTGTTGTTTGGAAACACAGTGACATATTTCACTTTTGCGTTGTCAAACATATTTACTATGATTTACAGGTTTCCACTTGGACACCGAGGAAAATAATAACCTTGTGCCTGGTTTTCTTGGTTCGCTACTTGGTATTCGTCCTGGTGAGACTAGATCATTTCCTCTTCAGTTCCCTGAGTCCTTTGAACAAGAAAGTCTACAAGGTGTCCGTGCTCAATTTACTGTAAGTGTGACTTAGTTACTTCCCAAGGACTACATTTGTAAATATAGTGTGCCTATATCGCACCCATGTCATCAACAATATGGAATTACTCTTTACAACAATTTATCAGTATCATTTTCATATGGCAAATACAGACAAGACATATATTTGCTTTTAGAGTATGAAATGTTTAATTGCATGCTTTCCACAGTTACATAGATTTGTGTTCCAGATTCCAGTCTAAGGCTAGTACCATGATTTCCGTCCTCATCTTCACTAATTCTGTAGGTTGTGTGCAAAGAGCTCTTCTACAGAGAGTTGCCAGAATTGGATGACTCACTTGCTGGAAAGCTCCTGCCAGGATGCACTACCATGGATCAGGTTCTACTCTATTGCAGTAGTATCTCATCGGTTGTGCTATTCATTGAAACCCTCATTCTCGGATATGTGCTAGTTAGACCTGCTTCTTTGGATGTTACTACTGGGTTATCTTAGTTCTTTGTTCGTCTTATTAAATATTAGCTGTAAAGTACGTTTCAATAACGATCATCCCTCCTGTCCATTACAGGTTCAAGAACGCATTTTGCAAAGATGTAGAGAAGTGGAGAAAACGGCAATAGAACAAGCAACCGATAATGCAATCCTTGATCAGCTGGGAAAGGTAGTGTTGCTTCTGAAATAGGCTTAGTTATGAAGTCTGATTTGGGGGATCATTGTATTCCATCCTTGTTTCAGTTGTCAATTTTTGTGCGCCTTCTCCAATATCCTGTAAGCTTGCACTAATTTTTCCCTTGGTTTGTGTAGTTAGTTGAAGTTGATGTTCCACGTGCCTTATTTCAAGAACAAGGCCAGCAGTTGTATGGAGCCAAACTTCTGCAACTCCAGGTACCGTAGTAATAGTCTAACTATTACCTCTCTTTTCTTCTTTTCTCAATGTAGATTTATTAATTCCTGCAGGCAGAAAGGAAGCTAGATAAAGACCAGCTGGCGTCCCTTTCAAGCCAAAAGTCAGTTCAGGACTACCTAGAAAGTGAGAGAGAGAACATTAATAGAATCATTAAACAAATGTTGGCTGTTGGTGAAATATTCAAGGCTGAAAATCTACAGGTAACAATATATACATGTGATTTATGTCTGTGATTCCAAATATAATCATGGAACTGCTCTGCCATATATTTTGGTTTAAATATTTTTATCCTTGTAGTAACAATGTATAGTTCTGCAGTATTCAACCGAGCAACTTGTCAGGGAAGTTGAGAACTCTATAGAAGAGTTCAAACGTTATAATCAAGACTATGATGAGGGGAACATCAAGCAGCAGGTTTTTTAATTGCTTCATCTGATATTTCTGATTCTGAATACCTTCAGTTAACTGAGTGTGGCAGTTCTCTCTTGATCTTGTTGCAACAACTTTTGGAACTGTTAAAAATATACCTGCTAATTGATAGTTATACCACCATTAGTGTGCCTAATATTTATAAGCATAATACCAACATAAGGAAATTATCTGCCCCACGTTTTTGCTTCCAGCTGGAAATCCTAATCTGTATGTCATTGTGGTTTGTATGGGTGTTGAACCATGCAGGTTCAGGATGTTCTAGAGGCAGCGAAGGTACTTGAATGGCTCAAGGAGAACTGCACTATTGAGTACATCAGACGATGAGTCTAATGTTATAGACTGTCTGAAATGTCAAAGACAGCTAGCCTGCAAATTTTGCCGAGCTACCTTGGTGGAGTATGGACAAACTGAAGGCTTTTGCCAACTCATCTGACCGAGAAAAAGGGTTTTGCCTGCCAATGCAATGTAGAGTTTGTTTTTGTTTATAGCACAAAAAGGAAATATCACACATAGATTGCAAACTTCGTCCAAATTCTTTGTGTTATGTGTCTATAATTGAACATGCTACAGATAACTGTCATAATTAGTTGATAATAAGGATGAAATGATGCGTTCTGCTGCATTGCTGCTTAAAGTTCCCGTCTGCCTAGCTTCCCCCATTTGGGTTTGTGTGTCATGCTGACTGTTTGTCAGGCACTGTTCACTTCAATTTTCGCTTCTTTCAGCTCCTAACTGAAAGAAGGGAGCATAGTACAAGAAAAACTTAGTTGTACTCATCATGTAGTAATACAAATAATAGCTACGGCCGATTAGAACAAACGCAGTTCAGTTTACATTTTAGACATGGCTGGATTACTGAAATTTTAAGAAATGATGACTAATTAATGTCACAGACAAATCAGAATCTCATCCAAGTTTCCGATTATGATGATCAGAAGGTACTACTAGAAACACTTCTTTTCTTTCCCAAGCAAAAGCCCCTCAAATATCTTCTAAACCCAAGTTCAAATCCGTACACTACAGTAGTGTACACTGGCACGTACTCCCTTCGTCCTCATTTAACTTGTCACTATTAACCGTTAGTGTTTTAACTTTCACCATTAATAGCTCTTAAACGATTAATCTATGATTAGTAAAAGTTATATGGTTGTATTTACAGATTTGCTATTCATTAAATGTTTGATATTTTGTAATCTGTCAAACAGTCACGACGCCCGTTGGATTGTTGGATAGACTTTGATTTTGGTAGGGAGTCGATCTCCGGACCGGTTCCCAACTTGGGCTGGCCCATGTATTCGTTAACCTGGTGCAGCCCGTTAGGACAATTTAGAGTCTTGATCTTCTAGATTTGCACGCCAGTCATAGGGTGTCAAAATTTTTTGGTGAATTCCCCTACTGCGCTGCAGAATTGGGAATTGGGTGGTGACAGGTAGACGGAGAGCATCATAGCTTAAAGATGAAGCATCTCGCTTCTCGCCTAGGGAGCGGAGGGAGGGGCAGATGAGTGCTTGCTGCAGAGGGGGGAGAAGCGAGTGTTCTCCATCCGCTGTGGAGCTCACATCGCGAAGGTGAGGGAAAGGGAATAGTAAATCACAGGACGATTTTGAATTTGTTTTTCTCAATCTAAAATAGGGTGGCAGATTAGGAAGGAGGGTGGAGGTTGTTTAAATTTTGTTGCTGGTTCTAGCTACACGGGTAGATATGTGGATGGGTTTTTGATTTGTTTTTTTATGCATACGAAGCTTGCATTTGTGTTCAGGATCGACGAGGTATTGCATAATCAAATAGAAGGGGAGGGTGGGGGCAGCTTTTTTTTAGGTACTAGCAAACGGCTCATGCGCTGCAACGGGTAACAAAAAGACCTACGGTGTTCATATAGCACAACTTGTAGTACAGTCAACAAAAATAAAATCAGGCATGTCCCGATAGAAGGAATGCTCATATCAAATATAATATCAATTCATTGATTGTTTCATTGTTAGGTGCTGACATAGTGAGACACTCATCCAGCAGAATTGGTATAAACAGATTACTCTTCGAAAAAGTAGTTGGCAAATGATGCAAACAAGTTAATAAACTGGTTGGAGGACAATTAAAACCTAAACAAATTTGCTAATGCCAACCATTATCACACCATGACGCCACAGGTTAGCACATACGCTGTATTATGGACCCCCAGAGTTCAGCTAAGCTCGTAACAAAAAAAATGCATAATGTCAATTGCAGAGGAAAAAGTTAGCACACCTGGTTTATGAGAACAACACGGTGGTCGTGCAGCTGCTTCTTGATCACTCGCAAACCATCGTCTTCCAGATGCTGTCCGCCTTTACTGTAAAACCCCTTAACAAACCAAGCGAAATCCTCACAAAGGTGCCAAACTGAGCAACCAACAGAAGAAGTGCGCAGCCGCCCACAACGAAGTAGCTGCCTAGCGCCGGGACGCCAATGGCCTTGCCCAGCCTGACGTGCGCGGCGCGCTTAGTAGCGGTGGTCGTGGTGAAGTTCTCCTGGAGCTCGTCGGCCATGCCAGCTTCCACCATATCGTCCATGTGTCAATCGAGGTACTCTGTGAGGAGCACCTCCTCAACATGAACCTAGAGGAGTCAACACAGGAACCCGAGCGTCGGGCGGTAGTGTAGCTGCAAGCGGCGTTTAGGAGAAGAGATTCACCGGCGGGGGTGTCGAAGTGGTCAGCGAGGAGAATATGGATGTGAGAGTTCGATCCACCATGGCGATAATTAGCCAATGCTAACAAAATGCAATATCACCTTAGCCAAGCTATCCAAGCTATACGTGAAGAAAAAAGATCAGTCCTCAAGAGTAGGTATCACTCCTGTGATTTAGCTGAAAAAAATGATTGGTCAGTTCAAATGACACAGAGACATCACATGAGTTATACTTGAGCAGTACTTTTAGAAGAACAAATTGAGATGCTTTTATAATATCTAGCAGCTGAACTTTTATAATACTGAAAGAAGCATCAGGTTGCATGTGAGCTCCTAGTCTCCTACATTTTGTCTAGTACACAGCATGGAACATCAAGAATCAGTTAAATTTGAGGCAGTTGTACCTGCTTACCTTATCCATACATGCAACGGAAATTGGACATCAAGAAAGCAAGTTAAACAATATAGAAGGGTCTATTGATTAACTAACATTGCTCAGATAAAGCCACCAACAGAACCAGAGTGGACTGATACTTCTATGTTTATTTCATATCTGAATAATTCCAAAGAAAATGCATTATGTATTTGTAGCTTCAAGGAACACGTATAAATATGTAGAAAATGTAGAAAGCACAAAATTGACAAAGGTGACATCCTAAAGCTGCATCCAAATTCTAGAGCCGCAATAGTGTAGCTGTAGCACACAAGCAAGAACCTGACACAAGGATCCAGAATTTCTTATTAACTACTCCACACAACAATATTAAATTCATTATGTCGAGAATCTAAAAAAATAAGGCACCGAAAAGTTGGTTAATTGGATAAGTCAACCAAAATGGAGATATCAAATAATTGTACCTTTAGGGTGGCCAAACTGAAAGATTTGATGTGGTAATATGCCAAGATTGTCAGGTTTACAGAGAAAGCATGCCAAGATTTGATCATTTGATACAGTAAACTCATGCATACTGTGGTCTGACCATTATTTGACCCTTATTTTTGAGAGAATATGCTTATCTTTTTTTCCAAATGGCGAGAACACACACAAATTAGCAACTTCCGAGCTCTGATTCAATGGCCATATCTAAATGTTAATGTACAGGTAATTAGGCACTTAGGCACTGGAGGCAACATCTTAAAAAAATCAATCAATAAGGCAACGCTAGGGAGAATTGGTAGTATGTGGACCTAGAATAAGTTTAATATCTCATAATGCACACAAAGATCAAGAATAAGTCAATCCAAATGGAGATATCAAAGAACTATACCTCGCACATCCTGCTACGGAGAGTCGGAGACCTCACCGTCCGCCAGCCATCACCCCCATCCTGCAATGGAGACATCGCCATCAAATGCCGTCATGCAGTCCCGCGCTGTAGTCATCGCCATGCAGAAACCATGAGATTTCACTCACATCACAAAATGCTAAAAATACAGGTAGATGGGTTATATTCAGTACAACAATGTCATCCATAAAAAACTTGAAAAGCTACTAACAAGACAAGCTATCCAGAAAATAGGCATGCCCCAAGCAGTTTCCTCTCTCTGTACTCCTGTTAGTTGATTGCATTTTTTTTCTAACAACTTTTTCAACAAAGTAGATTTGCATAGCAGCACAAATAAAAGGGTTGATATATTTGGAACTCAATGCAGGTGATTTTTCATTAGAACAAAAAAATTTACCCTGTAAAAATTTGAACATTTGAAAATTCAAGGAATTTGAATACAGTCAGATCAATGTTCCTGGTGGCAGATAAGGGCATAATTTTTAAAATATATGGGAACATATGAAACTCTATGAAGGCATCTCCTCAAACACAAGAAAAACACAGTAATAGCCTGTATTTTGTTTTCCTGTGAATTTCTTTGGGTAAAGCATAAATCCAGTCCAGTAAAATTCTGATCTTGTACTAAAATCGTTATGCACGCAATACAGTTTATCAAGATATTCTATTCAACCTATTAATTGAACAGCAGATCACATTATCCTTCTAATGGACATTTAAATAGTCATGTATGTGAAAGACCATGCAAAAGTGTATGTTTTTAGTAAATATGTACTAGTCACAGGAGTATTCCCTGAAGCTAGCTTAGGCCAAACCATAAAACAAATGTTTACACAACCTACTATACCTTTGACTGAAACCTGTAGAACACATTTGTATGGCACCATTAATAATGTTATTTACCGTTCTATGGTACCAGGGAAGCATGTCTTCATGGCCATATTGGTGCAAGTATGTGACAAAATCCAATCACATGACAAATATCCGCACAAGGGTTCACCAAATGTAAACACATACATTACCATACACTCCCATCTCATCCCAATTATCATTTTGCAGAACTTAATAAAAACATCATACTCTTACCATGTAAGGAACAACATAGAGCTTTAACATCATAAAAGGGCCTATCACAAAGGTCAGACCAGCGAGAATCCCAACTATTGCTAGCCAAGATACAGGTGATGTTATCACATCCTTATTCTCATTTGGTTGGAACAGATAACTGCTTGGTTCAAGTGTGAACCTACCCATGCTTAGATCTTTGTACAATGTTTGACTGGACCATAGAAGAATGTAATTGTTAGTGGAAAATAAATACGTCATGGGTCCAAAAATTAATCAAAAGAAAAAAAGCAAGTTGGGAAAGAATTGAGAGGGCCTAAGAGGTTGCCCTTGCATCACCCACACGAGTGCAGTAATTGCCACGTTACATGTTTAACATCTTCTGAAACCAAATATGGAATTGAAAGGATATACAATATGACTATTTCCTAACAGAACGGACATCTACAACATATATGGAGGAGCTGAACAACCCAACTATCTCAGCTAGGTAGTACAATACAATATTTTTTCATTCATTTAGATGACAAGAGTTCTTGATCATGTAAAGATGGCATTCATCAGTACACAAGATGGATTATCACATTTATTTAGTTCCATAGTATTCTCCATTTTTTCAGATCAAAAAGCCATTAATAGTTTCATGATCTATCATGGTGATTTAGAAAACAAAGCGAAGCCATTAATAGATTCATGATCCATTTTTTCAGATCAAAAACAAAATGATTACATCTCCATATAAATGTGATAATCCCATCTCCATTACCAGAAATGAAGTTTTGTATTATCATTGAAGAACTAATGAATTAGTCTAACTACTGGTTCAATTAGTTGGCAAATGAATCAATTGATTTTACTCGTTTGCTGACCAGGTTAATTGAGTCATGTTTTTTGACAGGTCATGCCAACTGGAACAATCAAAGGTGGCACAAAGGTTATCGAACAAGCCACCCAATCAAAACTTAAAGCAAGTCATATACTGAATTAAGCCACTTTAAAGCAATACAACAACGTAGAACGCTGTCACAATCACCAGCATCATAGTATTACATATTGCACGGCAGGTGCAACAAAACCATAAGCTACAGGGCGTCAGGAATAGGGCATAGAGACCTGGAGGACACGGTTGCAGTAGCAGGTGATGCCGCAGTTCTCGAGGTTGAAGTAGCGCTCGCCTTCCGGGAACTGGTCACCGAGGTCCTTTTGGAGCTTGGAGCCGCTGCCTCCCGTTACCATCCACCAGTCCCACCACCCAGAGGCGGCGCCGGCGAGGTACCAGAACCTCGACCTGAGATGACGGCGGTTGGGGGATCGTGGATAGGCATTGTCATAGGTGATGCGATGGGAATCGTGAGATGACGGCGGCTCTAGATATGACGCGATGGCACGAAAGCGCTCGAGGCAGCGTTCTCCCGGTTCTAGGGTTTGCAAGAGAGCGCCGCTGATGGGGGTCGGGGTGCTGCGGGTGGGTGGCCAGCGAGGAGGCGACGCTAGGGATCAGGGACGCGGGGCGGTGTGAGGAGGTGCCGGCCGAGGGGGAGGGGAGGAGCGCGAGGAGGCGGCGGCTGAGGGGGATGGGAGGAGGGCGAGGAGGCGACGGCGCGGTGGCATGAGGAGGTGGTGGCTGAGGGGGGAGGGGAGGAGGGCGAGGAGCTGAGGGGCGGCGGCGCGGTGAAGCGGCAGCTGATGGCGAGGAGCACAAGCAAACGACGGCGACGGGAGGAGATCGGGGCGGCGTCGGGTGAGGAACTGAGGATAAGGATTAAGGAGCGATGCGGGAATGATTCTGCAAAGGATTACGGATTAATCTTGCCATTGGATCTGTTGGTTTTATCATTACCAATATAATTTTTTAAAATTAGTAAAGAATCCATGTTTTTTACATGTGTTTTTAGTTGTTTTTTTTTCTGATTCGTTAAGTTTTGATGGGTTTTTTTTTGTTTTCTATAATTTGAATATACGCACGTGAACTTGCATGTATTCCGACGGCCAATTTTTTATACATGTAATTCGAGATCTATGGGGAATTTAGCTAAAGTCATACTTTTGTCTTTTTTTATATTGGTCTCAACCTGAATCGGGGGTCTTAGCTCTTTAAGTCTAGTCAATGATTAACAAATATCTAATCATTTTTCTGAAATATTACACTTAGTTTTTGGTAGGGTGTGGAATTTTTGTCACTTTAATCTTGATTTTCTCTACCAGCTAGGCACCTACACATACACTATGTATTTTCTTTTTTTGTCACTTATACTTATAAAATACATATACTAAATTTACAGATATCTTAACCTCAACTTATATATCTATACTAATATAAATTATACCAGATCCAATTCTTCAATCCTGCGATCCTACCGATCCCGCCATCCTCCCATCCGTCGCCCGCACCCGCAGTAAAGCTCGAAAGAAGAAAAGAAAACAACCCTGCGCCCGACTCCTCTTCGCCTCCTCCCCTCCGCCGCCGGCGCCCGCCCTATGCGGCCGGCTCCCCTGCGCTTGACTCCTCCCCGCCTTGCCCCCTGCGCCGCCAGCTCCTCCCCTGCCCCGCTGTCTCGCCAACAACCGCCCGCCCTGCCCTGGCGCAGGTTCCCCTCGCTGGAACCGCACACCCTGCGCCCGCGCTACACGCCCTCGTCCGCCCTGCCCCCTGCGCCCGACTCCTCCTAGCCTCCTCCCCTGCGCCCGGCACCTGCACGGGATCCTCCTCGCCGTCGGCATCATCTCCGACTACTTTGGACCCCTTGTATCCGTAAGTGCCCCCCCCTCTCGGCCTCCTCCTCTTCCGTCATTCTCTTCGTACTTCCCCTATGTTGCGTCTGCCCGCTCGTGCTTGTGTGCGGTATGCCCTAATTGCCGCCGCCCGATCCCCTATTGCAGAAGGTGTGTCGGTGCCTGCTCCGCCACGGCGCGCTTCCTCTGTAGGAGATCATCCGCTGCGTCGAGCTCTCTCCCGGGCAGGTGAAGAACTCGCTCCTCGTCCTCATCCAGCACAACTGCGTCCAGGCCTTCTCATCCCCCAGAGGTGAGCCCATCTGCAAATCCACTTGTATGACCTGATTCAGTGCGCTGATTGTATGTGACTCCATTGTTTGGGGTTGTAGGCAGTGGCGATAAGACGATAACGCACTACCTGGCCATCTTCGACAACATCCTGCACAGACAACGTTTCTCAAAGTTCCTTTCTGTCATCCGTGCAGACATCTTTCTATCATGCAGGCAACATTTACTTGGTTTTGGTTTTGGTTTTAGTTTTAGTTCTCGAACAGCTGCCATAGCTCGCGAAATGCTGATATGTAATTTCAATGTTGTCAGATTGTACTCTAATCTTGTTCTCCACTTGTGAAATGTGGGTTTTGATTCTCACTGTTAAATGCATCTTACCATGATTGATGATCCAGGGTGGATGGCATGGGGCTCTTTTTAGTAGCACTGCTCTAGAAGGTAAACGACGTGATAATCAAAACACAACCCATTATCGGACCTGGGGTTATTCGGTATGTTTAGATCATTCTAACTTACATGCTTCTATTAGATTGTTCATTTATGATGCTTAGACTTTCCTTTGTGGTTTCAGGTGTTGCATTCACAAAATATTTGATTCATCTACGTGCATACCAACGACCAAACGAAACATGCCAAGTTCTAGAGGTACTGCTACTTCCAATTGTCCTCAATAATAGGGTTATAGACCAAATTTCAGTTTTATAGATATCATGGTACCTTATTAGTTCAAACCTATCAATAAACCTTTTATTTGTCATGTCAGATCGATGCTCATTCTGGAGGAGTTAATGACATAGCATTCTCGCAGCCAAATAAGCAACTTTGTGTTGTCACTCGTGGAGATGATAGGCTGATAAAAGGTATTAGACGCTTCTTGGATGGTTATCAACTCCAGGCGCTTACAATTATATGTTTCTTGTTGTAACAGTTTTCTGAAGGCTTATAACATTTGTTCACCATATCTACATGTTGGTTCCTAATCATCGGCAAAATATGTTAGAAAAGTTAGTCGATATAGCGAAACGACGACTAACTTTTCCGATCTTGTCAGTCATTGATCATCTATAAACATGCCAGATGGTGACACAAGAACACAAGAAAACACACGATATTTGTTAACGAGGTTCAGCCGAAGCCTAATCTTTGGGACTCTGATTATGGGTGCTCCTCCCTAATTAACATAGCATACCTAACCGCTACAAGTCCATGGCCTCGCCGCCATTCTCTCCCTGCCGCCTGTGCTACATTGTCGTCACCATGGTTACATTGTAGTGCATCCCCTTTATTTAAAGGGTTGTCGGGTTATAGAATCCGACGCTAACTCTAACCTCTAACACCTAATATAACTCCAAGTCCAACTGTAACCTAATAGGACTAGTATATTCGACACATATTCTAACAAACTCCACCTTGGAGAATATATGCCACCCAGAAGCAGTAGAATCACCATGTCGATCCACCGGTCCTCTAGACTTGGGTTGTCTTCTTTGTAACTTCACCGCGAGCCGCCTGACGAGTCTACGCCAGACTCGCCGCCATCAAAAGCAATAGCTATCCCAGTAAGAGCTTCCTCCTGGACTCCACCTGCAATAGTGCACTCTCGCAACTTGTAAAGATGCATCTCCATCTTCTCTCCAGTCATCTTGTACTTTATGATCTTTATGGTCTTCCTATTCTGATTAGCTCGGAATAGGACTAGTATATTCGACACATATTTTAACAAACTCCACCTTGGAGAATATACGCCACCTAGAAGCAGTAGAATCACCATGTCAATCCACCGATCCTCTAGACTTGGGTTATCTTCTTTGCAGCTTCACTGCGAGCCGCCTGATGAGTCTACGCCAAACTCGCCGCCATCAAAAGCAATAGCTATCCCAGTAAGAGCTTCCTCCTGGACTCTACTTGCAATAGTGTACCCTCGCAACTTGTAAAGATGCATCTCTACCTTCTCTCCAATCATCTTGTACTTTATGATCTTTATGGTCTTCCTATTTCGATTAGCTCGGAATATTAACCCTTCTTCATGCAAGGTTCCAAGCGAAATCAGACTCCTCTTTAGCCCAGGCATATGTCTGACTCCTTAAAGAACATATTTACCTCCATCTTCCATCTTGATTTTGACTTCACCTACTCCCACGGTCGGATAACCTGTGTCATCACCTAAGTAGACAAAACCAAACTCACCAGGTTGGTATGAAGAGAACCACTCCTTTCTTAGTGTCAAATGAAATGAGCTAGTCGAATCCAATATCCACGCTTCCGCATCCATAGACTGTATACTTGACATAGTGAGAAGTTCACCATCACTATCTGAGTCATTTGAAGTAGTTACCACATTAGCCTTAGCTTTTTCCTTCATGTTGGACACTCCTTGCATATATGTTCCTACTCATCACATCTGAAGCACTGCACCAACTTCTTTTTCTTCTTCTTCTTCTTCTTCTTTGCCTTACGCCCTACATGCTCTTCTTTGACTAGCAAACATTCTGCTTGAGATGTTTCACCTTCCTTGTTCTTTCTTATCTGATCACGAGCCAACAACACAGAAGTGATATCTTTAGTTTGGATGGTCTCATTGCCATACGTCAAAGTAATCACCACATGTTCATACGATTCAGGTAACGAATACAAAAGAACTATGGCCTTGTCCTCATCGTCAACTTTCACATCCATCTTTGTAAGATCTGTGACCAATTGATTGAAGACGCTCACATGCTCTGTCAGATTTGCACCTTCCTGCATTTTAGTCCATACAACTTCTGCTTCAAATACAACTTATTGGTCAGAGTTTTGGACATAAACTGAGCTTTCAACTTCTCCCTAATTATCTTTGATGAGATCTCCTCCATCACATGGTATATGATCTGATCTGAGAGACAACCGTATCAACCGGTTAGACCCCCTTCAAAGCCTTTGAAACTCTTTATTGAGCTAACACATCTTTTACTCTGGTCTGCCATATTCTAATTTCATACCTGTCAGCGCCATCTTGCCAACCCTCGATCTGACTGGCGTCTTGTCACTCGAATACTCACCTTTCTTACTAAACTGTTCAGTACCATCTATATTTATCTTCATAATCTTATCTTATAATTCGATCTCATACATTAAATAGCAGAACTGCCTATTTAATATATAGCCGATCTGATCTCACCCACACCCGTGTGCCTCCTTCCCATGAACTCGTGTAAACCGCGTCGTTGCCTGCCTGTGCAATTGAGCTTTCCTGGTTGTATCAAATTTCGGTGCACTAACCGCTGTTATCGAGTCACTATGCCGACCCTTGATCTTGGTGCCCCGTTTTAAAGTGGGTTGTCGGTCACCGAGTCGGCCAAGAACCCGAATGCTAGACGAACTCAGCGAATCCCAGTCAACAGCACGTGTCCGGCTCCAATTCGAGTCGGCCTCAGGTACTTCTCGACTTGCGTCCTGTGCCATCAAAATTTGCCACGCCCTGCCTGCTGGATCCTAGCGCCTGGCCTTCCGCTGTATGACTCCATGATGAGCACCCTGCCACATGCTCCAAAATCCACGCACTTCATCGGCTCACAAGCATACGCCATGCGTTGCATGCAACAGCACTGCATACACATGCATGCATGCAGTCCAAGTCACGTGCATGTGCTTTGACCATGCAAAACACTAATTAAATTAGTGCATGCGGCTCGTAGCTCTTTTGTTCTTCTCGTGTTGCACTTCTTGTTTACCGCATGCACGTCTCGTGCATAGCATGTACTTCATACGTCCTGTCCGTATCTTTATACATATCATAGTCGTAGTTCTCGTGTTCATTGTCCATAACTACATCATTCTCGACCCTGCATGTCCGTCGCGTCGCGCCACGCTCACCGGCTTAGCCTTGCCGCCCCTAGCCTCCCTGCCGCTGCCGCTTGCGTTGGGTGCGCTGTCTATAGTGCTACCCTCTTCGATCTCTCCGGTTGTCTTCGGTTACGCTCGGCCTCGTCTTCCGGTCACGTTCCGCCATCGCCGGTCTAATTGTGAGACGAGATCGTTGCCTCCGAAACGTCCTCGCTGTCACCATCCGATCTCATCGCTACGACTGACGATCTCTGTCGATGCGCGACCACATCTCGTGTTTTCTCTTTCGTATATCAACTTGATCCAATGCTGAACCATCCGCTCTGATACCACTTGTTAGAAAAGTTAGCCGATATAGCGAAACGACGACTAATCTTTCCGATCTTATCAGTCATTGGTCATCCATAGACATGCCAAATGATGACATAAGAACACATGATATTTGTTAACGAGGTTCAGCCGAAGCCTAATCCTTGGGGCTTTGATTATGGGCGCTTCTCCCCAATCAACATAGTATACCTAATCGCTACAAATCTATGGCCTCGTCACCATCCTCTCTCTATTGCCTGCGCTACATTATCGTCATCATGATTACATTATGGTGTTCCCTTTCTATTTAAAGGGTTATCGGGTTACAGAGTCCAACGCTAACTCTAACCCCTACCACATAATATAACTCCAAATCCAACTATAACCTAATAGGACTAGTATATTCAATACCTATTCTAACAAAATAGTTGGCTTGTATCCTTCCAATTTTACCCCAACTTTCGGGAATGATATGTATTTCAGTAAATTACATTGGTGCTCCTCAAGTTATGTGGTGGTGATTACCCCATCTTACTATTTTCTATGTTAGCATGCTTATATAACCATGAAATATTGTCACATCCAGAAATTCACCAGAATTTCTGAAGCTAATTTGTGCAATAAATCCTCGTCTAGAAATCAGCCGAGGTACACAAATCGACAATTTGATAAACATAGTCTACTTATAAAAAAGACACTTAGTCTTCACACAGATGAAATCAACAGCGAAATGGCAACTAGCGTAGCTTCAGCACCAAGCCACAGGCAACTCAACTGGGGTATAAGCCAAACACCAAACTCCTCCTCCTTGTAAATCTTCACTCTGATGATTGCAATAATGCAAGATTGAGTACCACTCACCGTACTCAACAAGCCACACAAGGAATGCAATGTAATACAACAGGGTTCCAAAGAATAGGCATAGTATGGCTCATTTGCATAAATAGCACTTAAAACTTTTGCATTTAAAAACACCGAAAACAGTATAGTTTACTCATTAATCAATATTAAACCACTCTCCGAACAACGCTCCAACGCAGTTCAGGCCCAAATCATAACTCTCCAAACGGCGCTATCAAGTTCCATCATTTATCACCATTAATGAGCAGTGTGGAACTAATCACAGAAAACATTGCTAGGCTTGCCCTTAACCGTGGGCACGACTATTCGAATAGTTTTACTCTGGCTAGAGATGTACCAATTTACCCACAAGACACAACTCCACAACACATCACTGTTTGTCTTAATACCACCATAGTATCTTGGAAAGGAGTTGTTATAGGATTATCCATGTAACTCACACAAAATGAGAGCCTCCTGTCAAGCCTCCGGTCTCCGGTAGGGGTGATCAAGTGCCTTCCCGCAAGACGGCTCAATGTCCAAACTCATGGATTTATTGTCACTGCCATACGTGGACTTATACCAGCCACAAACCTGCCCTGGTGCCTCCTATTGAACTCGTCACACTTCAAGTCCTACTATCCCATTCTAGCTTGTGGTTAGCACGAGTGTTGCTTCGCAACAAGTAGTCTGCGAACCGATCCTTAACTGTCATAAGCACCGCTAGCAACAACACAATCCTGATGCTCACAACCCACCATTCAGTCAAGCTTTAGTTGGCACAATTAATTAGCCAACCACGATCAACTATCATGAAAGAACAACCATTAATTATCGATGAATGAATTATTAGTTTCCCACATAAAATGACGTTACAGTTTCTAAGCATGGCTAAGCAGGACCTAAATAATATAGCTAGATCAGTAAATAGTCATTTAGCTAGTCAATACTATTCACCCAAGGTATCAAGGCACATGTATAATAACAAATTGGCCATAATAAACAAGGAGTTTTGGATAATAAATAAATACCCGAAATAATGACATTCTAAAACATTTTATGCAATAGCGTTAAAATAAAATAGATTTCGCAAATGATATCAACATGCTAAAGGAGATTGTCATATGACTTGCCTTGCAAAAGAAAACGTCTTCAACAAATCCTCCGAACTCTTCCGAAACCTTTGCGATCCTCCGAAACGGCGATTATACATGACTACAAGCAAAACGAGAAAAAAACCCTAAGAAACTCTAAATAAATAGTATATAAAAAGTATATAAACAGGTAGATCATAATTTTAGATGAATTTAGGAAGAAGAACGGGTTGAATCGGAGTTCGAACGAAAAAGATACGGCATCCGAAAGTTAGAATTCAAAATAAATCCAAAAGAAAAAGGGAAAGAATATTCTTAGAATATTCTCTAGATTTTCGGATTAACATAAACATTGGGATAATTGCTATCACTCAGGACCCACTGGACTTGGCCCTCATAGACTAAGTCCATAGACCAAGGTAACAGAGGGGATGGTGGACCAGGTGATTGGGTTGCCACGTAGCTGAGGAGCTGGTAGCTAGGGCTGAAGTAGCAAGCTGACATGGCAAAGATCTAGGGCTACGAGATCAATGGCTTGGATTCAATTTCACAAGATCAGATGGACTCCGGGTTTTTAATGGGAATCAACGGCTTAAATTGACTTCAGGGAATCGGATGATCGAGATATATAGAGAATAAATACATGTGTCCTAGTTGTCATTCACCAGAGAGAGATCCATCAGGGCCCAATGCCGTGGGGTCCACTGATCGATGTCCTGAGTGCGTGGCAAGCTCGTGCACTTGGCTATGGTGCATGCCAGTGCGGCACAAGGCAGGGGAGGTCAAGGCGGCGACCCACGGCAGGGAAGACATCCGGCAAGATGATAGCAACGGGCGGCAGGGGCGGCGGTTTCCGGTGTGAGGACGAAGGTCCGACGAAGACGCCTGGATGGAAGAGGAGAAAAGGGGCGCCGGCTCGGGGAACAGTAGTTCGACGGCGACATCCGACGGAGGCGGATGACGGTGACATGGGCGCAGATCGGCAATGACGTTCCGAGGACGGCCTGGGCCGGGGCACTGCGACATGGAGATGACGCCGACGATCGGACACAGAGAGGAACGAAGAGGGGAGCAGTGGCTGCGGGCTCACCGGCTGTAGGAAAAGGCGAAGATGCCGACGACGGTGTCCACACAGTGACCGGCCGCGGCTGCCCTGTAGAGCAGAGACGGCGGCATCACTGGAACAGAGCAGCGGCGCGGCAGCAAAGGAGTGGAGGGTGGCGGCGCTGGATACAGCGGCGGTGACGCTAGGCGTAGCGGTGGCTAGATCGGAGCAGGGGCACGGCGGCTAGGGCACGCGTGGGAGGTGTTGACACCGAAAACCGCCGGGGCCGTTCGGCGCCTTGGAGACACGCGAAGGCCTGGGAGATTTGCTTCACTCCAGTGCAGGTCCTAAAATCTTGAGGTTCGTAGGCGTGCCAGTCAATTTGACCCTGCAATTGACAAGGAGATGAAAAAAATTAGATCAATGAGCCAATCTGCTGGAAGCCGATCTTGACTCGTCTCATCGGCCGATGGCCGATATGAACTGTGGCACTTATACACCGACTGGAAGCCGATGATGGCATGAGCAGTAGCATAATAATAAGCAAATATCAAACTAGCCGATTGCCGAAGGGATATTTACAAATCGGCTATGAACTGATAAAATAAATAAGCAGCATGCATAAATAAATAGATTGAATAAACTCCAGCCGATTGTGATTAAAATTACTAGTGTCACCACAAAGATGCTGCCCGTACCCGTGCCCGGGCCCTTCTCGTGCCCGCGCCCGGATCTTCGCATGTTGTCCGTGCCCGTGCCCGGGTCCTTGCCTGTGCTCGTGCCCGGGTCCTTACCTGATGTCGTGCCCGTGCCCGGGTCCTCGCCTGTGTTCGTGCCCGAGTACTTGCTTGCTGTTCGTGCCCGGGTTCTCGCTCGTGCTCGCACCAAGGTTAGCAGCGATTTTCTAAGTGTTTGTGACAAATCGGCTGGATATGAAGATAGCTTATCGGCTAGGCGCTCCGATAAAACATCGCATAAAATCTATCGGCTTATTAAGAGTAGAGTTATTATTACCAGTCTAGTAGATCGGACTCAACCGTTGCAGCACAGACTGGTGATGATAACGAGACTTTGATGAGCCGATAGATCTAATGCGATTGTGATGAACTGTGATAACTTATTGGCTATACATTCCGATAAGACGCTTGCACAAAAAATATCAATCTAGCAGGAATAATTTATCGGAGGCAGTTTAGTAGGTCGGACTTAACCGATGCAGCACAAACTGTCGATAAGTTACACCCAGTAAGCCGATACGATCTGTGCACGTGTGATGTGATATACCTAATCGATCTATGAGGTCAAACTAAACTGATGTAGCCATAGACAAAATAGATATATCGTGGTAAGCCGTCCATCATGAACCGACTAGAATATCGGACTTAACCGAGGAAGTTCTAGCCGATGCGGTGTCCGGGGTAACGAGACTTCCCTCTCGCAGGAGGTCGAACTTAACCGATGCAGCCCAGCTCAAGAAACAAGAACCCGTCAAAGGGGTGGCGATGCGCCGAGATTATATTAATCTGATTGATGTAGATCTCTTACGCAGCACCCGGGCATACGTATTTATACCCCGAGTTGACATGAGTCCTTATTGGACACGGTACATGATTTCCTAATTACAACAGGAAACACTAACAGGACCTGACCGGACACGAGGTCAGGTTTTCTAAAGATAAAATATTAATCCTTGCCTAATTAACAATTAACTGCCATACTGTGGCCTTCATGGCTTCTCTCCGGATTCGGTCCCTTCTGGATCAACTTTCATTAGTTAACTGTAATCTTCTTCTTAACCGAATCTGACACAGAGCCCTACCAAATTTTGGCATTAACAGGAGGGCGGCGGCTATATATGGGCCCGGGTAGGGCACAGGGGTGGCGGCGTGCATGAGTCCTACGGCAGCACAAGAGCGCGTAGCGACCGGCGAGTTTTGTGGCGCTCGGCTCGGGGACAGAATCCGGCGACGAGGCGCAGGTGGGCCGAGGAGGAGCGAGGCAGGCCGAGCAGTGGCTGTGGCATGGGGCCGGGCCCTGGAGGGAGGCAGGCCAGGGTGGCTTGGGAGGAGCTATCGGGCTGGCCCCTGGTTCGGCCGAAGGAAGAGAGGAAAAGAGGAAGAAGATGAACAGGGAGAAGGGGAAAAACAATAAAGGGAAAGAAAAGGAGGGAAGGGAAAAAGGGAAAAAGGAGGGGGTTTTCTGGAAAGAATCCAAAATTTGGAAAATTGGAATTTAAGAATTCGAGGAATATTTTCAAATCGAAAATTGTAGAAATATTCGGAATTTTGGGAATATTTCGATACCCGGAATATTTGCATATATATGTATATATACACACACACACATTTGGGATTCGGACAAAAATGAGGACATTTAGGGTTTTAGGGGGAATGTTTTTGGAGCATGGAAATTGTGAAAATGCTCGAAATTTTAGAATATTGGAATGGTGGAATTATTTGGGATTTTAGAATATTCCAAGTATTGGGGTATACATGTATATATTTTTAGGGAACAGAAAAATATGTGGAGGAAAATGGATTATATTCTGTGGGAGTTGGACAATGGAGAATATTTCACCGAGGAATATGTGGGGGAATGAGGTCGAGAAATTGGAATATTCGGGGAATATTTGAACTTCCAAAATACGTGAATATTTTGGGGATGCAGGAAATTAGAATATTTTTTCCCGGAAGGTGGAATATTTAGAATGCTGTAAATATTTTGGGGGTCAAGGGGATATAGGGAATTTTTGGGGTTTTCGAGATGAAATAAAGCCGAGCTCTGGATTTAGGTTTTTCAAGGAGACTAGGGTTTCGAGAATGACACCCAGACATTAAAAGAAGGGAACTAGAGTTCGAGTTGAATATGGGAATGCCAATGGATTGAAACAGGAACGACCCGTTCAAGGAAAAAAAGGAATTTTATTTTATATTTAATTAATTAATGAAATGATTTTTATAGCATTAAAATTAATTCTGGAGCTCCGAAAAGTCCGAGAAAATTTTAGAGAGTTTATTAAATCACGGAATTTACCGGAAGCGAAAACCACCACAAAACAAGGGTAAAATTTTTATTATAAATACTTCAACGCTTAAAATATTTCAACCAAACCTAGGGAATACAAAAGCATTCAAGTATTTAATTAAAAATTTAAACTTGGGATCTTTAATATTGGAAATTTCAAAATTTTATTGAAGCACTTTCACATACATAATTTTTTTCAGTTTATTCTTGTATTTCCATTTACCTAATATAATTTTTAATTAGGCTGATTTTCAGGGTGTGACAAATACTCACTTGGGATGCCAGTTGCCGGAGCAATTGCAAATATTCAGATTTGAGAGAATAAAATAGCTAATGCATGTTTTCATATTGTAATAACTGATTTAAACAGGAAGATGTATGTAATTGCCTTTTATTGGACTGGCTCTACTGATGACGTCTTTGTTAACATATACTCATGTTACTTGATGTAACCAACTACCAGGGTCAGGTTATATTCTAAGGTATGGCTTTCTTCTCCCAAGGTGCATATTTCGTCATACTGCTTCGCTTTACTAGAACCTGAAAGTACAAACTGTGGCACTAACCAAGGATGTTTGAATTATCTTGGAATTCAAACTTAAATTCGCAACTGAAGCTTGATGCGTTCGTGATCTGATCTTGATTTGGAGTCTTGGCTTTGCTGCAGTTACTAATAAAAATTTTAGACAATGGCAATTGCGTCAAATTTATTAAGGCGGCTGCAAGTTCTCTGCTTTGCCAGCCAAGTGGGTCATAGTAATCTATGACTTTTAACAAAACAGCTTTAGGTGAATTTGCCTTACCAGTTCTATGATCTTTTCAACATTATATGAGTCTTTCAGATCGGTAAATTGTGAATAATTTGTCACTTTTTTTCGCGATGTTTTATATTCCAATCTACTAGATATGAAAGGAGTGTATCTCATATTTTCATATATATTGATAGCTTTCACCGTTAGAAAATTTTCTCCTTTGTAGTTCAGTATATGTTAAGCGCAACCTGAATACTTTTTCTTGGAAACAACATGGAACAACAGTTGTGCATGTTTGTAATTTATTTCAAGCACAGATTGGTTTTGATGGCCTGCCGATGCTCTAGGTAGCCAAAATAGTGTTACTGTTATCGGCTTCTTACAGAAGATCCATTGTTTGATGTTTCTCTGGAGCATTAATGATTTTTCTCCACTGCAGTTCATCTTATAGAAGGGATAATTGATGAGGGGGACAGCACAGTTCACGTCTCATGGGTCTAGCCTAGAGTACTTGGAATTCCACAGGTGAAGGCCTTGCGCGAGCGGCTGGATGCATGGGCTGGAAAAGTTCACACTACACTGTTGTCAGTTGAGGCAGAGGCCCCTGATCTTGTGGCTGTATCGATAGTTTTTTTATTTCATTCTGGGTAGTGGATAAAATTCCCATTTTTTCAGCCAATTACTGACTTCTAGAGTAAACATATGGTGTAGCACACTACAAACCATAGCATGGGTGAATCTGAATACATGGGTGAATCTTTTACTTTATATACTACTTGTTTGCGGAGGGGAAGAAAATAATATGTTTTATCAGCCTTGAAGAGATGTAAATGTGCCGCTGGTGCAGCAGCAATATGATAGTTTGTAGTGTTTTGCATCATCTGGCATTCTCTGTTGCTTTTATCCATGATGATGTGAAAAGGACATATTGTGTCGGCCTTCCCTGCAATGAATCCAATTGTCTTTTTTTTTTGAAGTGTAACGGGTGCGAGACTCCGTGATATTCAAAGCGGTAAAGTCAAACCATTTAAAATTTTTTATTGATGAATTGGTTACCAATTCTCAATACTGTATAATGGACACGCTTGCAATACAGTATGCAATATGAGTTGCATTTGCATGGACGCATGGGGAGTGATATAGGATTGGATGAGTAGATGCATTGGGGGAAGCTGCCACTGACTGGAGTCAGGGATGCTACAGATTAGATGGAGAGATTTCTGTAATTTGAGTTGCATTCTGAGTAAATATCATCCGTAGCACAAAGATTGAGCCAAATTCAAATGATACCATAAAATTTACTATCAAATAATTACTTATGCAGGATTGATATGATCTAAGAAAACAATTTTTGACATATCTATTGATGTATCAAAAGAAATGAATGTGAAAGCAATATCCCTGACGGCGCATGAGATATCCTAAAGTGTATCGCAAATGCTCAAAATTAAAATTAGTTAATTAGGTGTAGGCTATTTCTATATTATACCGATATTTTATTTTGGACATGTTTATGCCAACAACAAATTAATGGAATAAATTTATATTGCTCTTTTCTGTATGGACATATATTGACCTCATATATATATTAGCATGATTAGAAATGGTTAAGACTGACTACTTACTTTATTTCCCTACGTATGTTCTTAATACACGGACATTATACTATCTCTTTGACTTCATTATGCATCTCGACTGATTATACGAAAATTAACGAAATTATGGCACCGTAGCGTTAGCACGGGCATATTACTAGTAATATGGAAATGAACAGCTTCAATACTAACTAAGTGCAACTTAGGTATAAATAAAGTGCAACTTATTTGTTTACTTTGTCTTTTTGTTAATTATGCGAGAACACCTTAGACTTGTACCGTAATTTACAACTCGCCACGTCAACGCTAACTATTGGAGTGGTGGGGTCTCAAATAAAACTAAATAAATACTGTAACCACCACACCTCAAAGCAAACTTGATGTCGTGAACCACAATTACGTTACAAACTTATGGCGCTGAACCTGAAATAAATGAGATACTCGACATAATAGTCTTAACCAGTCCTCCCCTAGATATGCCTGTCAAACCACACGATGGTGGCGACCAAGAGACTACATATCACCAATGACTCGATCTACACTAGCTATTAAGCAAATATCTCAAATATTTCAAGATCATATTTGTGTTCGACTAGCTCCTAGGAAAAACACTAGTCTCACACGTTCAATTCAAGCAATGATATATAATAAATAGGTGTACAAGTAAATAAACTAAATCTACAAGATCAAAATTACATAGACTAACCGGCCAAATAATAATGTTCAACAGAAGCTCATCTACCCATACCATAGGCAATCGACTAGGGGTTGGCCCCCTTTAAAGAACCATCCTAAAGAAGCTACGGTTCCCACAATACTCGACCTACAACAAGTTAAGCAACAATAATACAAGCAAGAGTCAGTACATTACCGAGATAATGTATTGGCAAGAACAATCCTATTAAAGCTACATGCAAGCTCTAAGTCAAGGGAAAGCTATTTCTAGTCTCATCTTTGCATAAAACCAATTTTTGTTCACAAGCATTTGCAATGGTATTTAATAAAACATTATAAACAAATATAATAAGTAAGGAAGTGATCAAAATAATAATTTTTCCTGTTTGTTGCCCTCCACGGCAACAAACCATCATAGCATCATCATAAGCATATTAATCATCATAAATTACCAATCCACATCTCAATTTCATAAACACATTTATAAAACATAAATTAAATTTATGTTCATGGTATGTCACTATGTCGCTCATGACCGCGAGCATGACTAATCGATTAGTTTTGACTCTGTAGAGTTTGTATAGCTTTACCCACATAATGTAATTTCTCTAGTTTGTCTTGTGCTCGCGAAGCACTACCACACTCTACACATTGAGAGCGGTCTACATGTCACAACATAGCCTTTACATTGCTCAATGTCTAGCCTTGCACCAACGACAGCAAGCGAGAATCCACACCGAGGGGCTACCTCGATGCCCCTAGGTGGCGGGTCCATGCCTTAACCTAGCATCGTGGCAGCAAACAACTAGTTTCCCCACAAGGCACTATACTGTTGTATTGGACAGACTTAGACGCCTAACACCATTACAGGTCGTTAGGTAGTTCCTATGAGCTAATAGAATGACTTAACCCATACTATTTCGGCCTACCATGTACAAGGCTAAACATTGGACAACTTAATGAGTTAAGGCCATCTCATTCGGCACATGTGGTTGTACGGTAAACAATAGAGGGTGACATAAAGTTTGGTACTTAATCGACTCAGGCGAACACTCTCCCTATCAGTGTGCAACTACTCTATATGCACATCACTTGCCACCCAAGTCTAAAGTCGGGGCTTTCATCATTTTAGTTCACAAATAACAAGAGGCTTCACCTCTGATTAGAAGTTATAAAATGTCTATTTTCAAATGTATAAAGTGATCATAATGTTATTCAGCATATTACTAAGCATGGCTAAGCATATAAAAGAATAATAAGCAATTACAAGCCCAAATGAGCACAACTAAAGTACTCTATCCATCACTAGGGCTACAAACAGTAAGGAGTACAAGGTTTCAAGGTGGATCATGCAACAATTAGGTTATATCTACTAATTTCCACATTTTAAATATCATTATTCACAAATATGCCTGTAGTTTTGCAAACAACACAGTTCATTCCCCAAAACATAGGATTCAATTTGATCAAGAGAGAGAAGAATACTCTCCTTACTCTTGGATACCTAGAGCAACAATTACTTCACTCCTTCACCGACTTCAAATTCGTCCTCTAAAAGAAATTTAACGTATGATCGAATAAATAGCAAATAATGTGAAAAATCCAAAATGCTCTAATATGCATGAGGTTTACACAGTAGGTTTCTAGTGATCTAAAGTGAATTAAGGTGAAGTAAATTCTATTTTATCTCTTTTTATTTAGGAGTTATGAATTTTACAAGTTCTTCAGTTAAAATACGGTATTTATATCCTCTATAGATTTTAGAGATACTGTGCCAGGTGTTTTGCCAAGTGTGAGCTTTAGGCAGTGGATAGGTATTGGTTTTAGATGATTTTTAGTAAAAGGAGTTCTATATTATTACTTTGCATCTAGGAGATATAAATTCTAGGAGTTATATGCGTGAAATACGATGTTTATATACTATGCAGTTTTTAACAAGTATTTCATGAGAGGGTTTTGTCAAATTGTTATTTACATTATTAGAGAGTATAACTTTAGATGAAAGATGGTAAAAGAAGTTCTAATTTAACATTTGGCCTTTGAGGGATATATTATTTGGAAGTCTCATACGTGAATACATCTAATTATGAAATAACGTCAAATATCCAATTTATTCTAATGTGTGTGAGACCTATGCAGTGGGTTTGGTACTGGTATAGATGAATTTTTAGTGATGAAATTTCCATTTTATCAACTTCCATTTAAGAGATATAAGCTTGGCAAGTTCTAGACATATATATATATATATATATATATATATATATATTTATATATATATATTATAATATAGAGAGAGAGAGAGAGAGAGAGAGAGAGAGAGAGTACCTAAATGTGTATTTCAATATATATGTGTTTTAGGATTAGGTTTTATAGAATATAACTTGGTGAGATTTAAGAGGGAAGTGGTGTGAACTTACTGGCATTTAATTGATCTTAATTGGAGTTAAGATAAATTCTTTGGGGTTTTGAAAATTATTGTACATATTATATTTTATACAAAACACTTATCTATGGCACAAATCATAAAGGTGTTTTATGTACTAATTTTATCTAATCCTCTGCTTACAGAAGTAAAGAGCAAAATATTCTGAAGCTAACAAAATTGGTTTCACCTTATTTGAAGCTCATATGAATTATCTATGAATTTTAGAAGTTAGTACATACTTTTATACATTAATCATATTATTTATCTATTACCAAATTGTGTAAAGGTGTCTTTTGTGCAAATTTAACCAAGTTTTAGTTTACCACAGAAAAGTTCCATATTTTGTGAATTTATCAAATCTTGATTTGCCAAAATTAAAGTTAATATGAAATGGCTAAAATTTGTAAAGTGTTTATGCACTTATATATATATATATATATATATATATAAAATATCATTTTTGAGATATGTTAAGTACTGGATATTCCAGATCCTAGTCTGTAGAAATAAAGTACATAATTTTGTGATTCCAACAAATCTTGTATCATCCAATTTGGAGTTAAAATGAATTAGTTATGGATTTTACAAATTTACATATTTTTAGTTGAACAGATAATAATTTAACCCTTTTCTTATAATTTCTCAGATTTTAATTAGTTGGGTCCACCAGTCAGTGAGAGGTAAAGTGCAGAAAAGTCCCTGGGTTTCCTAGAAATATAACCTGCACTCCCTAGCCACGTGTGAAAAGGGATTCCAATAATAGCACTTGAGTTCTTATATATTTACAGTTAGGTCATCGGGTCCACATGTCATAGAGTGTGTTCTTATTAATTTAATCCAGCATGTTTTAACTCTTTGCAAATCAGTCCTTACGCTATAGTCTTTCTCTACTGCTAGCGAGTCCCACATGTTAGCGAGACTGAGCAGGGGAAGCATGAGGCAGGGTGACTGGCGACAGTGTTCGTGCCTGCTGGCGTCGTGGCCAACAGAGAAAAGGTAGAGGAGATCCAGGCGAGGTTGCGGGTGGTGGTCTTGTCTCCATTGGTGGCCAGAGCTACGCCGGCGAGGGGCGCAAGCGGCGGCAACTTTCGGGGTCAAATGCCAATGGCTCTATGGTTCAATTTGCGCAAAGCTAACGCATGCATGCACTTCCTTAGAGCTCCAGGAGGCTCACCAATAGTTGCGCTAGGTCCGGCGGGGTCAGCACAGCAATGGCGATGCCTAAGACGGCTCGACGGCGGCGAAATCCAGCAGGCCTTCGTCGGCGACGTGCTTTGGTCAACGAGCTTGCCAAACAAAAGGGTGCACGACGTCATGTGAGGTCTAAGGTGGCTACACGTGCGACGAATCGAACTAAGTCTCACCGGTGAGTGAGGAATCGATGGCGGCGACTCAGATCGAAGCCGGGGAAGACGATGATCAATCTTGAGCTTCGTATCACCGCAGTTCGATTCCTTCGGTCAGCGGGTTCAAAGAGGCGAGGCGATGACGTTGGCGCGAGGACTTGGCCTGCGATGTCCTGGACTGATCGGAACAGCAACGACGTTGAGGCAACGGTCTGTGGAACAGCGACAATGCACGGCGGTGACTTCGGTCGGCAATTCCTAGGGCAAGTAATGAGAATATGGAATGGTTAGGAGGTGTTGATCACGTTCCTTTGGTTAAGAAAGGGTTTAGCTCACCGGAGTTAGCTCGGGCTCTATCAAACACTGTTGACGGCAGAGATGATAACTTCGCCGCCAGTGATCCTAGGGGCTTTCTTTGGTTTTCTCGGTGGGAACGTGAAGTAGAAGAGGAGGAGAGATGACTGGCACAGTTTGGAGTGAAATGGTCGAGGTCTTCTAGAGTGGAGCTTGTCTAGGTTTGTCTGTAGGCTGAGAGGGAGAGGAAGGAGCAAGAGACATGTTGGTTGTGGCTTGCTGAGGTGTGTCCACTTCTACAGTGGTCAAGGTGGGCCCCACATGAGAGAAATATTTTTCACACAACTCTGAGTTAGGTTTGGGCCATGACTAGTGGGTCCATGTAGTGACATCCTAGGCGAAATTGAGGAGGATGGCTAGAAATTTGGTGAAACACTCTGTCCTGAGCAGTGGTGAAGCTTTACAGTGGGCCAGGGGTCTTTTGTGGGTCCCACATGAAAGTGACATGAGAGAGGAATTCTCTAGAGGCTAAGTGTCGAAAGATTGCTAGCTAGTTGTCTGCAGATATGATTTCACTAAGTTACAGTAGGTTTTTAGGGTTCGCAAAATTACTGTGATAAGATGCATATGTGTTTTACTAACCTGCCAAAATCCAAAGCTAGAGACCATATAGTTTTAATGTGGCAAAAAGATGAAATAGGTATAGTGACAGTTTTCTGCAGTCCATTTTATGCCTAGGATTTTCACTTATTTCATTTATGAGTTTTCTTCAAGGATTTAATTAGCTAAATTTTCTGGTGGTAGGGTACATCTTGGTAACACCTCTTGGTCGAAAGGTACTGCATGAATAGTCTATTTTTATTTGGCGAAAATAGAACTAAGCATTTATTTTGGCTAGTCCTCCTCAGTTTTGCTGATTTGAAGGATTTTATTGAAGTACTTATTGAAGTGATTAAATCATGTAAAATTTATAGTAGATTAATTGCGTTGTATAGTGATTATAGAAATTTTTCCATGATTTTATGTTAATCCAATTATTTTTAGGATTTCCTTAGGCTATACAAATGCATATGCATCCTATTATGGAAATGCACTTTAAGATCAAAAATAATAGAAATAAAGCAATGCACATGAGATGTTGATGAATTCATTTTTCTCCACATTTTTATGTCAACTTTTATTTATACACTTTTAGACATATTTCATTTTCTATTTTTGTAAATTAAATCTTAAAAATCTTTATACACCAACCCTTAAGCATTTTAACTTAATCAAAATTTTTATGCACAATTGAATATGTATTTCTTCCATTTTCAATTGACCTAAAGAGGGTTATAGAAATTTGTAGTATGGATTCATGTGCCGTGTTTTGTATTCTCTTATATCTGTATATTTCCACCTAGGGTGAGTTTATGAATAAATTGAAATTTTGACTATAAAAGTTTTAGCATACCCCCTTTTTAGATTTACACTAGTCAATCCACCTCTCATTTTGCTCCCTTGTATAGAAACTACAGGATCTTATCTTCGAGGAATTTTTATTATTTTATTTCAATTCAAATTTTGAAAGTCGAAATTTGGGTATGTTACAAATTCAATAAAATCTAGATGCATTTTTATGTTGTTCATAAGGACCGCCCATTGGTAATACCTTTATATCATGGTTTTCAGGATGCTTAGGTATAAATGAAGTGCAACTTAGTCATATATCATGGTTTGATGGTTCTAGAACATTGGACGCCATTTTTTTATTCGCGTTTGCTTGTGTATATGTTGCTTAAATTGTAATACCTTTTTTTTTCAAATTTTAGATGGTAGAAACTGAATTAGATGATGAATACTCAACAACTCCTGAGCATGATTCTAGGCAATCTGATTCTGACCAAAATTATGAAGAAACTGATGAAGTTGAAGACAATAGCAACAATGAAGGTGTCTTTGACACACTCAAGTCTTTGGTATGTATGTTATTTATTTTTTTTATGAGCACTCAAGCATTGCAATGCATTTTTAAACAGACGAGATTTTTTATATTTGATTATGTGTTTTTTATGCCTGAGCACACAGATATGTGGATCACTAAAAAGGAAAAGTAAGACCCACACAAAAAACTTGCTTCTGAAGAAAGAAAAGCACAAGGTAAAAAAAACAATGCCCCTGTCTTTTTTAAAATAGAGCTAACAAGCACTTTTCTTAATATAAATTTTTCGCTTCATTTGTTTTGTGTGTTAAACACAGGACACATCTCCAGCTAATAAAGAAAGAAATTCCTCAAGAGCAGCTTAAAGCTCAAAGACAGAACATCATTTCCCAATAATAAGGAGCAGGTACAATGCTCACTACTTTGCCAAGGTTGTTTAGAGTCTTAGCCGTCATCAAAGGGCAATCATTGAGGGATGTCCATTTGCTAGTTTGCTCAATTTCAAGAAATGCACCATCCCTCAGCCATTTGTCAGGATAGCATCTCAAACAGATGTCAAGTGCTCAGATATATACATCAATGGGGAAGTAATTACAATCAGCCCACTCTCAGTAAACCGCATACTGGGCATTCCAATGGGGAATCTGAGATCAAAACTGACAGTGGGTTAGCCAAGCAGTTTCTTCTTAACCATTTTGGCAACCACAAGTTGCTGATATCCTGTTTTGGCAACAAGTTGATGAAAGATAATGGTGGAGACAAACTTTACCTAGCAGATATCAAAAGGTGCTTTATGTTAGTTGCACTTTCTACCTTCCTCTACCCAAACGCAGACACCAACACAAGCACAAAGTATCCAGGGCCACTGATGACATTGAGTCAAGCGACTAGTGGGAATGGTCTAAATTTCTTCGTGAATAGCTGATTACATATATTGCAAAATTTCAAAATGATGAGAAAACTAAATCTCAAACATCTAAAGAACTTGGAGGCTGCTTGTATCTCCAAGCTATAAGTGCATTCTTATAAAAAAATTTTGCAATTTTATCAACTCATTACTATTTTTTCAACAACCAGAATTCTGAAGTCTAAAATTTGAGAAATCTAATATCTCTCTTTTTTTTATTCTCTCTGTTTATTTTATAGGTTAACTACCTCGATTCCAAAAACTTTGGCTTGGCAAAGATACCAGTAGGAGTACCAAGGATTTGTGCATGGGGTGGCGAGATGATAAAACTTTTCTCAGAGATGCATAAAAAGCAGAACTTATTTGGGAAATGCCCTGTAATTATATTTTTCTTCCTGAACTTTTTTTGTGAAAGAAGGATGAAAGGCCTGAACAACACCTATAAGTTCATTTTTTTCTGTCCTTTTTTCTCACTGGTTTTCTCTAGGTTTCTCTTTCTCCATGGAAATATCAAAAAAAGTGAAACCATTGCATGAAACCCCTTATATCCATCAACACTGGAAACTTATCTTATGACCCAACATAGACTACATCTACATCATGCAAATCCATCATACAACAACATATGAATAATTTCTTTCACTCTAAGGTAACATTTTTTTTATATTACATATTCCGTCAACTTCATACCTGAGAAATAAGTTCTCTCAGAAAAAGTCAAGTCTATAACTTTTAAGTTTTTCAATTTGATTGGACCAAATACAGGTTATTGATGAAATATATTCAATTTGTGATGGTTTCACTAGCCATAAACCCAACACAACACAAATCATGACTGCAGAGTTAGCTTGCAGAATCATGCATTGCATTTATCTTTGCAAAGAGCAGTTATTCAATGAGACAGCCAAATCTTTACATGATGATTTTGTTCAAACAAGAGATATAAACACAGATGATAATAACGGCACAACCAATCAACACAATTATCAATCTGGGCACAACTCAGTGGACTCTATAACGACGGATAAAGTGCTTTACAAAAAGAGACATGCTAGAGGTAATTATATATTCCCTTTTTCTTTCTTCCTTTTTCTTTTGTTTTACCACCACTCTACAACTAATACATCTCACTGATATGCGTTTTTACGTAACAAAATTTTTTGGACTCTATTGGGACAGAAATATTACCTTCAAATGGAGACACACAACTTCAAGGTGACTACTTTTTTCTCTCAAACCCTCTGTGTCAACATAGAGAAGTTTTTTGTATTTTTTTGAAAATTGTTGCAGCTTATAAAGTTAAAGTACATATTACTCAAACTTGTTGTAGTTGCAATTATCGATCACGCGATGCAGTAAGGAAGAAGGTTTGTAACTTTTCCTTTATCTCTTTTTTCAGGTTTCGTGTTCAAATATGTTTTTTACATTATTAAAAGGTTCTATTCTATCTATTTTGCATATATTTTTCAAGCTGCAAGCTCAAAACAGTCTAAAAGCCCACCCACAGATGACAATTGTGTAGTATTTGAAAAACCAATAAGTGACAAATCATCCCCATATGATGATTCTGTAGTAAATCAACAATCTATATGCACCATTCCATCTCAAGATAACAAAGTGAGTACATTTGTTTCTTAATTTTAATTAATCACTTTTTTCTGTGTATGTCTTATCTATCCTTTTCTTACTTGGGTCTTCTGTTTATATTAATATTATGTCTTCTTTTTTCAAAATTAATTAGAGCCCTGAACCTTTTGAATTGAATGGTCCTAAAGATATTGTTGTTGATATAAAAAATTCTCATGATGTTGTAATCCCAATTGAAACCAAAAATAATGTAAGAAAACGATTTTTGCTCACTAGATTTCATTCTATTTTCACCATTTCTTTGAATGAAATCTAATGAAACATAAATGATTTTTTATTTTTTATAGTGTTCAACGGATTCATTCTTGTTGACTATCAAGAGCCTATGGAACAAACGAAATTACCAGCACATAAGGAAACATTAGATCCACAGAATTTATTATTAACACAGCCATCTACCGAGGATGCAACTGAGCCCCATCGCAACAAGAACTCTCTAATCATGGATAACATCAACACTACAGAACCAATGATATCAACCGCACCCCCCCCCCCCCAACTGAGTCTTGTCTCATGGAAGAGCACGAAGACTTTGATTTTAACACAACAGAGGCTCAACATAATGAAGATCCAAAATTAATCTAATATGTTTTAAGTACAAATTATGCACACATTATTTCTCTCTTTTGTCAATAATTTTTGCAATTTAATTTTAATCTTTTTTTGGCTAATGTTTTCTCTGCAATGCTCCAAGCTTGCCACATTGATTACCTAGAATCTCCTGAAGAAATAGGAGATCCAAATTTGGATCTTGCTTTAAACAATATAGCAATGCCATGCATTGGGAAGGCCACTGAGGTAAAGACAGCAACACTTGACAAAATTTGTCATTGCTAGATCAAATATAGCAGAATTTATCTAATGTACATTTCGGTTTGCTTTTACTTGGAACTTTTTGGGAAAATTAACTTAGATTTAATTTCATGGAGTACTATTAGTTATCAACTCATATAATTTGCTTTTAGATTGTTGCCCACTCTCTCTGTCATTTTTTGTAGTGACCATTGAATATAACAATTTTTTAGGAGCAAAAAAGCCATGAGCATATGTGCATTGACCTTTGATTATTCAACTATAGTCATTGAAACATGCAACCGCAATTACTTGATTATTCAACTAATGACATTACTTCTAAAATACATATTTTTTTCTCTAAAGGTGCTACAGCAGACCACCACCAGTAAGATCATTACAACTGACCAAAATGAATCAAATATATTCTAACTACTGCCTCCTCTATCCCTATATTCATGTGTTTTATATTTGAAACAAGCACTCGTGCCATATGAATGTGTGTAGTGTAATTATATATATATATATATATATATATATATATATATATATATATATATATATATATATATATATATATATATATATATAGACACACACACACACATATCCTGCATATGCATATTTTTTTATTCATGCTTGCTTTTGTTTCAACGTGAAGTATGTATTCAAGTTTACATTCTAATCTCTTTTGTTCATTTTTTATGAATAACACATATGTATTTGAAGTTCACATTTCTGTGTTTCTTTTTCTCTATTTTGTATGTGTGATGTCACAGCCCTATATCTAATTTCAAGTAATTAGGGTTATGCCCTACCGTCATTAGAGTGCACAACTCAAATTTTTGCATTGTCACTTCATGCAAAATTAAAGTTTGCAATATTTTTAAACTCTCACTAATTAAACCCTAATCGGCAAAAACCAAACATTACCAAAATGTGCATCAAATTGAACAGAAGTGTATATGGGAGATAATTTATTCAAATATTAGTTTATTTACTATGAATTAATATAATTTTTCCAGAATTTAATTCATTAGTTTGGACCCATTAAATATTCCAACAAATTTCAGCCAGTGTCCTTTTCTTTGACATATGCATTTGTATAGTCTAAGGATTTTCTAAGAATTATTGGTTGCACATAAAATCATGGAAAAATTCCTGTAAACACTATCCCACATAATTGATCCACTGTAAATTTTACATGATTTTATCACTTCAGTAAGTACTCCAATAAAATCCCTCAAATCAGCTAGACTAGGGAGCTAGCTAAAAATGAATAGGTATAATTCTAAAATTCACCAAATGAAAATGAAGACTAATTAGACAGAGCCCTTTTTCCACAGTGTGTTCCAACATGAACCCTACCACCAGTAATTTTTTCTCAATTTAATTCCCAAATAAATCACATAAAATAATAAGAGCAAAGCCCTAGGGACATAAATTACACTGCAGAAAAACTGGACCATTATGCCTACTTTGCAATTTCACCAAAGAGAAGCCAGACCACTTCTAACCACGAAATTTGGCCAAAAGATTAAGCACATCTTTCTCTACCTCCACTAATTTTCCCATAATTTATACTCCTCATTAACCTAGTAAAACAGTAATATAAAGACTGCATGTTGGACAGCTCACAACACTTAGTCTCTAGAGAATTCTCCTCTCATTTCTCACTTCCAGGTGGACCCCACAAGACCTGGCCCACCTGTAAGCCTCTGCAAGTCTTGGGACAGTGTGTTTCACCCAACTTCTACCCATACTCCTCTCTTCTTCCTAGGTTTCCACTACTTGGACCCACTAGTCATAGACTAAATTTAGCCAAAAATGTGTAGAAAAAAGTTGTCTTACATATGGGACCCACCCTGGACACTGTGGAGCTGTAGCAACTCAGCACTTGCATGAACCAACGTGTTAGCACCTCCTTTCTCTTCCTCTCTCAGTTTACAGAGCACCCTGGCCAGCTTAGCACTTGGAGACCTCGGCCATTTCGCCTCAAACTTCACCAGCAGCACCTCTCTCCCTTCCTCTCCACGTTCCCACCGAGAAAGCCAAGAAAACCTCCAAGGATCACCGGAGACAGAGCCATTTTCTCCTCTGCCGAAGGTGTTCGGTTGAGCCCGAGCTAGCTCCGATGAGCTCCACCCTTTCCCAGCCACCGGAACATGATGAGCACCTCCTAATAATTCCATTTTCGTATTACACAACCCTAGGTTCGCTGGTCAAAGCAGCCGTGTCGCCGCCGTGTTCTGTCTCTGCTCTGCAGAACCGCCGCCGTAGTGTCGCAGCCGTTCCGGCCGTCGTGGTGCATTGTCGGCTGGGCCACTGCGCCACCAGCGTCGCCTCAACCCCAGGACCCCGAAGCCCTAAGGAATCGAGCTGAGAAGCCGCGAGCCACGAGATCCCTTTCATCTTCTCCCTCTCCGGCCAACTACCGCCGCCGTCCTTTTCTTCTTCACTGGTGAGCCGTGATCCGATTCCTCGCACTAAGACCATTTCTAAGAGGTCTCTAACCTATTCGGCACCTGAGCTAAGTCGCAGTACCCCGGGAGAAGGCCGACGACGTGGTCCCGAAGGTTTCCGCCGCCGCTGGACTAGTTCTGCCGTCGCCGTTGCTGTCCCAGCTTCGCCAAGACCAGCACGACCCTTGGTGAGCATTTTGGTACCCCTTAGAAGCTAAAACATGCTTTGGTTCGGCCAGAAACCGACCGTAGCCTAGTCAGCCTCGCCAACCCGAACATAGTCGCCGCTTATCCTCGTCGCCGGCAAGCTACAGTTCACCTCCAACCACCCCGCTTGCACCGATGTGTTCGCCTCGTCTTCCTCTGTCTTTATTCTGTTGTCCGCCACCCGAGCCGAGCCGCCGTTCGCCGCCGCCACCGCCGAGAAGCTCGCCGCCTCCGCTCTGACTACGCCTCCCCTGCTCTGTCTCGCTGACGTGTGGGCCAGGCTGGAGAGAAATAAGAAAAGATGAACTGATTTATTTTCCAACAGAAAAATGGCCAAACTTTGAAAATCCATAACTATATCATTTTAACTCCTTTTTGAGTGAACCAAATTTTGTTGGATTCAGTAAAACATTTACTTTATTTCTGTAAAGTAAAATATGACCAACACAGTATGGGAAATCTCCTCTAAAAATTTGTATAATGAATGTATATTTTTGCATAAAGAAAATGTAAAAACTTGGTGAATTCACCCTAAATAAAAAATACAGTAAACCCAGGTACAGAAGCCTCACCAAGCCCTGTTCTTTTTCTGTAACATGAATATGACACTTTGTCTATGTAAATCATATACTAGATTAAATGATATAAATGAAAAATGGAGTATATATTTTTCCAAAGTGCATAAAAGTTTCATTCTTTTTCCAAAAATAAATTGGACCTAGGATCAGTAAGCTCCTTTTGGCATGATTGTCATGTCTGTAAAGTATTATAACACTTTTATATACTAAAATGTATTTCAATAATCATTAATGTATAGGGACTTCAAAATTTATAATAAATTGATTATAAATCCAAATTGAGTAAACTCAACTTTGTTAGAACCAGTAGGTTATGCTCTTTTATATAAAAATATATGCCTTCTTGATATCTTAATAGAAAATGTCAGTCAAATATAACAACTTAAGGTTACAATAGAAATAATTTCAAAACTGTCATTTTCAGCCTTCCTATCTTGTTATTTTTGTAACTTTTAAACCGTAAAAGATTTTGAAATAATTCTTTCACTAAAATTCACTTTAAAATGTTAAATACCTACTGTATTTATCTCATAATTAATTGATTATTTTGCATAGACATATTTAATTTGGTTCTTATTTGCATATTCGCTTTTATCGGTAGATTCAGACAATTCGGAGTACGAGGAGCAAGAACCAGAAGTTGAGTGTGAACCTTCTCTGCAGCAAGGCAAGCATCTAAGCAAGTATCTAAGCATATTGAACCTATGTCTTCAATAAATTGATTTGTTTACGAAAACAATATCTATATGCATGTTTCGGTCTATTTTTAAAATGGAAAAACGGGTAGAATCAATATTGCCCCATTTGTATGCATTTCCATTCCTTGGTTGTTGATTCCATGTTTTTACCTTCACCCCTGGTTAAGGACTTTGGGATACTTTTATTTTATCGAATGCTTAGCCATGCTTATCTCTAGACTTAGAAAAATCCGATAGATGGAGCTATCGGTTCAAAACTAGTTTAATACGAATGGATGGGTTAAAATCTGAAAAGAATAACTTCTGATTCATAATTAAGAATATGTTTGACTTGGACGGATGATAGGGCAATGACGGGATGGTGTTTCCCCGATGCATGTAGCTCTGTCTGGGTCGTTAAGAACCGAACATGTTGACGTCTATTCAAGCACCCTACGTACTTCCACACGCCGGGAATGGGACGGCTTAACTCAGTAGCACGGGAGGCTATGGCCATCTACGCCTGTTCGTTAGTCGTGAGGATGGTCTTTCCTTTGGAGGGCCTCGTGCGTGCCTGGTTTTGGCCGGAGGTGCCTCCCGCGACGGTGAGCCCGCCTTAGTCACCCTATGTGTGGGGCTAAGTCGTCGGGGGCCCAGACGTGGTTTAGGTGGTTAGAGCTAAGCGTGGGAAAGGTTTTGTTGTGACCTCTAGTCCGCACTCAATGTGTAGAGTGTGGGTACCGACGGGTACGGATCAAACTAGAGTGTAGCCGTTTGGCTTCTATCACATCGTGTGGGTAAAGATGTACACCTCTGATCAGAGTAAGAACTATTTGAATAGCCATGGCCACGGTTACGGACGACCGCTTGATGTGTTCCTCACTCATATTAGCATCAAACTTGGGATATGTGGTTATGGAATTATGTGGTTATATCATGACTTAGGATAGTCATGGATGGATGGGTTTATATGAGAAGCTTTGATGTTGAATATGACTTGGTTTTAGTCATGAAAGATGGTATGCTTGTATAGCATATTTATTTGGACAATGGTGGCCCATTGTTGATGTTAGAGCATGGGATTATGCTCATTATTCACCTCTTTTTTAGAACATATTACTTACTGTCATAAAATTTCAGATTGTTATATTTTGCAAATGCTTATAGTTTAAGGTATTATTTTGTTCAATAAACTTAGCTTTATGCAAAATCAGATCAACATAGCCATATTCCTTGATATAGAGACCAGCATTACTCCTTTGTACTATTAATATTGTATAAGTCTAGCTTAGTACCATTCGTACTCACACTGCATATCTTTCAGGTGAGAATAACGACGACGTTGATGTGGTCTACTATTATCCCGCCGAGGGTGGCGAGGATAATGTGTAGTTGAAGTTAACCTCTATCCCCAGTCAGTTGCCCTGTGGTTTGGTATGGCACCACTGGTTTTATCCTCTATGTTTACATTTCCGCTGCTATCTTTTGTGCTACTCTGAAATGAATTAGGGTGTGTGAACCCTCTATGTAATATATATAACCCTGCTGCTCTTTTATCCATGTTTTAGAGTACTTGTGATGTTTATCAATTGCTAAGATGAACGTGTGGGACTAGAGATTTCCTGGGCTAGTCACACACTAGTAAGAATTTAGAAATGATGAGATGCAAGGATATTGATTCAACTGTAGACCATGTCCCCAGAAGTGTGTATCGTGTTTGGTCGCCACCTTCGTGTGGTTTGATGGGCACACTTCGCCGTTTCGGACTGGTGAATCAACTCTCCAAATATCTCCTTATTTCTGAATTCGGCGCTTTGGATTTGTATTATGAATGGGTAAATATTATGGCAAGGCTGCGATGAGGATGGATGGTTACTGCACTTATTTGGTTTTGATTCGAGATCCTATTCATCTAGATATTTCGCGTTGCCATAGTAAGTACTCTCCATAATGCACTTTCGGGGTGCCCACATATGCCATTCAAATATTTTAATTTCCACTTTTTAGACGACTGGCAATGTGACGATAATTCTCACTCAAACCAAAACCCTTTGTTTGATTACAACACCTGTCAACCACACCTATAAGAGGAAAGTAAAGATACAAAAAACAGAAGAGCTTAGATACTCGCCAAATTTGATAACATAATCAATCCAAAAACTGGTAACATAAAGCCATACCTTTGTCAGCATCTTTTTTATCTCTGTTGTATAATTTCTTTTTGTTTATACTCATTATAACTATATTTAATTAACATTTTTACAGGGGTATCTACAAACAATCAGCAACAATCCAAAAGACAAAGTATGTTGTGGGATCGCACTGGCCCTTCTTTCCATCTTTTTGATTTCCTTGATGATTCAGGTTGTTTTATCCCGAATCTAAACCTTCGGAGACCAGTGGGCCAACCCTGTGATGGAAAAGATTACAACAATGACCTTGCAAAATTCTTATATGAAGAGGACAGAAAATATTGGGATCCATTAAAAGACAATGACATAGCTGAGAAATGGGAGGTTATAGGCTTTCATTCTTCTATCTACTTTCAAAGAAGCATAAGCAGCCACATCTATACATGAAACTTTTTTTCCCGTGCGTATTTTTCACTCTGTCTATGCGTGTTTCTTATGTTTTATAAGCAAAACAGATATCATTCTTGTTTACAGAATTCCAATTATTACTTATAGAATTTACTAACACACCTTAATACCATCATTTTTATTTTTGTTTTCAGTCATCTCAAAATGACGAAACACAATCTAGCATTGATTATGTAGTGAGAACCAGCAGCAGTTATCAACCAGCTGTAATCCTCCATTTTTTTTATCACCCCCTTATTTTTTTTTATGATAATAATTTTGTTAACTTTCATGAATGAAACTTCTCTTCCTATATCAATTTTTCTTTTTCTACAGGAACAAATCACAAGTCATGCCAAACCAGTAGTACACAAAAAGTCTGAAACAAGCTCTTCTGTTGCTCAAATCACAACAAACCCATATGGAGATTTTCAACCAACTACTAATACACAGGACTCCCCAACAACACCTGCTATGTGACCCGCATCTAAAAAGACACCCATTTGTCAACAAATCATACACATTGTAAGAATTTTTCATGTATATATTATTTTGTATTTTTGTTATGCAATTATCCACTAAAATTTTTCAATATTCACTTTTTCTCCTGCAACTGTTGTCACTTTTGCAGGATTCACAGTCATCTCCGGAAATTGGTTACCAAAAGAAAGTGCTATCAAGATTACCAAATGTCCTAAACAATCCAGATCAGCTATACAATCAGACCAATAGAATCATCAGCTTTCCTGTTTATTCAACAATCTCTTCTCATGGCAGGCTAGGATTTCATGGACCCAAATGGATTGTGCAACCAAGCAAATTTAAGAGTTCTCCATATGATTCCTGCCTACCAAGGCGATTTGTCACAGCCCAAGAGATAAATCGTTACAACTTAATCTGAATCAGCAACATTAAAGAATACAAATAGTAAGTTCTCATACTGAAATTGATCCCATATAAATGTATCATTTCCATAGCCTACAGAATATTAATTATTTCTATTATGTGATTTGGTTGTCTGTAATTTCAGTTATTTTCTTCAACTTTTCTATTCTATTTGCAATTTTGTAACTTTTTTATTAACAACAAATATACAATTATTGTGGACAATGTGAAAGTTATGTGGCTCTGTCTATCTAATTCATTCAAACCCAGAAGTCATGCCGAATCATATGTTATTAATGCATACGCCATGAAGCTATCTAAAGACGACAATGACCAGTTGTACAAGAAATTCTTTTTCTTTCATACAACAACTATAAGTCATGTGAACAATTTTTTACATTATTCTTTTAATTATTTCATTGCTCATTAAGTCCCCTGGTAGGACTTATGTCATTTTTTGATTTGAGATTATTCTTTTGTGTTTAACATGAACACAAACAGATAGTACTGATGAGAACATGAAAAAATATGGGAAAAGAAGAAGATTTCATGAACACAGTAGAAAAAGCCTTTGCAGTTGCTTCTAAGAAGAGACCTCTACACAAATATAATCTGGTTTGTACAAATATATCACTTCATTTTTTTCAATATACCCTTTTAACCAATCATATGTTTTGATTCATTTCCCTTTTCCATCATTTTTTTGTAGTTGTTTTTCCCTGCCTTTTTCCACAACCATTGGTTTGTATTTGTTGTACACTCAGGGCTTCAATTTTCTATTCTTGGATTGACTCTACAAAGAAAATGATCAATGCCACATAGATGCCACGAATATTATTGTAAGCATCATTTTCATTTTTCCTAAAAAATCTTACTCTTTATTTATCATATCATTTTTCCCCTTTTCCATCTTGTAGTTACCATAATTCAAAAATATTTGGCTTAAGTTCAAACTGATCGATATAGATTTCAGCAAATTTGGATGCAAGTACCCAGTTTTACCCAGACAAAACAATATGTATGTCTATCATTCAAATCACAATATTTTTTATCCTCTCTGACTTGTTTTAATTTTTTTCATTTCTTTTACCGATTTATGTGACTCCTATTTATTTTTTATTTTTCAAAAGGACACTGTTGTGGGATCTATGCTACGAAATTTATAGAGCTTTGGACACTAAGAGCACAGCTGACAGACCTAATCCTCCCCAATGACATACCAAACATCAGGAAGCAACTCGTAAATGACATGCTATTCTGCAAACACAATACACAGTTGGAAGCAAAGACCCTAGTTGCGCAGTTTGATGAATCTGTACATGGGAAATATGCAGGCAAGCCTGATATATTTTCTTTCATTTTATCTTTTGCTCTTTGTATTGGATTTGATGTAATTGGGACAACCCTCAAGTGTTGTATAAGGCACATAACTACTCTAGTCACTGCAAAAACTAATGCATGATTGCAGCATGCCCTCATGAAGGGTAACTATTTTTTGTGTTTTCTGAACTAATTTTGTTTTTTCTTTGTCATGTGTCATCTAACACACACTCCTACTTTAACCATGGCATTTTTATAAGGGCTTTTTCTCTGGTCATTTTTTTTTTACAAGTATAGCCCATCAATACAACACTCGGGGTTAGGCAAAATTCTGTTTTGAGATCAAGAAGCCTTCCTTCAGTAAGTTCTACATGTGACATATTATTTTTTTGAAGTATTTTTTCCATTAGTAGTTGAATCCTACAAAATCATATATTTGATTTTTTTTTTCTGCAGATGTCTACAACCAAGGTCATCCACAAGCACACATATTATTTTCTGCAACACATTATTCCTCATTCTCAGGTCAGGTTGGAAACATATTCTATTTTTTAATCAATAAATATATTTGGGCAATATTTGTGTATTTTTTATCAAAAATGTGTTAATTCAGCAAGAGAACAATCCAAAGAATAATGTGCAACTAAAGATACAAATATATGCAACCAATTTCATAAAGACTTTGCAACCTCCATGTTATTAGTTCTAAATAAGCATACAATACTCATTACATTTGTGATTAAATTCATAAATAAATAAGTTCATCATAAACAAATTTTAGGAATCAGATCAAAATTCTTCAATTCTTTGCTTTCTTAATTGTTGAATTGTCCATTCTCTGTGCCAACAACACCCTCCTAGGTTGTTTTTGACCTGGTGTTAGTTGCACTTTTGATTCCCCCTTTTCTTTTGGGCATTTTCGTATGTTGTGGTCATGCAACCCACAACCACTGCACGTGATAATCTCCTTGCTTCGTATCACTTCTACAAGTCTCTTCTTTCTCATTTCATTCTTCTAAGATCTTCCTTTGCTGCTAGCTACATTAGGATCTTGGAGCTCACACACAGGATCTTCAATAATATTTGATTCAGGAGTTACTGGCAATATGCTCTGTTCATAAACAACATATCCACTAGGAGCTGTCATACTCATTGTTCTCAAATCTTCCTCAATTCTACCACTTTGATCCATTAGATAGACAAAATTTTCTTTTATTTTGGATACATCAAAAGCTATGTGTATAAATTTCATTGATAATATATTGAATCTCAAGAAAGAGTTTTCTCCAAGCAGAGCAGCAGGTACCATTGTAGTCTCATTTCTTTCATGTTTTTCCTCCTTTGGTCTCCATTTATCCAAAAAATATCTCTCAGACAGGTTTGTGATGTTCAAGCGAGTGAGAACTCTCATAACATGGACACAAAGGAAGCCATCTTTTTCAAACTTTCCACAGATATAATGATAATTTTCAAAGTGTACATCCACAATTACAATATACCTTCTTCTCAAATCATTCTCTGCATGGTACATTGATTTGTAGACCTCAAAAACTGAATTTGGTTGCTTCACTGCAACATCATGCATTGTTGTACTTTTCAAAATGTTTTGGAACCGCCAAAAAATTTGTCTATTGAAAAGTTTTCTTGGCTGCCTTTCAAAACAATATGAAAACCAATAGTCTGGACTTATGTTTCTTGTTATCAACTCTTGTTCCTTGAAACACTCATTAATTGTTTGTGCAATCATCTCATACTATATAAGGAAACTAGAGATGCTATGAGAGGAACAAATGTGAGCATTATACCTTAAATTTGTTCCCTCGCTTCTTGCAGTGGTCTAAATAAGAGAACACCAATCATATTTGAAGTAAACTGGACACCATCTTTTCCTAGCCACCCACATCAATTGAAAATACTTTACATTGTATAACTTATTCCTTTTTATGAAATCTTTCCATAGGAACTCAAATTCACCTTCTATAGTGAGTTTGTCGCAATGTCATGAAAATCTCTATATTTTTCATCCTCTCCATTAAATGTCCTACCAGTTTTGTCCCTTGCATTTTGCAAAATATGGAACAAACAGTTCCTGTGTGTAGTATTTGGCAAAATGTTGCCAATAGCTGCCTTCATAGCCAAATCTTGATCTGTAATTATAATTAGAGGAGCTTTTCCACCCATGCAATCTAGAAATGTGCGGAAGAGCCACTCAAATATTTCTATTGTTTTATCTTGTAAAAATACGTAACCAAACAAACGGTTATCTCCATGTCCTGTGATACCAACAAAAGGCATAAACGGGAGGTCATACTTGTTAGTTTTGTATGTGGTATCAAAGCTAATGCAGTCACCAAACAGCTCATAAAACCTCTTGTTGTTCCCATCAGACCAAAAAAAATTTTTGATTGTGTTGTTTTTGTCTATCTTAAAAGTATAATAAAACAATGGATCTTCTAACATCTTCTTCTCAAAATACTCCAAACACTGCATCATATCATTTTTCTCAGACTCTCTTCTCAATAAATCTCTGTAATTACTCACATTCTTCTTAATGTAAGGAACTGATGATAGGTCTTCTCTCAAGTAAGACAAAACTGACATAATCATCCTGTTTGGAACATTAATCGAGTTTAATGTCTTGATCAAAACTTTCTCAGCATCTATCATGTACTTATGTGATTTGAGGAACCTTACTTCATCAGGGGGGCTGAGCTCATGGTTCTAGTCTAAAATTAGTCTAGTCACTTTCCACTTGGTATCTATTAGTGTTATGGTCATCTTAGCTGCACAACCTGTGCTTATCACCTTGTTTTGTTTTCTTTTTTTACAATAGATTTTGCTTCCTTGTTTTACATATCATGCTCAAACTTACTTGGCAATCACAACACAGTATCACTCTCCTGAACTACCTTCCTCCATTTGTTGCATCTAAATATGTGTCTTGTCACAATGTTGTTCTTCCTGTAGTGATAATTGTTAGCTCTCACACAAGAGAAGCCCACTATGTCTGCATAGTCATTGTAGTAGGTAAATACTTCTAAGTCAGTCAGAAAAATTTTCTCTAAAATAGGAACATGAAAACTATTGGCTTCCTGGGTACTCCTTTCTGTTGCTATGATACTTTCATTTTCCAAGAATATGTTCATATCTTTTTCATTAAAACTATGATCTGCAAAATCAACAGCCTCATTTTATTCAGTTACTTCATCCCCTTCAAGCGCAACTTCTGTTTTTTCTGCTAGCAAATCTTCTTCAGTGGCTTCACCAAAAGTTTGGTTAAACTGTCCATCAACATCATTGCTTGAATTTCACATTTCATTATAAAGCATCTCTTTTGATGGTACAGATTGCTCTACAATCACACCACCTGAGATAGAACTATGCATCTCAACAGGCATTTGCTCCATGTTTTGCAAACAATTCACAAAAGGAGCTTGCTGGTCAAAATCATCCAGCATTCCAGATTTCCAAAAGGTGTTGTCACAGATCACTCTAAAAAATTAAGTCCATAAACAAATTAAAACTATATTAGAGTTCTTTCATTAACTCTCTTTTTTTTAATCTATTTTTTACATACCTCTGATCGAATGGAAGTTTGCATCAATTCCAAGAAGCCTCCAACACAAGATTGCTGCTGCAAAGATACCTTCTACTTATTCATACAACTTTCTATAAGGAGTATGCAAGGTATAAATAACAAATTTACATGCTTATCTATCAGACCTAAGAAACAACATAAACATATAATTTTTCACCTGTTTATTAGAAAACTATCCTTCACCTACAGCACACTTTGTTGTATCAAATTTGTAAATGTGATTCCACCCTCTTGTGATAATTTGAACAAATTGTCACATTCTGCATCTGTGTCAAACTGCACACCCTACAAAATTATTTTATATATGAAAGACATCAAATCTTTACCTATCTACTTTTTGGAGATGAAGAATGTACACAACCAAATCTGATAAAAATAAGGCCCCTTAGAATGCATCTATATTAATTGAATTATTCAAAAAACAAAGATAAACTATAATTGCACTTTTCACTCAATCTAAAGTTGCACACATTTTATACTAAAGTTGCATTTATACATATTATGCAACTGTAGATTATGTTATGTACAAGTTTAGTTTACGCAATGTGCAACTGTAGGTGGTTTGATTTTTTTAGGAGAGTGTAGCAATAATCTTAACCTTTTTTTTGTTTTCATGTTAATGTGCATGGTTTTTATTATATTTACTACCGGATCAAGCAAATAGATTGTTTCTACCATCTACTTTCAGATACAACACTACAAAAATCCAACAGAGGGGGAAAGGGGGAGGCAGATGTGTGTATTACAAATCAAATAAACACAATCAAATCCAATAATAAGTTCAAGATTAGACCAAAAATCGAAGATAGGTTGGGGAAAATAATTTATCTCTGCCTCCATAATCGAACAATCCCAGGTACCAACCAAAAAACAAAAAAACTACTCTCATGTTTTGTGTTACGAATTCTTGTCTTTCATCTACTTATCTTCTCACTCCAAGTTTGAGATCTCCAAATTTTCTTCGTTTGTTTGGATCTACTCTTCCCCCCCATCTTCTTTTTTCTTTCCTCCCGTAACTTCTTTGCATGTGTCTTGAGTTGCAAGACATATACATACGTCATAGTCTTTTTTTGGGCTACTGGGCAGAGTCGTTTTTGGGCTACTGGCCCAAACTCAAAGAAATCGTAAAGGGGTGAGGGTTGTTATTGGACTATCGGTCCAAACTCAAAGTAGACCCATTAGACCGATCGTTTGACAGATTCGATTTTTTTAAACATTTTGTTATTAGGCTGCCGGTCCAAACTCAAAGTAGGCTCGGTAGATAGGTTGTTTGACATATTCGATTTTTTTCAAACGTTTGATGAATAGGTGCTCCCTTGTATTTATGGTATAATACATATCGCTAATATGACATAATTTTAAGTATATATAATTTTTTAAAAGAAACATTTCCGAGTAAAAAGGTGAATAATATCCGATAACAAATATTTAAAATCAGTTGAAACCTATGCTGTACCAGATGGCACGACTGCTTTTATGGGCAATAGGCGATACATGGAAACGGCACAAAGCCATCGACACTTTTATATCAAAAAAAAATTAAAAACACTAGAAAACGATATAGATATGATACTAGAATATTAGGTCTCATATACTTAGTATTACATCTGATATCTAATATATCAAGTCCATATAGTTAGAACGGTATCTCTAGTGTCTGTAAGTATGGATGGTATTCGGAGGCCAGCACCGGAGCAGCCTCCATCCCGGGCCCCCGGCGCGCCGGAGCAAGTGTTTCCGCCACGCTATTTTCGTCCGTAGGCCGTAGCCGACTAGCCGCCGCTGACAACCTACCCGGCAACTCCAGGGGCCAGGGCCGGCGCGCTCCGCCTGACTTGGCGCGGATCCTCCCTGGGCGCAGTTAGCGGGCGGCGGAGCAGAGTCCTCGCTGCCTCCTCCACCGCTGCCGCCAACGGCCTCCGCCAGTGACGGCGCGCTCCTCCTCGGGCGCTTACATCTTCCCACGCGTGCTCGGCACCGACGCCCGTGCCGTTGTCGCCGCTGCCAACTTCCCCACCTCATCATCACCATACTGGGCGAGAAGGCGCACGCGAACGGCGGCACAGCTGAACCCTCGCCACCTTCCTTTTGCGGCGTTGAGGGCGTGGATGCACAGGTAATATGGTTGGAATTTCTACTTTGTAAGCGCACGTTTGCGAAATCCGGGCGAATAGCACCAACCATGTTCATCTGTGAGTTGAGTTCTTCCCTACTCAATTCAAAACTTTTCCTACTTTTCGCTGCTGTGCTCACATGCCCATACCTCATCTAGTTCAGCACATTTCGATTGCATCCGAAGTGCATTTCTGTGGCTCACAGATCCCCAGGCAACAAACCTATCTGCGGCGAGTTCAGTTATGAATTTCTGATTGCCGAATAGATATCCTCCCTCTCTTCCAAAATATAAGTATCTCTTTGTTCTAAAATATAAGCATATCTACAAGATAGGGCTAGCATTTCTAGCGAGTACAAGATGCACTGCTCTCTGTCATGCCAGTGCTCGGCCTTATTCAGTTTTTGGCTCGCGTATCAGGACGCCATAAGGCAGGTCTCACGAGTGAATAAAACCGAATCAGTTAATTGCAAATAACATCCTTGGTAGGAAGATGACACAGTAAGCCAGGCATTCAAGCCGTTTCAACAACTCCCTGGTTGCAAACAAACAGTCTCTATTTTCCAGATTTCTCAGGGCAACCTGCAGCTGTGGGAGTAATATTTCTGGGTGTTACAGCATTCTTGATGATTACACATTTACCCTCTTAGAGTATTTTACTTGTACTTCAAAGCCACAAATCTTTACATTTTAACAAACACATGCATAGCTTTTACTCAAACTTCCAGTGTAATTTCAGTTAACTAGAATTACACTCGAAAAGTTCAGTGAAAAAGCACGTACGTGTCTGTTAAAACGCAGAACTGCAATGGTCAAAACGCTTGCACATACTGCGAAATCCTTGTACAAAAAATGCAACTTTCCTTCTCAGAAATCTAAAACATCCCGAGAAACCTGACTAAAACTGCAGTTGATTCCTTTTGTATCAATGCAAAAACATACTAGGAGCTGTCCATCATACTATCACCCCCAGATGAGTTGACAACACCAAAGTTATTGCCATCTGGGAGCTTCACTTCGGTAGTTCTTTCAGCCCCAAATGTGAAATTATTAGGAATGTTGTTTGGGCTTACACGCTCAAAGATGGATGCTGGAGCCTGCTGATTAAAGATAGGCACCTGGATGTCTCCTGACGGTTTTGGAAAACCAAATCCAAGTGAAGGGAACGAGTCTGTTGGAGCAAAAGACTGAGCTGGCATGCCAACTGCGGAATTGAGAAGCTTCTGCTCATATTCAATCAGTTGCCGCTGCGCTGCTGTAGAAAACAAGTTGATCGATATTGTTAGACTACCATGGTGCACTTTGATAATCCCATTTTGTATATGCTAAAGCAAGGTATATAAAGAGTCTGAATTACAAAATGCAAGTACTCCCACCGTCCCAAAATATAAGGAGTTTTAAAGCTGGGCACGGGTATTAAGGAAGTTGTTGGAATTAAATGGGGGAATGCTGTGATTGGTTGAAAAGAAAAAGTAGGTGAAAAACTTTTGTGGTGGAAGCTTGTGATTAGTTGAAAAGGGAATGTGGATGTAGAAGTTGTTATATTTTAGGACAAATTTTGAATGCTAGAAGTTGTTATATTTTGGGACGGAGGGAGTATTTTATTATCTCAATGCATGCTAGCTGAACTACTCAGTGGTTTCATGCTTTCATTAACAAGAGAACTGATGACCTTGATGTATCACTTCTAAAATAAACAATCCAGAATACACTTTGCCTCAAGTTCCATCTTAACAGCATATCATGAAAAGTTTCATGCTACACCTAACGTGTTACTGTAAAATTGTTATTTCCGTCTAAGGTGTACGGATTTCACTTTTCTTCAAATGTGGGAAATCCTTTACTGAAACATATTTGATATTTCATTGGATGACGCGATATCCTTTACTGAAACATATTTCCATCTATATTTTGCACCTAGTCTAAGTGCATCATCTTGAAAATCAGTAAATGTTTGTACAGGTTTAAAGTTACCATCGGCCAATTGCACTTGTGGTCTCCTTTCTTTCACCCATTGGAAACACTGGGCAAGTCTCCAGCCTCTGGTCTTCATCAAGAAGGCTATCACAAATGCTGCTGACCTGGTAAATGTGTTTCAATAACATTAGACAAATCATATGCAGCAACATGAAAAATAATATCTGCTAATGAGTTTGTGTATATATGTACACACCTACTTTTCCCTGACATGCAATGGACTAGAACACGTGCTCTCTCTCTCTCGCACTGTTCTGAAGTTGAAAATATCAAATTGATTAGATATAGGATGGTCATATTGATTGAATACTAAACCTATTATTATGTTCGAAGATTAGGAGCGAAGAATGTTATGCTCAAACATAATGGATGACTGCAATGAATAACAGTACCAATCTGGCACGATAGATCATAGAACAAAAGGAAAATAGTAAGCATAACTAAATATATTTGTTGCAGGCAAAGAGACTGGAAGGACAAAAGCATTCATACCTAAAAATTGGATTGCATCATCAAACTGCAAAGTCTTCTCGTCTTGAAGGCAGTGATATGTAAACGAATTCCGGTAAAGGTTTTGACATAATGGTACAGTCTGCCAAGGAAGAACCATGTAAAATATCAAATAGAACAAGAACATTTGCAAAGTTGCAGATTAAAAAAACAATAGAGCATCCATCCTGTCAGATGTTGGCTAGCTAACCATTGTGTGCCTAGTTGTCATCAACTAACTGGCACTTGTGATAGAAAGTTTCATCCAAGAAGATTGGCTTACTTCCAAATAAAATGAGGATATACATGATAAGGTAGGAGTAGGACTGGCACCAATTGAAGAAAAGCATGTCCAACATCGCTTGAGGTGGCTTGGGCATATCCAAAGTGCCTACTGATGCATTGCGGAATCCTAAGTATTGTTAGAGATACAAGAAGGGGCAGGGGTGTTGCTGTGTTGGACAAAAAAAAATGCGCTCTAACACAATATTTTGCATACTCAAGCTTAATCATCTAATGTTACTGTTCCATTTCTTTAATTGGTGTCCTCTTCATTTTAGATAAAGCTCCAACACTGACGGGAAAAGACAGTAAAAGAGATTTGAAAGCATAGAATGTGCCCATTTGGCTTTGGAAAGGAGTGCGCGTAAGTTGGTAATCCTAACTCATGCAACAACCATTTACAGGACAGGGCTATAAAGGTCTCTATGAAATCCCCTCCTGCAAATAGACCCAAATTGTTCACAGCAATTCAAGAAAAGTAATGTCAGATACCGTGACCTATTATTTTCCAAAGAGATTGCATTGATCCCTCCCAATAAAATAAAAAAGCTCAAATGAGACTGCGGTTATGATGGGAAATCCTTCCGCATGTATCATAAGAACTGATTCCCTAAACTTACTGTCCTCTTTGAACTTCCTTTTTACGATGGGAAATTCCTACTTATGAAAATGCTTGAAATACTCAAATACAGCATCTTTTAAACCCACCACCTAGTAACCTCAAGCAACACTGCAAATGCTGAGCAGGATAGGCATCCATCTATGTCAAAGTAAAGAAAATTCAGAACATCTACCGCTTATCACCATGTACAATCAGTACAAGTACAACACTCGGTGTCTCATCTCGTTCGTAACTGTCAATTTCTAAAAAAAATTAATCCCAAAAGAATCATTTCTGATCTTAAATTTGCTGCAGCTAAGTCATTTGGTATCACGCAGCAAAAACTAGATGCTTAGTTAGTAGGATAGGACAAGACAACAAAAACCACGCTCCATGTGATTCACGAGATGCTAGCAAACCCTAGAACAGTCGATCCATCCATACACACACAAGCAAACCAATTGAAACGCTCTTACGACTAACCAAAAAGGGCAGCAAGCATTTCAACTCGGCATCGAACCGTAGAGCCCAACCCGGCGTAGAAACCAAGCCCTAACCAAATCGACGGGCCCGAAAGGAAACCCATGCGGACATGCGAGAAATCAAGCACTCGCAAGGCACACGCAGCGGCAGGCGTACATTGAGGATGTGGGAGATGCCGATGGTCTTGAGCAGCTCGGAGCGGGAGGCATTGTCGTAGCTGCCGAGGAAGAGGAAGTCCTTGAGAATCTCCGACGGGAACGCGGAATCCTGCCTCGGCGCCTGCTGCACCGCCCCCGCCGCCGCACCCACCGCCGACGCCGGCGGGCGGTGGCCGCACACCCCGCACACCTCCCCCTGCTCGTACTTGTGATAGTGCCCGCAGATCCCGCACGGGTTCTCCCGCTCCCGCTTCCTCATCGCCTCCGACCTGGAACCGGATCGATCGATCGATCTCCCCCTGCGGAGGCGGCGGAGACCGCAGGATCGGATTGGGTTGGGGCGGGGTGGCAGCGAGCGAGTGATCGAATCGGAGGGAATGGCTATGGCTGGCTGGAGCTCGCTGGGAGGAAGAGGCGTTTCTCCTTTTTTTTTTTTTTTTGACGTTCTGACAAATGATTTATTTTTTATGGATTTTTTTAGATCGGATCGGACTCCACGGGACGGAGCCGGGTCAAAGCGGGATGGCGATGGACGGATGGATCATGCTCTGGTCGGGGGATGGACGGCGGGGATTGCGTCCGTAGGTTGGGGCTTGCTGTCGCGGGGATGGCGTGGATGGAGACCTGCATGACGTATGTAAACTTTTTTAAACAGTTTAGATTTCTATATTCTAGAAATTTATATTTATAAAATTCAAAAAATAAACTAAAAGTTAGAAATTAACTAACTTCTTTAGATTCTTATCGGTTGTTTCTTAGAATCTTAAGTTCCTCTAAATAAGGTTTAACTCAATAGCCAGGATAACGAATTGTCACAAGAAGGACTACTACTTAGGTTTTTTTAGAGAGCTTTTACCTTAAACTTATTATCTAATTTTTCATAAACATGCTTCTAAAACGTTAAACGAGACATCTTTAAAAAATTCTATATAGAAATTTTTTAGAAAAATAAATAAATATATTTTTAAGTTTATAATAACTAATACTTAATTAATTATATATTAATAATATTTTTTTATGTTACGTGTAGCTTATAAAGCACTTCAATTAAACACTACCTTACCTTACTGCTTGATCCATGGGACCCCTCAGGTATTGTTCTCCACCACGCATCAAACACTGATTTGGTCATGGATCACCATGCCAACAGGTAACGGTCAACTTCAGCTTCCTGAGTCACCGTCACATTGTTGAACGACTATTCTGATGCGCCTTCTCTTCTAACAGCCTGTTCGTTCCAGCTCAGCAGCTTCTTCACTTGTTTATCGCGTATTTTTTTAAAAATTTTCTATATGAAAGTAGCTTAAAAAACAAATAGATCTATTTTTCAACTTTTTAATAATAAATACTTAATTAATCACACGTTAATGATATTCTTCGTTTGGTGTGCCACTTATTTAAGCTATTTAAGCTACTGTTTCAGCCCGAACGAACAGGGCCTAACTCTCTAGCTACAGGGATGAGTAGCTTTGTTGCTGACTCAATGAAAAGTAAGTGAAAGTGATAATGAGGTCGTGGAATCTTGGTTACTAGTCAGAGTCTCATGGAACAAAATAATTAGGGGCTTCTTGAAATTAAGGATTCTAAAAATACCGTAATAGAAAAAATACTTTCTCCGTTTAAAATATTAAACGTATTAGGTTTTAACTTGATTTTCAATATTATATTTTGACTATTAGTTACACACATGACCCTCGACAACATGATGACATAACACCAGGCCATCTCGAGCCATAAGTAATGGGAGCCTTGATTCTTATTTCACCTACATCTCTCATCCAATTTCTTGTATTTTTTCTACGGCCTATTCAAACGGTCATTTTTGTGTTTTTCCTTGTTTTGCAATCCTCTTGCATGTGCATTTCTACCAAAACCATGTGTTTTACTATTTCTATGTTTCAAAGGAGGCCTTATTTCTTGTGAAATTGGAGGAAAGGATTCCATTCCAAAGGGTTAGAACAATGCATTTCCTTTGTTCCGAACAGGCTTGTGGGAAAATTTTCAAAGGAATCTAAATCTAAACAATTCCTTTAAAAATCATGTTATCCAAACATGGAAAGAATGTTTCAAAGGAAAAACAACAAAGGAATTTGGAGAAAGATATACAATAAACAAGATTCCCATGTGATTAGACCTCATGCTAGAAATCCTTTAAAATTCCTACGCATCGAGATAATCCATAGGAATTTCATAAAGATTTTGGTTGGCTCATTCCTTTGTTCCAAAGGGACATATAGGAAAATTTTCCAAAGGATTGAATTCATTCAAATATCCTTTTGTTTTAAAGGAGCCCCTTGAGAGGTGGTGAACTGGTGACAAAGAAAAATAGTCTTATGCCCCCATTTGGAAAGTACGATTGTGATAACACACAAGCAGAAAAAATATTGAAATAGAATGCCATACTCATTGGATTCCTACATGAATTAAAAACTCATAAAAGTATGAAAACTATTGTTTAATTGACACACAGGTAAATATAAGAACTTAGAGTTCGTACGAGGAAGAAAACATGACACCTCAAGCTTATTTTTCCCAAAATTACTCTAGAGTAACCTATTCCATAGGAATTTTAAAAAAATCTTTGTTCCAAAGGGTTTTGTAGGAATGCGGCCTCAGCCATCTCATAGGAGGTTGGAAATTTGGGCTACCTGGTGAAAAAGGAAAGCTTGGAGCCCACATAAATCATATTTGCTATAGTGTCAGGTTAGCTAAAAATGAGAACCAAAATTCACTAGTACAAAATTCTCAAGACCGAGGAGCTAGGGGACAGGGCTGTGAGATGTGTCATGTGAGGCAGACGGCACTACGGCAGTGATCTCTGGCTCTGCTACACCGATGCGGAGATGGTCGACTCGACACCATTATGCCGCGTAGCCGGTTGTCTTGAGGCTGACGAAGTCGGGGCAGTGTAGGGCGTGCTACACGGCCAACAACCGGGAAGGGGGCGGCTTGGAGTTGAGATCTAGGTGCTCGAGGCGGCGCCACCATGGGACAAGCTCCGGCTGGCATGCCTCATTGGCAGAGGAGAGCTTCGGAAGTGCAACCTACCGCAGCTCTGGGCACTCGGCAGCAACGTGGTCGAGCTCTATCGCGGCTGGTGAGACGGCCAACCATGTGAGGAGACAAGAAGGGGAGGGCGGTGTTTAGTGGCCAGCCATCAACGACAGCGTGGGCTTTGGCTTGCCAGGCTACTGTTGCTAGCGAAGCAGCGTGTGAAGCCAGAGGTAGAAGAGAAGGAGAGGGCCAAGGGCATTTCCAGCCGTTCACCTTGCAATAGACATTCCAGCATGTAGCCCGTTTGAGAGTGGCATTTAAGCGAATTTCAATTACGGGATGATATTTTAGTGAAACCCGTTTTCGACGATTGCATAATGGCAATTTTCTCTCGACAAAGATAGAGCCAGACGGTAGAGAGCTGCGACTCGTGAACGGGCATGCAGAGTAGGTTTGTTTACCCCTGCTTCCTAGGTAGGGATAAAAACAGATTGGAAGTGGATGGAAACTAGCTCTACCATATTTATTTTCATATTTTTTTGGAATTGAAATTGGAAACCCCAAAACGGAATTGAATATTATTGAATACAAATACGAAGGAAATACAACTCAGAACAAATATTTATCGAAATATAAAACCCCCTTAAACTGATCTTCCTAAATCAACAGATAGATATAGCTTGTTTTTTTCTAAAACAATAGATCAATATTTCTAAGTTTGAGCAACTAGTAATACAACTAGGTATACACATAGTATTAGTTACTATCTTTTTTCATCTCTGGAAGTAACCATGATACATGCTTCTCAATAAATTTTAGGTATCTATCTATTAATATAAGATATGTATCACTATTAGGACAATCATGCTTACATAGTATTAGTTACTATAACAAACTATAATCATCTCTAAGTAGTCTATTTGGATCAATTTAGTGGATATGGTAATATGGCATATAGTCTAGGTGTTCCTGATCTGCAAATATCCGAGAAAATATCAGATAGTTTTTGATCGAATCCGGTTTCTATCCAATACTAGCCTTACTATATCTATTTCTGAGCAAAAAAAAATCCGAATTAGTTCCTATTTCTGAAATTATTCGTCCGACGCTGTCAAAAAACATCCAGATCTCGGAAACTATCTTAACTGACACATTTAAATCCTGCTACAGATATATACAATCAGGCTGAAAAGAGCAGCAGGCCTCATCCGACGGCCACCGCGCTCCCGCCTCCACTATTACCACGCGCATCCGCCGCAAACCCTAGGCTCTCCCGCTCCACATCCCCGCCGCCTCCGCTCGCCGCCGCCGCAGCGCAGTAGACATGGGTGAGCTCCTCCTCCGCCGGTTCCTCGTCGTCCTCCCCTTCCCTTCCCTCCATCTCTCTTCTGTTCGGTTGCAGATTCGTGCGTCGCCGTCTCTGATGCGTCGTCTGTTGTTTGCGACGTACAGGGACCTACAAGTACGTGTCGGAGCTATGGAGGAGGAAGCAGTCGGACGTGATGAGGTTCGTGCAGCGCGTGCGGTGCTGGGAGTACCGCCAGCAGCCGGCCATCGTGCGACTCACCCGTCCCACCCGCCCCGACAAGGCCCACCGCCTCGGCTACAAGGCCAAACAGGTCAGTCACCTTCCTCTAGATCCCCTCCTCTTACCTGTGCGGCTGTGTTCAAGCGGTATCAGTGGATGGATTTGGCCTTGCTGGTAGCTGTCTAGTTTCTAGTAGTATATTTTTAAAATTAGATTTTCAGCGTCTTGTATACCCATTTATTAATTCTGCTTGTATGTTTTCAATTCATGTTGAAGGATTGATCTGTTTTCTGGAAAGGGAGGTTTAGTTTTTCGTGAGATCATGTCGTCCTGTTTATGTTTTTGATCACTTAAACCTAGTGCCGCCATTTGTTAGCAGAGCATGAGTTAACCTGTTTAGTTTTTTATAGAGTGTTCTTTTGAATGGAATGGAATGCTGAATAGATGAATGATTTGTGATAACTTTTTGAGGGTACAACCGAATGAATTAACTGTTATAAAGTTGAAAAATGGATTTAAAATGTTGTTTAAACATTCATACATAGAAAGTTTTTGCAAAAATCACACTGTTTATGGTTAAAATTATTATTTTAATTTTAATTTTTAATAGTGAAAGAAAGACAAACATAATCAGAGCAATTAAGCTGGACTGAGTCACCCGCCTTTTCTTTTCCCTTCCAGGTCCCCTGCCGCTTCCTGCCCATGGCTGCCGCCCGCTGCCTCCTTTGCCCCACCTGCTTTGCCACCAGATTCAGCATGCACCGCCTCCTCTCCTCCGCATCTTCACCGCCTCCCCACCACAGCTCCAACACCAACTCTCCTGTTGCCTTCGACTCGTCTGACAACGATGACGACAACCCCTCCCCACCTCCAGTAGAAGCTAAGAGCCCTAATCTCCCCCCGCCGTACGACCCCTTCAGCAAGAAGCCCACGGTCGCGAAGCCATCTGACCCTACGAATCTCCAGGAGATCTTCCATCGAATGCGCACCGAGGGCCTCACCGACTATGCCATCAAGATGTTCGACGGATTATCCAAGGATGGGCTCACCCACGATGCGCTGGAGCTCTTCACGGTCATCAAGGACAAGGGCGCCATGCCTGATGTGGTTGCGCACACTGCCATCCTCGAGGCCTATGCCAATGCCGGTCCTACCCACTGGCGCGACACTGTGCGCACCTATGACCGTATGCTCGCGTCCGGGGTCGCGCCCAATGCGTATACACTCGCGGTTCTGGTTAAGGGGCTCGCAGCTAGCGACCAGTTCACGGAGGCCGGCAAGTACATAGTGGAAATGCTTGACCGTGGAATGCGACCAAATGCAGCGACATACCTGGCCATGTTTGAGGCGTACGTGAGAATGGAGAAGGTGGAAGAAGGCAGGGTTCTTCTGGAAACCATGAAGAGTAAGGGGTTTGCCCCAAGTGAGGAGGCAGTGCGAAGCGGCACGGTGAAGCGAGGGCATGTGTTCAGGGGCGTCATGAACATGCTCTTTGACAAGTGATGCGGTATGCATTGTTTCTTGATGTAGAAAATTGTTGGGCTGTGACTCTTCATTGCTCAACTTGAAATGAAAGTGTGTACTGTTGCTGAGAACAAGGTTTGATTTTTATTTTGCCTTCAAATCGCAAAGTATCAAACATGATATTTTTGTGAAACTGACATTAATTTTTCTGATGTTTTCGAGTAGCATTTAAGGTATAAGAATAGCATAAGGTTACCTTTCTTTTGGCAGAACACACTTGGGAAAGACCAGTTATTTTTCAACAAAATAGCATTCTTTTGTTCGAGGGAGAATGCAACAGTAGTTTTGGTGCAAAAATTAGTGTTAGTTTTTCTAATCAATTTTGCAAAACTATATATTTAAGGCACCGCATTTGTAGTAGCTTAGGTTCTCTACTGGATTTTATTAGGTAGATGCCATTTTCAAGGGATGCTTTTGTCAATGCAGTAACATTCCTTGTCCTGTAATTGGCTTAGGTAATATAGTTCTATAACATGTTCTTGGTGTGTTATTTTGCTTGGAATTTGCATGGTACATTGGTTGTCTGTATTTACTGCATTAATTAAGTTGTACTCCATCCATTTTTTAATATATGACGTATTGAAAAATGGACGGAGTACCATTTAGCAATATGATGCTCATGGTTGATAAAATGTATTGTATTGTTTGCTAATGATACTCTAGCAAAATTTTGTATGGTTGCTCCCATTTTTTAGCCAACATGTTGTATGCATATGCTGCTGTCTGATTCACATTTGTATGTTTTGGTCCTATAATCTAAATATAGTGCTTACTACTTTTTTACATTGTCTTGTTTTACCGTGTCTGTGTCAGGCGTGGTGGCAGGAAGAGGCCAGTGCCCAAGGGTATTGTCTATGGCAAGCCCAAGCACCAGGGTATTACCCAGCTCAAGTTCCAGAGGAACAAGAGGTCAGTTGCTGAGGAGAGCTGGACGCAAGCTGGGTGGACTCAGGGTGCTCAACTCCTATTGGGTGAACGAGGTATACTTGATTTCACTGGGATCTTGCAAAGATGACATCACAATTATGTCTGCTTTTCATTAATTCCTTGGTTTTCATTGGCTTAATGCAGGACTCCACCTACAAGTACTTTGAGATCATCCTTGTGGATGTTGCTCAGAGCGCTATTCACAATGACCCAAGGATCAACTGGCTCTGCAAGCCTGTGCACAAGCGCTGTGAGCTCCGTGGTCTCACCTCTGCTGGCAAGAGGTACCATGGCCTGCGTGGCAAAGGCCACACTCGCCACAAGGCCAAGACCTTCCCGCAGGGCCACCTGGAAGCGCAACCAGACCGTCTCTCGTCGTTGCTACCGTTAAGCTTATATGCTTTGTTGTTTTGTTACAGTGGAATCCGTCCCGTGCAGGATATCTGCTTGCAATTCAGTTTTGGTACTCGTGTTCTGAAACTAGTGAACCATCTTCTAGAAGCAATGTTGCGAATAACCCCTTCTCTATTTGTATATTTGCCTGTGATGGACGAAGAATGATTCAGTTACAGAATGTTCTGTGAGCTGGTTATTATAGTTTGGAGTCTATTCTCATGTCCCAAGCATTGGTAAAATGGAAAGGGAACGCCTGGCATTTTCAGTGTGTTATTCGTAGTTGGCATGAACTATCTGACTGCGTGCCGTTGTGTTTCCTTTTTGATAGTGTTTTGAAGCCACTCCTACTCAAAGATCGCCCAACCCAATTTTGTCCAGAAAGTATATAAATCTGCTTTACCAAGATATTTGAGACAGTTCCAGACCTGCCACTGCTAATATAGAAGTTACCCAGAAAGGAAACGCCTGGTTGGATTGTAAAACTTTATATACAAATCCTTTTTTATTAGCTGAATTGCTAAGCTTGAATGTTTGGAAAGATAACATGTTAACATGTCTCAGTATTATCATGTCTATGCAATACCGGTCAGACAGTCCACAAAGTAAGCTCAAACAGAATAAAGGTCTGCATCATCAGAATCAACACAACGAAACATGGAGAAAGGGTTCTTGAAGGACCAATCATTGAAATGTCTACTTCATCTTTGGCTTTTCCCAGCCATCAATACTAGTCATTGCAAGACCTCTATTTTATTTTCTTCCGGGACTGCTAGAGTACCACCAGTGACTTTGCCAGGATCTGAGCTTCTATCAGTAAACCCCAGCACCCTTTAACAGACTGGTGGTCCTTGGCTCCTTGCATCCATCTAGTAAACAGGAAATAAGTTGTGGTAATCAGTTTTAGGAACAATCCAAACTAGTAAAAAAAATTAACAAATGAGCCATAAGAAATGGCAGATCATCCTGATTGTATGCACAGCAAGCATAATTAGATACAAGTAAAAAAAATTGACAATGAAAATGCTTATCACAGTAAACGTACTGAAGCTAATAGCTAGGCTGCATGACAAGAAGAAAAACACAGATGAATAAAATAAAGCCAACAATAAAGAAAACCACAGACGAATACAGCTAGGCCAAAAGAGGCGTATGGCTTAGCTGCAAGCAACACATACTACGGAACCTTCAAGGCTTCAACAATATTTTTTTACCCAACAATTGTCGCAACTAACTTAATTCAGAATCAATACCAGCCCATTATCACAATTATCTTTCTAGTACGTAGTAGTAAGGAACTAAGGATATCCAAACATGGGGTGGAGTAGTGAAAGCATAGGAGTCTCCAAAGTATGAGAGAACACCATGCAATTAAGCAGGCCAAACAATCTAGTTTTTCTGAAAATGCAACTACAATTGGCAAAACCTAATTTTTCACTAGTATTTTTTTCTTAGGTTAAAAGCAGTCACTGGGAGACTAAAAATGCCAGCTGAACAACCGCTGACACAGACTGCTAGTGTACACAGTGCTGCAACAACACAAATCTATTCCATCTCAAGGATGGCAGCTGTAGAGGACCAAAATTGTCGGGACCCCCAAGATCACTCTGCTTAGGTCAGGGCTCAGCCCACTCTGCTTTATTGAATCAAACATCTCCGTGGCCTTGCCATATAATCCATTCTTCGTGTTGCAAGCATGGAGTTGAATATGACAAGGTCAGGCTTGTAACCCCGTGCCTTTACCTCTTGAAATGCCAATATAAAGGAAAGGAAACGCCTGGAATTTTCAGTGTGTTATTCGTAGTTGGTAATTATCTGACTGTGTGCTGTTGTGTTTTCTTTTCGATAGTGTTTTGAAGCCAATCCTACTTAAAGATCGCCCAACCCCATTTTGTCTAGAAAGTATATAAATCAGCTTTACCAATGCTTGAGACAGATGAGACAGTTCCAGACCTGCCACTATCAATATAAAAGTTACCCAGAAAGGAAATGCCTGGTTAGATTGTAAAACATTATATACAGATCCTTTTTTATTAGCTGAATTATTTATCTTGAATGTTTGGAAGATAACATGTTAACATGTTTCAGAATTATCATGTATATGCAATACCGGTCAAATTGTCCATAATGCAAGCTCAAACAGATAGTGTGCTAGGTTGCTCCTTATTCCAGTTTTTAGGGTAGCCAGGTGTTAACGAGATAGTTACTGGCAACAGGTAAACAGTTGATATAGATATACAGTTAACACAGATCAACACAGATCAACTCATATAGCAAAATGGGTAAGAATTTACTTATGAAATCCAAATTGCATTAATTAAAGCAAGTTTGTTTTCTATATTTAACTTCAAACAAAGCAGTAGAATTCATGTAGCAGCTCTAGCAGAAAACACACACCATCAAATATAGGAAATGCGGTGTGGATTGCATAGTTCCAATGTTCCATTGATATACTATCACTAAAACATTCCAGACAATTCTTTGTCAAGAATGAAGAATGTATATGTGAACTGAAATGATGTGCTTTAGTCAGCAGTAATATGATTAGCAACTGTCATCTTCCACTGTTTAACATGAAATGAGTTTTCTTGAACAAGTTGAGATGGAAAGATATTATAAATGATAAAAGATTGAGGGCAATTAGAAAGACAGTACCTGCATTGACATGGGAGAGCTACGAAGGGAATGCTAGGACTGGAGCGACAGATAGGGCAGTCTGCTTCATCACCAGAAGGAATTGCTGAATGCTGATTTACCTCTGGAGAAAGGTAGAAGAAACTTCTTTACTCAGGATGAGTTTAAGAATGGAAGAATCAAAAGCAACATTTCCTAGACAGTAAAGCAATACCAACTATCAACTAAGTTCTGGATTCTAATTGTTTGACTTCTGTCAATATTATTAATGCAAAATCATACTGAACATCAAGTCACTAGCAACAAAATCATCAATTAATTACAGAATTAATACTTAACATAAAAGAAACATAATCATTCAGCAAAGGTCATAGAGCAATGCTTGAGACATTCAGTTTAACAATATGTCCAAATTTTAGACTGGTAGCACTTTGACCAAAGACAAGTTGTAGATTGATCTTTGTTTTTCAACTCTCACCAGTTTGCATGTAAAGAACAATGAACAATCACGGTGATACAGACAATTAGCTTATACAAACCTAAAATGGCTGGTATTAACATAATATTTGATTTACTTAAGCCAATCCTGTTTTGCTCCATGCTGCTAACATTAAGTCCATATTCATTTTTTTTCATGGAACCTTATAACCCATTTTTGCTGATTCAATCTCCTCTATTACACTACTATCACTACAGAAGTCCTGATTGATCATGTGACCACTTGAGCGAAATTTGGGCTAACAACAATAAACTGTTTCCCAAGCTTTCTGAGGCATATTAGAGTATAACTGCTAACTTTCAATGATGCATTATACAGGTTTCTCAACACTTCTATCACTTACAAGAACGGCCACTGACCTGGTAGAGGTACCCAGCAATTACTAGGCCACTGGTCGTACTGACCACATGTTACTTTTTTTTTTTTGAAAACCACAGGAGAACTGCACTTCATTTCATTAAGAAGAAAGGCAAACAAACACCCATACAACCAAGGCTCACAAGCCCATCACCCAAACACACTCATAAAAAGTGTCACACAAGGCAACACGCGACCAAAACCATCCTAGAACAGCCTAGTGACCCGGGGTTAGCGACCTACAGAGGAAATCTTGGAACGGACGAGGTCCAGCTAGGCACCAAAGATTAGCTTCTGATGTCACTGTCCGCGGCACCTCCATGACGTCTGGATTGGCTCCATTGAACACACAGTCATTCCGGTGTTTCCAAATTTCCCAAGCAACTAGGATAATCAAGGAATTCAGCCCCTTTTTCCGCTATTTAGAAGCATCCTTGATGATTTTCCACCACCATTTAGAAAAATGAGTCACCGAAGGCTGAGGGGCAGCAGCCACGAAACCCAGCTTCAAGAAAATCAAGGCCCAAACTTGCCGGGAGAAGACACATGACAGAAGGATGTGCTGGATGGTTTCATCCTCTTGATCACATAGAGGGCAAGCTGCCAGGTGTGCAAGACCGCGTTTGGCAAACGGTCCGCTGTCCAGCAGCGGTTGTTTACTGCCAGCCAATGGAAAAACTTGCAGCGCAGAGGAGCCCAACTTTTCCAAATTCGCCTCTAAGGGGCAAACTTGGTGGATCCAATAAAGTAAGCATTGTAGGCTGACTTGCTTGTGTAGGAACCTGTGCTTGAAAACTTCCAAATATGCTGGTCCTGCACCTCATGTTGCAAAAATCAACCATCCACCAAGTCCCAAATCAGCAGGTACTCGTGAATAACCTGAGTTGTGAGACCTCCTTTAATATTCACCCACCCAAGTCCTATTAGCCAAGGCCTGTGCTACCGTGTGTTGTTTCCTTGCCCTTCGGGGAATTGTCCCAAAAAGGTTGGGGGCCAACTCTGCAATTGTTTTGCCTTGCACCCATCTATCAGTCCAGAATTTGGTATTCTCCCCATTACCAATAATAGTTTCCACAGCTACACTGAAAAGGGCCTGCACATTGCACAGGATACTTGGATAGGCAAACCAGCCCAAGACCGAGAGGAATCTGTTTACTACTACATTCAATTTTAAATATATGAATTATAGATAGAAAGCTTTTAGCACTACACTAAATTTTGTTACATTGCTGTTGTAGTGTTATATGCAGCATATGAGAAGCTCATAGACCACAGCAGTAACTGGATAGTTCACGAATACTAAAGCTTCATTAAAACAGGAAGCTCTGGGTGTTTAAAAAAATCAAGGGTTACTGATTTATATTCCTAGAACTTCATGTTATTTAATTAAAAGGAAATGGCAGCAACTTGAAAAAGGATAGTGGCCATCTGAGCTATGTAACACTCTGGCCACAGAACTGGATCAGCTGGAAAGTGGGATTTTTTAGGCTGACATATATTTACTAAACAAGGGAGTTAAGAAACAAAAGGGTATACTTACCATGAAATAAAATGTCATTCTAGCTTTGAACAGCTCGGCAGAAGTGTAGTTGAAGATAATTATCTGGACCCAATTTGGTCAGAACAAAGTAAGAACATCAATCTACAAAGAGCTGTTTGCACCAGGCACTGCATCACATTGCAACACACCCTTAGGTGAATACAGATAAGCAGGCATTTTCATCCATTTGAACTTGAATGTATTTAAGAAAAATAAAGGAGAGTACAAAAGGCACATGGTTTCTATGCATTGTCTAATATGTATTACTCCCTCCGTCCCAAAATATAGCTACCTAGGAGGGTTTTGGAGAAATTAAGGATTGGGATGAAAAGTCTAAAATGCTCCTCACTAATGCATTGTGGGATGATGGGGATTAAGGATAGCATGGGTGGGGTGCAGGTCTCGAGGTGATGGGGCCCACCAAGGGGTAGCATGGGAAATAATGGGGTAAAAGTCACCTTTTATATGTCTTAGGTAGCTATATTTGGGACAATTTGAATCTAAAGGTAACTATATTTTGGGACGGACGGAGTACTTTGGTATAACAGTGCAATTGTGACTTTTTTTAACCAAAAATGCAATTGTGAAATGTGATTTCATCAAAGGATTTGAACTATAGGATTTCATCAAAGGATTATTACATGCAAGTCGAGTACACATGAAACAAAGACATCGATATTTTTCTTACCATAACTGGAAAGTTGAAACCTCATTCCTTTTTGCATTCAAATGTAAAGTTTGTCATGAACAATTAGGACTGAAAAGGACATGAAATTTGCTGCTAGACCTTCAATCCATTCTTTATTAACATTAAATTAAAACAATTGGCTTAACAATTACTTCATCATTTTTCTGCTGTCAAAATACTGCAAAACACAAGATTGAAATCTAAGTACGTTCTAAAAAGTAATAGGCAACAAGGTAAAATTGATAGATATAAATTACTAATTGTATCACCTAGGAGTACCATTTTGTAGAGTAAACACTCCTATTTATCATAGGAAAAGGCATTGTCTTCTTCATATTATGATCGGAGAAGTTGGCATGCTTTCCACCAAACCAATAAACATCTTGAGCCAGTATTCTCACAAAAGACAGACAGTAAAATCAAAATGCACCTCAATTTAATTGTGCTTTCAAATAAATCAATCAGTAGAAAAGAGTTTCCAAGAAATCCTTACTTTTATGCAACTGCTTCTCTTTTGTTTTCTCCTTAGCACAAAAAGGATCCTCTGAATCCATTCTTTCCTTATGCTAACCCTCCATTACATTCAACTGGCATGAGAAGTTCTGGATACACTATACTTGGTGATAATTTTTTTTTTTTGTTCAAGCTACCAGACTATCTGGGGCACATGTCCTGATCCATGAAAATTTCTTCCTCAAATGAACTAAAAAAACCAACAGATAGAAAAAAAGAAATGAGGGATGTTATGCATGGTACTAATTATTAGAAGTCTGGAATATTAAAAAAAAATAGAGCAAGAAAAAGGTTGCAACTATCCAGGGAGAGGAAAACCATGTTGCAAAGGGAAAAGGAAGAAGGGCTATTTTCAGTTCATGCACTTCAAACTTTGAAGCTAATGAGGTAGTTTTAAATAAAAGATTAGTTTGCGAAATAGCATGCCTAACATTATCTAACTTGATACGAGCAACAAAAATAAACAACAAATATAACCGGCTGAAATTATAGAAGTTTTAAAAAAGGCCACCAGGCAAGGATTCACTTACCAATTCCTCTCCAGGTCTGCAATACCCTTATGATTTGCTTTCACACAATCCACAAGTGACCAGCATCTACAAGTACGAAAAACATATTCAAAGATGAGCTAGCACTGACAGTACGTCTTCGTATGACCTCTTTCTCTGTTCCATTTGTTTACAACAATAGGATCTGATTGTTTCCCATTTCCAAACCAATTGGTGGGGAGAAGTCCACAGATATGCATCTCATCATAAAGCTTTGAAATTTCTTTCATATTACCAGATCTAATGTACCCATGAATCAGTGCACAATATGTGATATAATTTGGATCTACATTGTTCTCAATCATTTGGTCTAGAAGCTTGATTGCTTCATCCATATACCCTTGAGTACATAGACCATGGATCAGTATAGAATAGGTTATTACAGTAGGCTGAATTCCTTCCTCTACCATCTTTTGTTTTAATTTAAAAGCTTCTGTTATTTTACCTTCCTTGCAGTGTTCATCTATAAGTGTATTATATGTGATAACACTCGGGGATATACCCTTTGACTGCAACTTATTGAAAAGGTTAACTGCCCTTGATAGCTCCCCAGACTTGCAGAGGCCATAGATAAGAGAATTGTACGTTATAATATTTGGAGTGAGGCCAACGCTCAACATCGCATCCCTCAGAGTAAAAGCTTCATCAATAGACCCAGAAGCAGCACAGCCATGAATGAGGCTACAATAAGTGAAATTATCTGGAAGAAATCTCTTGTTTCGTAGACTCTCAAACAAACTTCTAGCATCTGAAATCCTTCCTGATTTGCATAGCCCAAAAATAATAACATTCCACATCACATTTGCAGAATGAGGATTTCCATCAGCAATAGTATCAATGACATGTGATATTTTATCAATCTCAATTGTGCTTATACTGTAATCTGGAATCATATCAATATTTACAAGTTTTTGCAGCACCAAATTTGCCTCATCAACCTTCCCCTCCCTATAGAAACAGCTCATTAATGCACTGCATATGAACAAATTTGGCGTCATACCTTTGTTAACCATCTCAAAATACAAGTTACAGGCCTCATGCAGATCTCCTTCTTTGCACCATCCAGCTATCAGAGCTCCATAAGTGACTAAATTAGGAGAAAGTCCTCTTGCACTCATTTCACCACGGATATCATTCACCTTATGCCATTTCTTAGCTTCAAAATGTCCAGTAATGAAAGAATTGAACATTTCGACTGAAGGAGCAAAACCTAAATGCTCCATCTTATTCATAAGCTGAGTAGCTCTACCTAGTTTACCTATTTTACAATAACCATCAAATAATGTTCTGTAAGTTAGGCTATCAGGAAGGCATCTCAATTCCTTCATCCTGTTCAGAAGCTCTTCAGCTTCAGCCATCCTCCCAATCTTGCACAACCCATTAATAACGATGTTAAATGTGATTACGTTTTTTGCTAAACCCCTTGCTAAGGTTTCCTTCCAAAGGTTCAAGGCCTGCTCAGTTTTACCTGCCTTGAACAAACCATCCAACAAAGTGCTACAGCTAATTTCATTAGGTGCCACACCCCTCTTCAGCATCAAAAACCATAACCTAAGTGCATCATCAATAGCATGGATGGAGAAAAAACCTTTCAGAAGTGTGTTATATGTCAATGTAGTTGCTCTGAGACCATTCCTTACCATCCTACGACATATTTCAAATGCCTTGCTCATGGAACCCTCTCTGGAATACCCATCTATTAGAGTATTGTAGCTGTATTTGTCCGGCCTCACCCCTCCATCCTCCATTTCCTGTAAAACTTTCTGTACTTCTTCCATTCTCCCCAGCTTGCAATATCCGTTGATCATTGTATTATAGACAAATAAGTTAACATGTAGGCCTGCATCCCTCATCTCATTTCTTACCCTAGTTGCATCCTCCATTCTCCCACTTTGGCAATAGCCATTGATCATGATACCATAAGCCACCTCGTCAACTATAATATCCCCATTTTCCTTCATCACCCTCACCACCCTCTCAGCTTCCTCCATCCTCCCACCCTTACAGTATCCCTTCACAAGGAGGGTATATGTCACCACATTCGGTGACAAGCCCTTTCCCTTCAGTGACCCCAATATCCTTCTCGCATCCTCGGTCCGTCCCATCCCACAATAACAATCCATCACCGCATGATACGCCACCAGATTCACTTCCAAACCCATCCCTTCCATCTCGTCCACAAACTCCACTGCCTGTGCCACCCTCCCGTTCCTGCAGTATGCATTGGCCAGGATAGCCACTGTAAATTCATCCGGCGATACTCCAGCAATCCGCATCTGCTCATACACCATGACCGCCATGCCCGGATCCCCAGCCTGGACTAGCTTATTGAGCAGGTGATTGCAGGACCGAATGGAGGGGCGGCAACCGACCTTTCCCATTCCGTCGAACACGTTGAGGGCACTGGAAAGCTGATCGGCGTCAGTATGGGCGCGGAGGAGGAGATCGAAGGAGACAGCGGAGAAGGAGAAGTCTCTGTAGACCTCGGCGAGGTGGGGAAAGAAAGGTTCGGCATGGGGAGGGCGCACGGACAAGAGGGAGGAGAGGAGGGCGCGGGTGTCGTGGAAGCGGCGGGCGCGGGCGAGGATGTGGATCAGCTGGGCGTGGGAGACGAGGGAGGGGCGAGATGGGGCGAGGCGGAAGAGCTGGAGAGCGGCATCGGGGTCGAGGCGGACACGGCGGAGGGCGGCGTGGAGGAGGGCAGGGGTGAGGGGCGAGGACGAGAGGAGGCGCGCGGCGGCGGAGAAGCGGTTGAGGAGGAGGAGTCGGGTGAGGCGGCCCAGGAGGCTGGTGTCGGTGGCAGCGCCCGCCTCGGTGCTCGGCGTCGGCGCGTGGTAGGGAGTGGAGGAGGCGGCGGCGGCAGGCGAAGGAGAGGGGTCGCAGTAAGCGGCAGCCATGAGGCATCTAGCGGCCACGGCCGGCGGGGCAGTAAAGTGAGCGATGAAGGGAACGCCGGTGAGTATGGCCGGTGAGGAGCGCGGCGGCCGGTCGAGGCGGCTGAGCGGAGAGGAAGCGGAAGGGCAGAGCGGGTTTGTTAAACAAACCCAACGTCCGGCCCAATTCCTTTAGGCCTGATTAGAAATTTTAGCATTTCCAGAAATAATCAGCCCACAAGATTTTTCTTGTTTTTCTTGAGGGGACAGCCTATTGTATTTTTTTAAGTAAATTACATTAAATGGTATAAGAACTTGTACGGTCAGCGTAAATTGGTCCAGTAACTTGTATGGTGGGTGTAAATAGATCCATTAACTTGCAAAGCCCGTATAAACCCAATCCAAAATAGTCTAGTAGTGACAATAGGGGCGCATTGGCTTTGCATGTGACGATGTAGATGATATTTTTGCATAAACCCCCTTATATATTTATATCCCTGATGTGTAGATTTATAGTTACAAGTTAGTTTTTTGGGACGAAGGGAGTAAGTCATCGGGAAGTTGACATTGGACGTGTAGATCGAGCCCAAGTTCCAGTTGGACGGAGCGATGTTGTACACCGTGAGCTCGCGGCCGTCGGCGAGCTTCACCTTGAAGGGGAGGATAGGCTCTGGCCGTTGAAGTAGGCGTTGCTCTGCCCGTTGGCGCCTCAGTTCCTGCCCATTGTCATCCAGTCCGTCTTAGACCCCTTGACCGACATCCGCGCCACCACGCCGCTGCATGCCCCCGACGTTGGTCACCGTCACCAGCTCGAAGTAGTCCCTCACGCTTATGGTGAGATCCGCGCCAATACATGGCCGACCACCACGTCCGCCTTGCGCGGCGCGCACAGCCCCGGCGTGAACTCCCGGTCCTCCCACTCCCCGGTCCGCGACGAGAACACCAGCACGGACACCACCTTTTCGTTGGGCTTCTCGCCACAATGACGCTACGAAGTGCACGCTCTGTGGTGGTGGTGCCGCGGCTCAGCCGTAAGCCGAAGAAGAACGACCCGCGGTGGCACCCGACGGTGTTGGTGAAGATGCCGGGGAAGGCGCGGGGGAAAGAGGAGGCGGTGTTCGTCGACGATGGCGCGCCACGAGCGGCAGACGCACCGGGACGCGGCGAGGGCGCGGCCAGGGAGGCAGCGGAGGACGTCGAGGAACACGTCGTACGGGACGCAGTCACGCAGGTGCCGTCCGCGTCCATTCTGACGTTGCGACAAATGTGTGGTGACCTCCCCGGGATAACCGGAGACAGAATCCCATGTTTTATCTGAACTTCCTTTCTGCAATTCTACTGCCTATACTCGCAGCTCGCTCCGATCACAAAAAACTGTTGTTTTCGAGTCAAAATTCAAAATATTTGAACATCAATATTTTTAAAAATATTTCAATTGGATATAGGAAATCATGTGTACATTTAGCACCGTGAATTTAATACAGGTTGAACCACGAGCAGAATGTTAACAAAAACAATGCAGTTTCGCACAAAAAAAAAAGGTAAAGGAAAGGAAAGGAAAAGAAAGAAAGGAGTCAAGCACAGACAGGGCACGGCAAAGCCATTCCAAGAACTTGTACATGTAGCAAACCGGTTAACGAATAATACATACCAGAAAAGGCTACAGAGTCTGATGAGAAGGGGAAATAGTACAGCTGAGTGAACTAATCAAAAGTGGAACTCCACTTCACAGAAGCAAAAGATCCTGGCTGAAGGATGGACGTTATATAATTACTCCTCACTACAAACACAATACATTATATAGCCACAAATCAATGGAAAAAACAGAAAATGTCTTCTCTTTATCTAATATACCATCAGGTTAAAGATCATGGTGTGCTCGGAACCGGATCGGTGCCAGAAATGTGTGAGGATGCATCTTCCTTAGCAGCTGCTACATTCCCAGGAGAAGCTGTTTTGGCAGCGTCCCTCTTGCCATCCTTTCCTCCAGATCTGGCAGCATGGCTCCCGTTCTGGTGACCACTGACCGAAAGTCTCCTATTCGGAGGAGTGCCATTAGCACTGCCGTTTGATTTTGCGCCAGGTACCTTCTTTGCACTGACTGGTCTGTTAGGGCTCACCCGTGAACCAAATGGTCCTTCATGATCGGTGTTCAGTTGCTGCTCAATGTAGCGCTTTTGTTCCTGGGATGTGAACATAACATATAAAATGAAGAGTTAGCACTACAGAAGCTGGTGTCAAAAAGCATATGCTGCACATCAGAACCATCTAAGCATTCCATGAAATGACATTGTGCTGTTAGTCTTTTACAAGTTTTATTTATTCCCTCACAATACCCATATACAATGCATGGATTAGTCAGATGCAATTTTCACCTAAGGCCCCATTCGGTTCTGCTTATAGCTTATGCTTATTCCCTCGTTTTCCGTAAGCACGCTTCCCAAACTGCTAAACGATGCATTTTTTGTAAAAATTTTCTATATGAAAATATCTCTAATAAATCAAATAGATCCATTTTTCAAGTTTCTAATAGTTAATACTTAATTAATCATGTGCTGATGCCGTTTCTTGTTTTGCGCATGCAGCAGCCCATCGGAACACACCCTAAATGCTGTCTGCAGAACATATTTGGCATATTGTGCCTTAAAAATGCTGACAGAATTCTTCACTAAAAAATTAACTGACAGAACACAAGAGAATTAAAAGAATTCGATCAACACTCAAGGGTGATATGTGTTCAACAACTAATGGCTTCAACATTTAGAGAGTAAGTGGCACTCACCCTCATTCTTTTCTTATCCTCTTCCCTTTCCTGCCTGAGCATGACATACTCGTCCAACATAGCTAGAAGAGGTACACCATCATACATAAAGGACATACCGCGACTCTCCTCCCATGCCCTGGTCTTCGCCACCAGAGTTTCAACAAGTGCTAGAATAAAACCATTCATTGCATTAGCAAAACACCAACAAAATATATGATCAGCAGATTCATAAATTTACCCAAAACAAAAATGACGAGCACAGCAAAAAAATAAGCCCCATGAACATATAAAGTCTTCCTAGGCATGAAACAATTTGCAACTAAGCAACAGGTTTACACTGCTGTCTTCCAAACAAGTACCTGGAATCTTGTTGACAAGAATACGAGCTTTTTCAGCACGTTTGAGATTCAGGTGGGCACCTCGGCTGGAGTTATATCTGTTGTCATCCTGCAGAAGGATTTTCAATTCGTTAAAAGGTTTATAAAATTTGGTAATATCACTTAAATCATTAAAGAATAAAAGATGTAATGCTTTTGGTTTGCTAGAACAAAATATCAACATACCCGGTTATAATCTTCAAGCCAGCTTTCTTCTTCACAAGCAGACATCCATCTTTCAACTTTATCTAATATTTCTTTTCTACTCAATGCTTCTTCCTTTGCTTTTGATATCTGACTATCCATATCTGCAATCAATTCAGATGGTTCTATGTTCCCTGCCTCAATCAGCGCCAATATTTTTTCATGGGCAGCAGCTGTATCTATTACTATGTGAGCACCAGCATAGATGTCTTCTAACTCAGTTTGCTTCTTGAAAGCTATTTCTTTCATCTTGCTGTATTTTAGCTGGTCTAGCCTTTGAACCTCTACCTCAGCCTGAACAATTTGGAAACAGAAAGTCAAATACTGTGGAAGGATTAATGTCAGACAGTAATTGTACCAAAAAATTCACTGTGTAACTCACTTGTTCAATTAGATCCAGGGCAAGAGCTCCAGGTGCAGTGACTTTATCTACAGAGGCTGATCTGTTGCAGGTGACGTGATCAAACATGCTCCTTTCTTGCATGGGGGCATCCATGAGATCCCAAAGATCATAGAGTTGACCAGCAAGCTCTTGAAGCTGAGAACAAGAAGCAAGCCATTAGATGCTATTGTCCATGCAAAGAGTAGTCGTATTTTAAGACAAGAACACTGAAGGAACATTCTTGCAAGTGAGTACAATTCATATTATAAGAACAATCAAGAAAAATTCCTGCAATTTTTATAGGCCTGAAAGGGCCTGCTTCTACTGAAAGCATAAAAAGAACTCTTGCGATTTGAGTATGATTCATACTTCAAGAAGGATTTAAAAATGTTCTTTACCTTGCTTAGTCTCGACTTTTTGTCTTCATTAAGTGTGGCTACTGTCTTGTCAAGTTTTGACAGTGTATCATTGTTAATGCTCTTGCAGTTGTCACCAATAGAGTCATCCAAACTGGGATGAACTTCAGTCACTGTGCTAAGAAAATCCATCCCTAAGACGGTACAGAGATCATGTATCATGTTCACATAATCCAGAACCTTCTCCAACCTATTGCTCTGCAAACCAATTTCCAAGGGAACCAAATCTTGTCAGCAATGGTCAGGCATCACAGCTAGCACAAAGTGAAGAAATTATACAGGTTACATGTACCTTCTCTTTTTCAAGCTCCTGTAGTTGAGAACGAAATTCTTCAAGCCTCTCAAGTGTCAAATCATCCTCATTAATTTGTGGTGTTGCCACCTTCTCTCCTACCTCTGTAGTGCCAGCAATCTCACCACATATTTGATCAATTTGTGACTGAACATTAATAAATTCCCGTACTCTCTCATTTTTCTGCTTGTTCAACTTCTCAAGTGTTGGCGCTATAGCAGCTAGCTGTTGCTTGATTGTCCCTGATGTCTTCTCAGGCTGCATGTATCGAGCATTCTCGTTTTTACTTCAAGTTATAATGAAAACACAAATCTAAACATTCAGAATGAGGTAGTGTCTGACTTCTAAGCTACAACACTAAACTTAATGGAGAAGACGTTATTTAGGACTAATAAGTTGCAACTTGTATTGCTAATTGTCCTCCCCTGAGCCACTCACGTTGCATTCAACAAATGTCTATTCAATGTGAAGATAATGTTCACTTACAGTTCTTGCTATGGCCTTTTCTCCTAGAGCAGAGAGAAGCCTGGCCAGCTCAATCTTCGAGTCATCCAGAGCCTGGATAAGGAGATCCCTAGAGTTGGTGGCTTGGTCAACTTTCCTCTTGTAAACATCCAAGCACTCTTGGTCTAACTGGTACAGGACCTTGTCGCGGTCCTCGTCGCTCTCACCAACTTCATCCCATATCAACTGCAGTTAAAAGAACAAAAAAGAAAAGAAGCACACCACTATCACTACACAAGCCAAGGCGCACACGCATAAACTGGTCGCAAATTGCAAAGCACAAGCACCAACCACACACCTGCAGTTTCTGCAGCAAGGATCCACACGTAATTTCGCCGGCCATCTCAGAACAGATGAACCTGTAAGGAAGCAGAGAGAGATGGTACATGAGTAGTACATCCTAGATCACCAAACTAATAAGCATTAGCACCAAATGCACTTCCAAACTTGATTTGCACCAACTCTACAGTAAGCATTAAATCTGCCATGCATCGCATGCAAGACTAATGTAGTTAAATTAGCAGCTGTAAGTCAAGCTTACACTAAGATCCCAGCCCATCATTGCCAATAATGAAGACCTACGCCTATACTTTATGAGGATCTACAGCTAAGATCAACCTTAAACCCAGGAAGAAGTCCCCAAAAAACCCCAAATCCTACACCAAAAAATTTGCAAAAACCAAATGCTTTCGACCATATTTGACCAAGCAATAATTCCATCCAAAACGTCGCGATCTGAGCACGCAGCTCTCAGAAAAGGTCCATACGGAAAGAGTACACCATGTCTTCAAACAGATCAATTACACACGCCCGAAGAAGAAGCGGATCCCCACACAAGCCACCCCACCGCCGCAGCAGCAGCAGCCTCGCAAAATCCCCCAAACCCGCATCACCCACAGCAAACCCCCGCCCGCATTACCTGCAGCCGAGCGAGATCTCGGCAGCCAGCAGCCGCACCACCAGCTCCACACAGCAACCACTGCCGATGAAGAGAGCTCGAACGAGAGACAGAACATACCAAAAAGGCTCACCAGATCGCGCGCGCCGGGACGAGGAGGGGACGCGGAGCGGAATGCGGCCGCTCAGCTCGAAGCCGGGATCCGCCAACCGGGTACTCAACGACGGACGAACCCTTCCCCTAGTGCTCCGCCGCTCGCAGCAGCCGGCAGGAGAGACGAGACGACGAGAGACAGTGTGGAGAGCGGAGCAGAGTGGAGTCAGTCACTGTACTGGACTGGAGGGCGACCGTCTCTCTCTCGTCTCTTGTCTCTCGTCTCGCTGCTGTTCCTGCCTCGACGCAGGCAAGGCAAAGCCAATCGCAATTATTAATGGGGAGGGGTGGTGCGGGTGCGGGCGTGGCCCCGCCGCAGGATGCGACTGGTCGGCCGATCGGACGGCCCAGATCGGCCGTTGTAACAACTCTCTGTCACATTTTTCACCGCGGTGGTGTGTCGGTGAAAAAATGGGTACGATACGGGCGGAGGAAGAATATGTCACGGTGGGGCCACGCGTGCTGCGGTAATTCATTCCGCGCTGTAATAATAAATAGTACTTCCTCTTTGTAAAATATAAAAAGTTTTAGAGTTAAATTTAAGTATTAAAAAGTTATTAGAATTAAATGATGAAATATAGCGATAGGTAAAAAAGAAAATAGATAGAAAACTTTTGTGGTGAAAACTTGTGATTGGTTGAAAATAATATAGATATAAAAATAATTATATTTTAAGATAAGGTAAAGGATTTTCACGGTTGGTGCCCTCGGGCCGGGTTAATTAGTAGTAAATAAATTAACCTGGCTTTGCGGGGCGTTGACTGGTCAAAGTTGTCTCGGTGCCTTCTGGGCTTCCTGACCTGCGGGGGTTTAATGCGGATATTAGGTTTTCTGAGCAAAAGATTTTGGTGGTGACACTTAGCCATTGATGCTAACTGAGAGTTGGCAAAGAGGAGGACCATATGACAGTACATGAAAATATTTTTGCTGAAAACCGAAGAAACTTTGAGCTTCCTGAAAACGTTCAGACAATTTTTGTACCCTCCGGCAATTGTACTACTTCCTTCGTCTCTTAAAAAAAATATTATTTTAGTTAGTCAAATAAAAATTAAGTATGGAATTAAAAGATTATTATTCTCTTAATTAATGTGGAGAGAAAATAAGAAGAAAAGAGAAAATGAGAAGGAGGAGATAGCGCTTTTAGCTGAATAGTTAAAACAATAAAATTTATTAAAAATGTCTAGTGGACCCCATTATAAAACTATACTTTTTGTTAAACAAATTCTTATGCTAAAACAACAATATGTCTTTTAGAGATGAAGGAAGTAATTAAGTATCATCTCTCTTCTAAAATATAGCAATCTTTTATATTTTAAATTTGGATGTTCCTCAATTGCAGCATCATTGCTTATTTAATTTGTCCAAGGAACAAGCTATTTTTGTTTACGTTATTTATGTGGTCAATATTTTTCCATGGGCATATACCTACTTTGAAATAATATCATACTGTATCATGGTGCACGAGCTATGGTTACATGGAAACGATTGTGCCATATCCTAGTACATGAGCTATTTTTGACGTGTACAGCTTAGTAGCTGCATAACTTCAGCATTGTTGGTGTGGAGGTCATAGGTCTCAGGTATCTCACCGTTAGCATATGTGCCACTCGGATAGAGGATGGATCGAACTATGTAATTAAATATAAGATAGCATCCGGCATACTTTACCTTGTATAATGAGGAATAACAGTCTTAGTCGGATAGGTTTCTATCTCTAAGAAGAAAATCCCTTGGCCGTATCCGGCTGGAATTCTTATCATGTACCCCTGTTCTTAGTATATAAAGGAAGTCAAGGCGTCCCATGAAGACATGGAAGATTATTGATCATAAACCACCTTAGAGAAATAACACCTCAACTGGACATAGGTATTACCTCACATCGAGAGCCTGAATCAGAACCAGTATAAATCTTTTTTGTGTTCCTCTGCAATCCACCAAATTTATCTTCACTAAGTAGCTCTATAGTTTTATTACCGGTATAAAGCATTAACAGTTGGCCAATTAATAACTTGATGCTCTTCTGGAGACTACCAAAGTCAGACGAGATCCATTAAAGCGACAATGAGAGCCTGCCTTTCTAATGTCGAACGGTAGCAATCTTAATGCAAAGATTGGGACAGAACACATAAGTTTTCACATAAGAAGATATCTTCGGTTTCAAAATAAAAGAAGATATCAAGAAACAAGATTTTTTTAATCACAAATTATGGTATTTCTTGCTGCAGTATTGGAAATGCAAGAGGATATGTATACACCACCATAGCTGAAAAGATATTGCAATGAAGAATGTAGAAAATTATAAAAAGAGACTCAGAGCAAACAAAAAAGATTAAAAGTAGTGCTATGAGAATCAGATGGGCAGACTCTCATTAGCACGAGATCAGTGACAGCAGGAGCACTTTACATTTTTAGCCACACCTCCTTAATTCTTTAGCTGCCGCCTTGTATTATAGATTAGATCGATCAAAAGGTAATCACCGCCGGCCAACCAACCATTCTTAATAATAAGCACCCTCCCAACGAGCGTCAGATCAGGTGATCAGCAATATTTCACTCTACTCGGCGTTGGCATCAAGATGCGTGCCGAGCTCCTCCCATTTTTTTATCCCCTGTTTTACGGCTGCCGCAGCTCGCGCGCTTTTGTCCTTTTGCGCCGGGATGGATGCGGATGCGGGGCCCGCCGGGCACATGGCCTGTCCACGTGCCGCTGCAGATCACCTCATCTCAATCATGCGCCTCATGCGCGCCCGTGCCCGTCACAACGGGACGCCGCGCGGCGAGCTGCGAGCGAGAGAGCACCCCGGGTCGGCGTGTGGTGTGTGATTGCCTCGTAATGCCGCTGCTGAGGCTGTGAGGGATCATTGCCGTGCCGTGCGCGCCCGTCGGTCGTCGTCACGTACCGAACTGTAGTACTACTAGATGAGTCGCGACCAGTGTCGCCCACACCGTCGGTAACGGTTATCGCAGCAACCGTCGAAACCGTCGGAGTTCAGTTAGGATTTACCGGTGGTTTGATTTAGATAAATTTTATTTAATTTAAAAATTTAAAAAAATATATGTGTAGTCTCTAATATTCCAATGGTGAAGAAATCCGATAAAATAACATGTTAAGATTGTTTTTTATAAAAACGAGAAGGTATTATGAATTGGAAAAAGAATCAAAAAATGGGCTAGCCAGTATTGTTATGCCACTGCAGGTTTTGGCCACCGAAGATAATTGTTCGTCTAGTGATCTAAAGCTCTGCGTCCGTTCATCCCAATCCTATCCATTCCAAGAGTCCATCCGTCCCCGCCCGTCGTCTCTAGCGATCGGTGTCACGCAGATCCACCGTGACGCGCCGACGATCGCCGCAAACCATGCCGGAACGCGTGGTTACCGCGCGGAAGAAGACGGCAACTGTAGGTGTTAAGTGCCGCAAGGTAACCCTCAGTGCTTAGCTATTTATTGCACGGTAACTGCTATTTATTGCACGGTAACCCGCCGTTACTGCACGTTTCTTCGTTCTCTAGCGTTGGGGGGGACTGCGGTAACCGCGGCTTTTGATTTATAGCGTGGTTTTAGGGGCAAACCGTACGTAACGCGTGGTATAGTTGCGGTAATCGGACAAGTATGATTTAGAGACGTTTGTACGAGTTTCAATTTGAGGGGTAATATTTTTGTTCCTTCTATAAGTGATTGCATTGTTGTATGAGCTCTATGAGTAACGAGTATGAAGTGATTTACTACGTGTTTATTGTATTTGTTTCAGGAAGGAGATAGGAGACAAAGACCCTATGTGGGAGCCATTGAGGAGAAATACCACTGGATGGCGTTGTAAATACTGTCATAAGAACACAGGCTGGTGGTAGGGCAACTCGACTCAAAGTCCATTTGGCCGGAAAAGAGAAGGGGACAACATATTGCCTCTCTGTGCCACCAGATGTCCGTAATTTCTTCCGTCGCGACCTGGACCAAATAAAGGATGATGGTGTAGGCGTACCACCGAAAAGTTGAGAAGGGAGGACGCAGCAGGGCTAAATTATTATGACATAACAAGTGATGCAGATGAGAAAGAGCAGATGCAGGCGGTAGTAGCTGCCTCACAGGCAGAGACCGTATTCAGAAGGGATGTGGAGGAACGGGGTGACATATATGAGTATGGTGGTGGCAGTGGCAGCGGGTCCTCGCAACCTCGAGGACAGAAGAACAAAAGTAACCCTCTTTAAAGGATGTTAAGGATGTCTTCATCGCAGAGGGAGTCACCTACGGTGAGAGATTACAATCTAACCGGTGCCAAGACCCCTATATAGCCAAGAATCGACACTGGGTGGTGGACAAAGAAGGGGAAGCAAGCGAAGGAGGCTGTCGGTGAGTCCTGGGTAAGATTCTTCTTTACCTTTGGCATCCCTGGGAGAAATGCCAACAATCCTTACTTCGTGAGTGCCATTCGTGAGACTCAGAAGTGGGGTAACTCATAGTTAATGTACTTTGTATATGTGCATATATTAATGGTAATATTTTATCTTATATGTGGTAATGTAACCATTGCAGGTGAAGGAGGTCCCTCCCCAACTGTTAAAGAAATATACAGCAAGTACCTGGATTCCACAACAAAGGATGTGGCCAAGCAATTTGATAGATTCAAGAAAGATTGGCCATCTTATGGTGTTACTCTTATGTGTGATTTCTGGACTGGCCCCACAGGTATGTCGGTAATAAACTTTATGATGTACTGCAGTGGAGTTATTTTTTTCCACAAGTCTATTAATGCCACGGGACAAAGACAGAATTCTGAAAGCCCATTGATGTCGCTTAGAGTGGGGTGAATAGGCGTTTCTGACAAATTCTTCAAATGCAGCGGTAAAATTTTGGTAGGAACCTCCGACCAAAATGGTAGAAGGTTCCGACCGGCTCTCTCGGGCTGGCCGAGAGGGCTGGTCGGAGGTTCCTGCCACGAACGCCGGAGGTTCCGACCCTGGAGTTCTAACTCTACCAAAACACTTAAATAATGCATAATTTTGACAGAGATCAAGTATGGTGCAAGTAATGGAGTAAGAGATAAATTCTGGCAAGGTAAGATACAAAATGAGGCAATAACGAGAAAACACAATAGAGGCACACAGATTTCTCCCGAAATTCAGATCACAAAGATCCTACGTCTCCGTTGAGGAGCTCCAAAGAGCCGGGTCTCAATTGACTCCTTTTCTCACCAAGCGACCACGAAAATCAACTTGGTATCTACTAGAATTTACCTCTTTTCCTTGCGGAGGCGAGATTAACATTCACGAACTTTCCCGGGACAATCCACAACAAGAGGAAGCTCGCGGGAGACGCCTAACCGTCTAGGAGGTTTCCCTCCAAGAGAAATAAGCTCCAAGCAGCTAATCCGCGTCCTCCTCAAGTGCATAAGATTCTCCTAGCCTTCTCTCATCAAAATTCACTCAATTTTCCACTAGATCTTCACAAGAATCACAAAGAATATACTATAAGTAGTTGGGAGAGCTCAAAGAACCTTAGGAGAGACTAGGGAACAGTTGGAATGAAGTGGAATGCCTCAACAACGGCTAGAATCTAAGTTTGGACTTTATAGGACATGGTTTACGTCACTTAGCCGTTACTCACAGATTTTTGCCAGGAGGTTCCGACCCCAGGGTAGGAACCTCCGGCCAACACTTAGTCTCTGGCCGAGAGAGCTGGTCGGAGCCTCCAACCCCATGGGTAGGAACCTCCAACCCTAACAATGAAACTAGCCCATCCCAAATGTATGTGTTGTGCTAAAGTGATGGACTCTTAGCTATTTGGATCTTAAGCACTTAAGTGGTTTTGGAACACTATTTGCAACCCCTCTTGATAGTACAGTTTTTCCTCGACTTAAAAGAAAATTCAAAAGAATTTAAAATAAAGTCCGAGTTGCTTCGCTGTTTTGTGTCATGTTTTTGTGGGGGTCTCCATGCACCACACTAAGCAACCTAGGACTAATTCTCTATACAATTCTCGATAAACGCATTAGTCCCTTAACCGTTTTGTTATTAATCCTCTAAAACCCACTTAGGGGTTAGATGCACTTTCAGATTCTACCTTCATATTGAAAGTAATAAAATATATTTCGATATTTAGTGTGAATGAATATATTTCTTGGGCTTCCTTACATTTTCTCATGGCGGGATTTCAGGGTCTTCAGGAGGTCAAACTAACCAATCACAAGATCGTAGTCTGATTCAATTCACCGGTACAGACACTTACATATTACTTCTACATTTTCCCTACAATGCATGATGTTTTATTTCTTTCCTTATTAAAAATACAGATGAGGTTGACTTCACACACGCCACTTAGGATCAAGATCATGGTGCGCCAAACTCTCAGCGAACTTGTTTGTTTACTTTCTGTCAAACTCAAATAACTTCTATATTAGTGTTGCTTGTGTAATGGATCTATTATTGATGTTGAACATTGGACATTATATTGTGGACACTTCAATCCTCGTAGTTGTGGACATTGCATTGTTAATTCTTGTGAAATATCAAAATTTTGACATGTCTTGTGCTAATTGTTAACTATCACATATAGAGCAAAAGTCATGTCGAAATTTTCTATATTTGCTCAATATACCACTTAATGAAGCTACAAATGTCTACAATATTTTATTGCAACTAAACAAATTTTTTTCTTTATTTTTAGATGAATTTTTCTCACTTTTTTCTCTGCCCAACAGTCGCGGTTACCGTCCAAACCGCACAGTTACCTTCTTGTTGTTGCAGTTTTCTTTCTACCAAAAAATTGACGGTTATCGCGTCAAACTGCGCAGTAACTGTCCCAAACCGCAGGTTTACCATCGCCTTTCTGCCACAAAACCGCCCATTCATATTTAAATTTTTAAGAGCGAATTTCACGCGGATTTGAACTATTACCACGATAACCTTGCTGTCGCCGTCCAACGCTATCCGCCTGCTAAACAGTAAGTTCAACACTGGTCGCGACTCACGAGTCGAGCGGAGACGCGGAGCGGCCGGGGCGTGGGCTCCGCTACTCGCGGCGGCAGCCTGGCACCGCGCAGGATGGGGAGTGGGGCCGGCCGTCAGTGGCTGCTGCGTGCGGGAGAGATGCGCGTGGCTTTGCTTGCATCGTGGGTTTGGTGTTTCGATGGGTGGCTTTACGACTTTCCGCGCACTGCGCGGCGGTGATGGAAGAAAAGAGGGGATTCGAACAGGAAGGGTAGTGAACTACTGTGACGACGGAAGCAGGCGACCCGTAAAGATTAATCTGCTACGAACTGCTAGCACTAGCAGCCATCGTGCTACAGTTGGAAGACTATTCTGTCGCGTGGACGATACCGTCTCGGTTGTCATCTCCAGGTGTCATGACTAGCGATAATTTGTAGTGGCAGCTTGAGCCGGTAAATGTTGTCCTCTCGTTTCAAAATATAATTATTACTTTAATACTATTTCCTCCGTTCGATAATATAAAAAGATTATACTTTTTTAAAAAAATATAAATAGGGAATATCAAAAAGATAAATCATTATACAAAGGTGGTAGTTAGGGTAATAAACTAGTAAAAAAATTATAGGTGAGGAATAAAATAGTAAAAAAAAATATATGAAGAATAAACTAGTATAAAAATTAGAGGTAAGAAATAAAGTATTATGTCAGATCATAAAATCCCCCATATTTTAGAATAAACTAGAAGAACAAAATCACTTATATTATAAAAAAAATTTTATTTTAAAATATAGCTACCTTTTAGCTCTCATGGCAGAGCCAGGGCTTAACGATCATGGGCCGTTGCGCGAGCTCTGCCGGCCGCATACACCGTTGCGCCAGCTAATTGCGTACCTAATTGCGTTGCTTAGTCATCGGCAAACCGTAGAAAGCAACAGTACTGGTGTATAGTATTTAATTAACACACTTAACACAAACTAGCAAACCATATGCTCACACAAAAATGGTCATTGGATTTGTATATGAAAGTCCGTACATGTCGTCTAGAGGAGGAGTAAATAGACATTCCTGAAAATTCTTTAAATACAACGGTTAAATACTAGCCGGAGCCTCCAGGCTCAATGATAGGACCCTTCGACCAGCTCTCTCGGGCTAGCCGAGAAAGCTGGTCGGATGGTCTGGCCAAGAACACCGGATCCTCCAACCTGCTGAAGTGAGCTCTTTCTCTTTCAAGCCACTTCTAACAGAGGTAAATCAACAAGAAACACCCCAATTCTATGCATGTAAACATAGACAAGATTCAGGCTGGAACAGAGACGAATGAAACACAATAAAAGGAGCAAGCAAGAGAGGACACAAGTGATTTTTACCCAAAGTTCGAATCACAAAAATCCTACATCTCCGTTGAGGAGCTCCAGAGGGCCGGGCCTCGATTAACCCCTTGCCTCACCAAACGACTACGAAGATTAACTTGGTATTCACTTAAAGTTAACGCTTTTCCTTTTGAAGGCGAGGTCCACCCTCATAAACATGCCCAGGATAATCTACAATTCGAGGAAGCTTACGGGCGACGCCTAACCATGTAGCAAGTCACCCCTCCAAGAGTAATAAGCTTCAAACAGCAGCCCCGCGTCCATCTTCAAGTGCACAAGATCCTCCTAACCCTCTCTCAAGAAATTTGTCTCAAAACCACATTAGATCCTAATAAGAATTACTAAAGAAGCCCTAGAACTAGGTGGAAGAGGTCAAACATCCTTAGAAGAAGCTAGGAGATAGAATAATAAAAGTGGAATGGCCAACTAATGTCTAGAAATCAAAATTGGGCTTTATACCTACTGGCATACATCACTTAGCTGTTCCTCACAGATTTAAGCCCTGGAGGCTCCGACCCTTGGAGCCTCTGGCCAATACTTAGCGTCAGGCTGGAAAACTGGGTCGGAGCATCCGATCGCATGGTAGGAGCATTCAACCCTAATGTCAAAAACACATCCAACCCAAGTGCAAATATTGTGCCAATGTGATATTCTCTTAACTAATTAGATATTTAAGTACTTGAGTAGACTTGGAACATTGTTTATAATCTCTCTTGATAGTATAGTTTTCCTATAATTCAAAAAAATTTTAAAAGAAATTAAAATAAACTCTGAATCTTTTCGCTGCTTTGCGTCATGTTTTTATTGGGGGGCTCCATGAATCATATCAAGTAATCTAGGACTAATCTCTTTATATTTCTAGATAAACTGATTAGTTTCTTAACCGTTTCGTCATTAGTCATCCAAAACCCATTTAGGGAGGCTAAGTGCACTTTCAATCTCCTCCTTTTTGTTGATTGATGATAACATGGTCAAAGCTTACAATAGAATAAATATAAATTTGATTTTGAATGAAAGGAGGTGAATTAGACTCCCCCTTAATATATGCATATGTGTGTGAGAGTGAAGTTCATATGCATATTTGTATGGGCTGAATATGGAAAACCTTATTCATCTCTTCTCATTTGTGGGATGCAAAGTGTGATATGATATACAGGATAACTGATACATAATGATATGGCAAGCACACAAAAAAGAAAAAGAACATTACACCGTATCACAAGGCAACACATAAAGCAAGCTAATGATTGAAATTAAGCTAATACAGAAGAAAACAGTCGAACACACAAATATTACATGTCCACAAGATAGAATACAAGAGGATAGAAATATCTAGGAAGGCCTAACAAAGGGGGGTCGGAGCCTTCAGCTGCCAGGAACGGAGCCTCCAACCAGACTGACACAACAGTATCAAAATTGAAGAGAGAAATTGACCCCCCTTCATTCTGTACTTTTCTCCCCCTTGGACATCAAGGCACCAAAAAGAGAGGAAAAATAGAGGAAGAAGTAGCTCGGTCGTTGTCGGAGTGAATGATCTCTGTGTCACTAGATGTTGTGCCGCCTGCTGTGCCTGTCTCATCATTAGGAGGAATGATGTCGGTGTCTTTGCTGGCAGCATCATTATCCTGCTATAAGGCATGCGGAATATCCTGCACTGGAACCTCTGGAACAATCTCCTCCTCCTCTTCTTCCTCATACTCATCCTCATCAATATCCTCCTTTGACTCAGGAGTGGTCTTTGAATCCTCATCAAAAACTTGAGTGGAAGAAGGACCAGCGCCACTAGCAATGTACTGAGATGCCTCACAAGCTACAAAGGGGTCTTCATAAACTTCATCCTATAAGTCATCTGAGACCGTCTTCCCTACATCCCTCATTATCTCCTTCTGCCTGCGCTTCATCTTCTTCATCTTTACGGCGTTCTTAGTGCAAATCCCGAAGATTGCCTTGAGAGCCTTCTTGATGGAAGAGTCTGAACTGTGAGGTGCAGCAATAAATCGTGGTGGAGAAGAGAACTTCACTACGAGAGGTGCTGGAAGACAATAGGACTTGTGCTTCGTCTCCTTCACAAAGGTCAACCCAGACACTGTCTCAATCATCTTCATGATGTAAGGAACCAAGTGCAAGCGTAAGTGCTGTGCCAATATAATATTTTCTCAACTAGTTAGATTTTTAAGCACTTGAGTAGCTTTAGAACACTATTTGTAACCTCTCTTAATAGTACAACTTTCCTATGACTCAAAAAGAATTTTAAAATAAATTAAAATAAACTCCAAGTCTTTTCGCCGTTTTGCGTCATATTTTTGTGGGGTCTCCATGCATCATACCAAGTAATTTGGGACTAATATTTGCACATTTCTAGATAAAATCATTAGTCCCTTAACCATTTCGTCATTAATCATCTAAAACCCACTTAGGAGTTTAGATGCACTTTCAATATAGACTTGTTTGTACTTTATCTATTGTCTAGATACGTCCCTGCTCTTAGACAATCACAACCCTTTCTCATTTCACTTTTCCATTTACTTTTCATCTTAACCAATCACAACCGCTTCTTATTTTATTTTATTTTTCTTCTAAATATCCGTGTCTAACTTTAAATTCTTTATATTTTGGACTTATATTTTGGGACGCAGGGAGTAAGTAGTTCCTCTGCCCGCAGTAAAAATAACTAAGATGATATCTGTCGTACTTTTGCCACATTTAATAGGAATAAAGTAAAAATGATAGATTGAGAGATTGAATGCACAACTAAGGTGATATTTGTTGTACTTTTTTTCTTCTCGAGATCTATTTGTGAATAAATGAAAATGGTTAAAAATCTCTTATATTTATGGAGGACGAGGAACTAAGCTGTAAGCATGTGCGGGCCGGCAGGCTGTGAGAGCAGTTTGTACGGGAGTAAAGGCTTGACCAAACTTGGCTAATTGCAGCATGGATGACATCACTAACATAGCAATGATGTACATAAAAATTAATAAAATGGGCTTAGTTTGCTTATTAAGGGCATTATTATTCAATTTTTGCGAGTCATCGATATTTCTTATATGATAATCGTCTAAATTTATACAATGCACACGCTAAACTCGCTGAGGGATAAAAATCCAATTTTTTTTAGTTTGGTTTGTTCATTATTTCCTATCGACCCATGTTTATTTGTTCATTTAGATTATAATATTTTAATTTTACTAGCTAAATATCCATGTTTTGCTACAAACAAAAGAAAATATATTCTAATATTGCCTAAAATAAATAAAAATATATTTTACATGGCATATTTTACACATATTTTCTATGTAGGGAATATTCACATTAATTTAATTTTATATATGGCTATCCATTTAGATTTGATTGTTTTTAATACCAAGAAATTCACGGGGTAATTTGTAAAAATTATACTGGCAGTAGGTGGAATGACTAATTAACTGACACCACCATTACCTTCTTTTAAAGGAGTACAGATATTTGCAATGGTCCACACCAAAGTATAAATTTCAATTTTAACTTACAACATTTGTGTTTTCATCCTTAGAAACACCAAAAGTATATTTGTGTTTTTATTTTTTAATGTTGAACAAGTTGTTGAAAAAAATGATTGGTTCATAAGAAAAAAATCTAAACGGGTAGTCCTATTATTTCTTGGCGAGCCTGCTTGGCTTAATTTTTTTGTTAAAAGCCAAAGTTATATTTGTCTTTCAAATTGATTTTTTGAAAATAATGTTAGGCAGTTTGTTTTAATTGTCCCTAGGCAATCTTGGAAAGCTAAGCAGCAGAACTGATGAACAAACCTTTAAATTAATTATAAGATCAAATTCAAGAATTTAGATTCAGCTTTGGCTTTTAAGAAAAAGCTAAGTCTATGATTCATTGGTCATGATACTAATTTCTATTTGTGCCAATCTATTTGTATCATATATTTTTAGTTTAATTATTAGTCAAAATTTGAAATGTTGACTTTGTAGAAAATAAGGATGTCTTATGTTTTCAAACCGAGGAAGTATCTCATAAGTATTTTCAATCGGGTTAGTTCAAATGAATGAACTTTCGCATGCGTAGGATGAGTTTATAGGTGAGTGAAGAGAAAGAAGAAAAAGATCACACAAAACGAGATGACTTATTAGCGCATGATTAATTGAGTATTAGCTATTGTAAACTTGAAAAATTAATTTATTTGATTTTTAAAGTAATTTCTATATAGAATTTTTTTTGAAAAAACACACCGTTTAGCAGTTTGGAAAACGTACTCACCGTTTAGTAGAATTAAAAACTCCTTTCTTTTCCGTGAGCACGCTTTCCAAACTGCTAAACGGTATATTTTTTGCAAAATTTTTATATAGAAATTACTTTAAAAAATCAAATAAATCTACTTTTTATGTTTGCAATAGCTAATACTTAATTAATTATACGCTAATAACTCATTTCGTTTTACGCGATCTTCTTTTTTTTCTTCACTCACCTTCAAACTCACCCTAAGCATGCGAAAGTTCATTCATTAGAACTACCCTGATTGAAAATACTTATGAGATACTCCCTCCGTTTGAAAACATAAGACGTTTTTATTTTCCACAAAATCAAGGTTTCAAAATTTTGACTAATAATTAAACTATATATATATTTAATATCGTATATATAGTATTCCTAGATTCGTATTTAATAATATTTCCATATGATGTTAATTTTGTAGCTGTTGATGATATATTATAAAAAAACTAATGGTTAAGTATAAATTACAGATCATGTAGAAATCTAATACACCTTATATTTTTAAAGTGAGGGAGCAATAGGATAGATGTTTGAGGTTGATATTGACTGTTGTTAGAGTCAAATAGACAAATTTGAAAATAAACAAATGAGGGGCGGTTCCGTTGCGGTGTCGTTGAATCGTCCATGACGTGATCGGCGGTCCAGGATCACGCGTGATCGCGTGAATGCTTTGCAAAGTTGCAAGGGAAGTCTTAGGCTCCGTTTGTAAGTATGGGTTTAGGAAAATATTTTCTTTATTTTTTGTGAGTATGTTTTCTAAATTACTAAACGGTGTATTTTTTATAAAATTTTTTTATATAAAAGTTGCTTTAAAAATTTATATTAATTTATTTTTTAAGTTTAAAATAATTAATACTCAATTAATTATGCGTTAATGACTCATCGTTTTGCGTGATATTCTTTATTTTTTTTCCTCACCTTCAAACTATCTCTTAGTCTAAGTTCGAATCCACTTAAAGAGAGAAAAAAACTTCTTATTTTCCATAAGTACGCTTCTCGAACTACTAAACGGTTTATTTTTTTTTAAAAAATTATATAAAAGTTACTTTAAAAATCATATTAATTTATTTTTCAAGTTTAAAATAATTAATACTCAATTAATCATGTGCTAATGACTTATCTCGTTTTATGTGATCTTCTTTCTCTTCTCTCTTCTCTCACCTTCAAACTATCCCTTAAGATTCTGTTCAAAGGTGGGTAAAGGATAAAAAAACTCGCTCGTTTTTTATGAGCATGCTTTTCGAACTACTAAACAGTGTATTTTTTGTAAAAAATTTTTATATAAAAGTTGCTTAAAAATAAAAAAAAAATTTCAAGTAATAAATTAATTTTTTAAGTTTATAATAATTAAATCCAATTAATTATATATTAATAACTCATCTTATTTTACTTAATCTTTTCCTTGTTTCTTTTTCCTCACCTTTATACTCACTTAGAACGAAAAAGCGCAATACCGTTAGGTCCCTAATTGCAAAATCACCCCACGATCCGAAGCTTCCCTGGTTCCTCCCCAGTCTCAACCTCCGTTTCCTTCTCGACGAAGCAGCAGCAGCAGCAGTCAGCAGCGGCGGCATCGGCAGCGATCCCCAACCAAATCGCCGCCTCCCAAATCAATTCTTCCCCGGCCTCCATCTCCGGCGATCGCCACCGCCGCTCTGCAGACGTCCGGGCCCTTACGCATCCACCCGCCTGGGCAGATGGGGAGCGACGGGGAGCCGGCCAAGGGGCTGCTGCCCTACCTGCAGCGCGCCGACGAGCTGCAGAAGCACGAGCCGCTCGTCGCCTACTACTGTGAGGATAAGCCCTTCCTTTTTGCGCCCCTTAGCTTCGTTGATGCAGTAGTAGTCCTCAATCGCGGCTGATCGCTAGGGTTTGGTCCTGGATTTGGATTTGGTTTTTGGATCGATTTGAGCAGGTCGTCTCTACGCGATGGAGAAGGGGATGAGAATTTCGCCGAAGGAGCGCACCAAGACCACCAGCTCCCTCCTCGCCTCCCTGATGAACCAGCTGGAGAAGGTATTTACTTCTCTGCCACTTCTGTTGCTTTTTTAGAGAAAAATCAGGCAGTTGCTGTTGTTCACTTTAGTTTAGATCTATTATCTTTTTGGAAATTAGGGTTCAGATATGTCAAAAATGATACTCCGTAATATTTTGGGGCTTACTACATCTTAGAAGATTTAAAACTGTGTTAATTTGATCCATGCCATTACAAATTTGCCGGATTGAAAAAATGCCATTACTATTCGTGAAACCTGCTGCGTGCCACTGAAATTTTGTAAAATTCAAACCGTGCCATTGCCGTCAAGTTTTCTGTCAAGCACCCGTCTAGTCACCCTCTTCCATTGCTGCTGCAGTCAAGGACCACTGCCGGAGGGCGGTGTCCAAGCCTCATCCAGCTTCTCCGGCGCCCTTGCTGCCGTCACCGCCTTCTGCCTCATGAGCGGGAAGCAGCAGCAGTTGTCCTCAGCGGCGGCCTCGCTTGATGCCAGCGGGGATGACCTCCTCGGCAGAGGAGAGGAAGGTGAGGGAGGGAGAGGGGCGGGGAGGAGGTGGGGCGGCGACCAGGGCTGTCGGGGGCTGCAGGGTGGGGACGGCGAGCTCGGCCATGGATTCAGAGATGTTTTTTGCGATGGTGGTCAGCGGAGACCGACGAGGGGTCGCCGGGCAGGAACAGCGAGCTCGGCCACTGTGCTCCCCACCCTGTTCAAGGCGCTCAGGGGAAAGGAGAAGGAGGCAGTGGTGCTTACTGATGAGGACGGCTATGGCGGCGTGTTGGGGCGGAAGGCGGCAGTCGGGTTGGTGCTGCGCGCCGTGGCGAGGCTGGGATTCTCCACGCTGATGGCTGTGCTCGCTGTCGCCTACCTCGACCGCTGCTTCCTCGGCGGCGCGCTGCAGCTCGGCGGCTGCCCGTGGATGTTGCAGCTCGCCGCTGTCGCCTGCGTCGTGCTCACCGCCAAGGTGGAGGAGACGCGTGTGCCCATGCTCCTCAATCTCTAGCTCTGCGCCGCCGACCGCTTTGCTTGCGCTAATGGCTGGTGGGTTCTTCTCGCCCTGCTCCTCTCCCCGCCGCGTCGAGGACGCCGGCTCAACCATTGCCCCATTCGGCCTTAAATTCAAATGGAATAGGGTTGGGGGAGAAGGTGACGGGGCGTGACAGAAATCTTAACGACAATGGCACGGTTCGGATTTTACAAAATTTCAGTGGCACGCAGCAGGTTTCACGAATAGTAATGGCATTTTTTCAATCCGGCAAATTTGTAATGGCATGGATCCAATTAACCCTTAAAAATTACAACCCAATTGGGCAATCCCTTGAGAGTTGAGAGGAGTAAGTTAGAAGCAGTTGTGCCCATTGTTAGCATGCGTGTGAGTGCAAGGGAAGAGTATATGAAATAATGAAATCCCATGGTCCCATATGAATCCTTGCAGTCCTGAAGGTGACAGCATGCGAGGATTGCGCAGATGGTCCTATCTGTAAATTTTGTTCAGATTGCTGATAGCAGCTTGGGAAAGCAGCACTTTTTATTGGCAGAAACACATCATTTTTGTGCTGATCTTTGAGTTGGCATCAAACTGTATTGAAGCAGCATAAGCTTAACTGTAGATAACTGTGTGATCTTGTGTCCCCTTAGAGCTTAGGTGCTTTTGGATGCATTCCAAACACTTTGATAAGGGTTATGTATCGTTGAACATGATTGAACTACAGTAAAAAAGACATGTATACACACATGGTATGGTGCACAATTAATGTTTTGTCTGTGATGTCAAGATGTGCATTAAAATAACAGAAATGAACTTCAAGTACCAAAATGTACTAATGCATGTGCTAAACAGAATAAGTAATCTGATATTGCAGACACATATGTTTGTCATTTGATTGCTTAGCTGTGTACGGAAATGCCATTGCTTATACGTTTTGTTAAGATGAACTTAATCGCCTATCTTTAATACATTAACTGCCTTATCCTCTGAATGGAATGCGTCTTTTCAGCTGTTTACATCCATTGCTTTATGCAATGTGCAAAAAATTATACTCAGATGTTTCTTTCTTCAGATTTTTAGTCCTGATTAAAATTTCACACCCTCCAGGATAAGAAGTCTTTGACTTTGGGGTCTGATGACCATCTTCATGTAGAGGGGTTTGCATTGAACGTCTTTGCTAAAGCAGACAAACAGGATCGCGCTGGACGAGCTGACATGTATTATACTATGAAAAATTCTCTCTCTACTTTACTTCAACCATGTCAGCATCATCTATTAATGTAGTCTCACTAATGCATATTAAAAAATCTGCTCATTTTGCAGAAACACTGCAAAAACCTTCTATGCTGCTAGCATCTTCTTTGAGATCCTCAACCAATTTGGTGTTCTTCAGCCCGATGTAAGTCTACTAAGTTATAGTTGACATTTATTAAGTCTACTAAGTTATTGTTGATATTTATTGTTATATAATTGATTTTAACCATTACTATATGCTAGTGTTTAGCCTTATTAGCTATTACTATATGATCTTTATTTTTGACCTATGCTCAAATGTACGACAGCTATTATGTGTCTATGTTTTTACTTTCCACCTTCCTGTGGCCTTTAATAGCTTGAGCAGAAACAGAAATATGCCATCTGGAAAGCTGCTGAAATAAGAAAAGCTCTCAAAGAAGGACGGAGACCTGAAGCTGGTCCTCCTGGTGGGGACAAAGATGAAGCACCTGTCAGCAACACCACAAATTCCCTTGTAACTCTCCTAATTCCTTAGCAATAACTTCATGTTATGACATATTGCACATAATACTTATTTAGCCGATATAAATATAATCATATCTATCATATGAGCCCAATTTGCTTCTGTTCTATTCTCTATATTACCAGCCTCATTTTTCATGTTTGAAAAACAGGTAAAACTTATAACAGATTCCCATTAACTCGCAATAACTCCATTTTATGATACATTGTACATCATATTTCTTTAGCTAGTACAATTTTCTTCATGTTTTCTATCGTAAGAGGCCAGTCTGCTTCCATTCTATTCTCCATGGTACCAGCCTCATTTTTCCTTTTCGAAGCAGTTAAAAAAAATCTAGAACATGGAACTATGATTTGTATACTTTAATAATTAATTCAATTGGTGTGCAATATATCATTTTAGTGCAATTTCTTACATCAAAATCTGAATAGAAATGTCAGTAAAGTAATAGTTACCAAGCCTTCTTGACGTCAAATGTTAATTGTCCATCCAAACAAACATGCTATTCTATTCTTGAAGACACATGCTTGCACTTGTATGACTGTTGAACACAATTAAGGATTTGGTATGGAAACTGACTACCTAGGGCTTGTTATTTTCTACGTCACTTTTTGAAATCTATATCGCCAATCTCCTGAATGTCTGAACCTTACCACAATCCTTGATTGTGTAGGACTCTGTTAATTGTAACTTTCCAGTTCCAAAGTTACTGCATAATTAAGTGGAACTTAAATTTTAATTACATGCAATGAGGATTCCCTTGAACCTTTTTGTAGAATTTTAGTTTTGTTGAATTAAGTTACGTGTCTAGAACTTGGGAAAAATTGTCAATTTCTGTTGTACAGATATGGTACATACCAATTCTCAACCAGTAATGCTATTTGGTCTATTTATCAGGATATGGGGCACAGCCATTCCTTTGGCAGTGAGCAGCATGGGAATGAAGCATCACCTCAGCATGTAGACAAGGTTGTTTTGCTTTTCCTTGATGACCGCATTTAATTATTTTGCTTGGATAGCTTTTTAGCAAGTAGTTTTATTTCTTTTTTTGGTTTGTACTTGTTTATGCAGGATTTTAGCAGGAGGGATAGCTTCTCTGCTGAACAACCAGGAAATAGTGCACCCCGGCAACGTACAGAGACATTCAATGACCACGTCTCTGCCCATTCATCTTATTCACCACCACCCCCACAGTCCCAGTTTTCATCTCCTGCACAGTCATCATATTCCTCTCCGACGTACCAAGGAACAGATTACCCTTCTGATGTTCACAAACCACCCCACAATTATTCATCCACCACATATACAAGCACAGACTACCCTGCCAATGAGGTCCACAAACCACCATCCAATTATTCCTCACCCCCCTACACAAGAACAGACTACCCCAATGATAGCTACAATCCCCATAGCAATGATAAATCAGATGCCCCTGCTTATCCTCACACATACCACCAGCCACCCTACACAATTGAACCCCAGCACACATCTCAAAATTACTACTCTACGGAAACCCCAGCTGCTCCGTACAACTACCCTAATTTTCAGTCCTATCCAAGCTTTCAGGACAGCTCGGTACCTTCTGTCCCAACCCATCAGCCTTCGTTCTATCCTGCTAGTGATGGTACAAGCGCTGCATCGTACTCTTCTGCATCGAATCATCCTGTACCAACAAAGTACCACCCCAGCACTGACACTACACATCAAGTTGCTTCCCCTGCTGCCGCACCACCGGCTAGCCAATATAAGTATGATAGCAGTTACCAGCCAGAAGTTGAAAAGATCGCCGAGGCTCACAAGGCAGCAAGATTTGCAGTTGGTGCCCTTGCATTTGATGACGTGTCGGTTGCTGTTGATCACCTGAAGCGCGCTCTGGATCTTCTGACGAACCCATCCGCTGAAACTCATTAGCGCTCTGGCTTTCTTATGGTCTTCACAGGAAACATCTTCTGTATATATGCTACACTGGTAATTACTACAACATGGAGATGTTGCCTGGTTGCATACAAACAAGATAGCAAGATACTGTGGTGGCTACACAAATCTAGGAGATCTCAAGTGCACCTTTTCTAGTGTATTTACAATTAGCGAACAGCTTCTTGTGCGAAATTGAATTATTTGTCACCAGAGTTTTGACAGAAAAGGCTATGCTGTACATTGCATTTGTTTGAATAATCTTGAGAGGTGGTCTAGTATTTATCGTATATTGATTGCTTTGGTTTAAGGCCTTCTCGTCTTACCATTGTTACTTTGCTAAAATGATTTGGTTCGTTGCACTCAGCAATGCCATAATGTGTATTGTGCAATTCTCGATGCCATGTTCAGCAATACCACCATGTAGCAACAGTAGCACAGAGTCGGTCGGGCTCAAAAGCGACAAGTAGTCACACATCCAAGCTGTTCCTACGCGCGGAGCAGCGGGAGTGTTCTAAACGCGTTTCTGTTTTCTACCACCTCTATCCCATAAAGAGTGTATTTTTAGTCAATCTCACACATACTAGTACAAAACTAAAAGATTGTAATACTTTTTAGTAAATTCTAATATATTTGTTTCCTATTTTAACGAATTCCAATGCATTTGTATGGAGGCCATAGGTCCCGGGTATCTTATGAGAAGCATATGGGTCACTCGGATAGAGAATATGTCTAACCTTATAATTAGGGATAAAATAGGACTCGGTATACATTGCCTTGTACGACAAGAAAATGATATAATCTTAGTCGGGCGCGTTCTATTCTTAGAAGAAAATCACTTGGTCGGAGTCCGATTGGAATTTCTATCCTGTAACCCTGTCCCCCGGTATATAAGGGAAGGCAAGGCACCCCTAAGGGCAGAAAAGAATCAGAACGGATACAATCTCACCAGAGAAATCTCAAAGGCAATACACCACAACTGGAATAGGGTATTACCTTATCTTGAGGACCTAAATCAGTATAAATTATTCCGTGTTCCTTTGCAATCCATCAAGTTTAGGTCTCATGAGTAACCCCGTATTCTTATTGCCGGTGTAAAACATCGACAATTTATCCCCCATTTTAGCAAACTCTGATACATTTTTCTCCAATTTCATAAACTTCAATACATTGATTACTCCAAAAATAAAGTCTTTATAGGGGTAAATAAGATAGACAAAAGATGAAGTTGTTTTAGGATGGAGGGTGTAACTGCCAATCACCAACACATATATATACACATGGATGCGCACAGTGCGCACTTTAGCTATACCGTGCGTCTCACAGGACACCACCTCCTGGGCGTGCAGAAACTGGATCCCTGGCATATGAAAGTAATTGGTTTATTGTGGTAGTGCGCAACCGAAATATGCAATACCTCACTTTTCTGGGTGTTTAACTGAAGTTAAATTTTTACCAATGGTGCTTTGATTAGTCGACCACACTGTTTTTGGTTGTCGTTGCAATTAATGTTTTACTATGGATATGTTGGTCAGAGGACCACTAGATTTACGTTGCAACGTAGCAGTCAAATTTTTGCTAAACCAAGTTAGGTTTGAGGAACTCAATACTTTTTGGAATACGTTCTAATACTTTTGGGGGAGGAGTAAAAAGATTATTGGCGGTATGTGTAGTAGTAATTGAATTGCGATAGATATAGTATCCTCGTTTGTTGAACAACCTACATATTGACCTAGCAGTAAAACGATTACTGATGGGCTTATAGCAGTGATAACACACTTCAATGCTAATAGTAAAACCATTAATGACATATGTGGGTTGTGACCTGCATGTTGTTCTAGTAGTAAAACGATTACTGGTTATATATGATGTAGCCAATGAATTGCCACATATGTATATACATCTTTAATTCGTGTTGCAACCTGGTGGATCAAATTTTTGCTTTTTGTGGTGTCTATGTTTCAGAGTGTACATATTTTTATTTTTTTAAAAACTTTACATAGGATCCGTCCCTAGGACCATACCAAGCATACAAGACCAATTGAAGTTCAATTAAGATAAACGAAGAAAAACAGACGCGCGCTACATCTACGCATCTACTGCTCTGAAGGGGTGCCGCCGCTGGGATCCACGATGGGTTCGGTGGTGCTACTGGAGGTGCCGTCGTCGCGGGGAATAGAGGGCTCACGACCGGTGATCTTCTGGACCAGGAATCTTGCCACCATGTGGGACTCGTGGACTATCGCCGGCTTGGTGGTGCTCTTGCGGGCAGTGATCTTCAGGCTGTGGCAGACTCAGCGACGCTTGGGGTGGCAAATCTGTCCTTGGGCAATCTTGAGAGCACACAACTCCTCCTCCAGGTTGTCCAACTCCTTCTTGAGCTTCAGGTTCACCTAGCGAAGCTCCAGAATCTTCTCATTGTTCTGCACCAACCCACGGTGCACTAGCCTGTGGAAGTCGACTCAGGCCTCATCGTACGCTGCCACCATGCGTGCCAGATGCACAACGGTGGTGTTGTCCTCCATGCGGGTCCCTTGGAAGCTGGAGTAGTCTGTCGGGCTATCGCGGCAAGGGTGGTAGCGGAAGGGAGTGTACAGCAGCTCGATCTTGTAGTGGTGGTGAAGCATGCCGATGGAGAGAAGAGCGGCGTTTTGGCAGGCGCTCTTGTAGGTATCTCCTCCAGCCTTGATGGTCATCGAGTCCCGGGTTGGTGTGTTGGTGAGGAGCGTGGCGGTGACCTCCCAAAGGGCACGGGGTGCATCATCATCTCCGTCAGTGGTAGGAACCTCAACCCCAGTGTACTCCACCTCTAGAGAATAGCCGAGAGCCGTGGTGAGGTAGCGCAACTCCAGCATGAAACCCTTCATCCCCTGGCATCAGTGAGTGAGAGGAAGTGCCATCTCTATCATTTTTTTTTAAAAAAACAAAGGGTTAGCAATCATTTTTAAATGAAGCGAGTAGAGATGGAATAAAGTTTTCACAATTAGGGTATGACTTTTTAAAATATTTTCTAAGGGCTTGGGATCCATTGGCTCGTCCTAGGGTCAATGGGTGCTCTGATACTAACCTGTCATGCCCGGAAAATACCCAAAGATATTTTCCATGCGTAAGTGTATAATTCCTCGTCCCAGGAGGCGAGATACACCACAGAATTGATAAATAATAGAGTTTACATTAGTAGAAGCGCAGATGAGTACTTTATTACAGGGGCGACCAAAGGCACAACATTCAAAGATAAACAAATAAAACGTTCAAACGGGCAGGGACCAAGCCACAGGCACGAGACAAAAGGAACGAGCTAATCTTCAAAGCCTTCATTTCTGGGGAACACCTCATCTGGATTGGAGGGAGTGAGCAAGATTGAGTACAACCACACTACTTAACAAATCATATCGACAAATGCAATTATAATGCAAGGGAGTCTAAAGAATATTCATAAGGTTACATTTTTGCAGATAAATGGGCAGGTAGGAGTACTTTCAAACATTAAGGCATGTTATATAAAAACGTCCTATTTCTACAACAATATATGAACAAAAGTTGCGCACCTGCGCCATCATGCCTTTTCCCAGGCTACACCAAGAATCTAACCAGTTGTGCCATTAAGTCATCAAGAGAGGAAAAACTCTAACTTGGGTACATTGCTAGGCTTGCCCATAACCGAGGGCGCGGCTATTCAAATAGTTCATACTTTGGCCAGAGGTGTACACTTTACCCACAAGACACGTCTCACATGCGTTACCACGTGCCGTGCACTGCCACGGTGCCTCGGGAGAGAACGTGACATAACCCTTCACTTAGTCCAACCCTAAACAACAGACCGACCTAGATCTCTTGTCCCCTGCCAGGTGACCTGGGTCAATAAGACGTGGTCTAAGCCCCTATGCATCTTTGCCATCTTGGCCTTCACTTGCAGTGACATCGGACCCATTCTGGGCGTCATTTGCCCCACCGTGTCAAATCGCATAAAGCTGGACTAAGCTTACAGATTAAGTCTTACCCATTAGACATGTGGTTGTACGGTTTATGCTTCGCAATAGAGGCCTGAAGATCGGTCCTTGTGCCGGCCGAGGTACTACTAACAAAACCACGTATCCTGAGCCCAGCCAAAAACAAAGTTTGGGAATTTTGAATGGGGTTTAACATGTCCTGGCTAACTGCCAAAATTCCAACATTAAGCATGATTTTAGAGTTATTTCCAAAGTTTACCATTATAGAAAATTCTCTAAATTATTTCTAATTGGAATGGCTAAGCATAAACCTAAAAGTTCTAGTAAGGACCACACATAGAGTTCTCACTAGACAATTTTGATACTAGGGTTGACAAGGAAATAATATAACAGTTATAAGTAGTGGCGGCTCCAGGAATTTTTTATTGGGTGGTCCTACTTGACATACTAAACTTCCATGACATAAGAAACTCAATATACATATGTAAAATTTAGTCAAAATACAATACAAATATAGCAATAGTATCTCATAGCACCGCAAATTGCTTAAAATCAGCATTTAGGTTTGAAGTTACAAAAGTTACAGCATAGATAAGTTAAATATTGTTCATAGATAAAAGATTACAATACTACTTCTTATCTATTCTTCGAGTCTTCATAGACATGAAATTCTTTATAATGTCTTCTTCACTAACTTGAGAGAAGATATCCCGCTCAATAAATGTGATCAAACAATCATTCAATAATTTATCACACATACTATTTCTCAGCTTGCTCTTCACAAGACTCAATGCGGAAAATACTTTCTCAACACTTGCTATTGCAACAAGTAATATCAATACCAATTTGAGAAGCAAATAAACCAAATCATAAAGAACATACTTGTTTGTTTCAACAAGCTTAATAAAGAGCTCGGCAAGAGTTTCTAGGCCTTTGAACCTTTCATCCTTTCTCATATTATCGATAAAATCTTCTAGTTGCAATTCAAGTCTTATCACATCCATGTTTGAAAATTCCTTTAGATAAAACGTGGCAAGTTTACGTACTTTTTGTGTATCATAAGAAGCAAATGAATTGAATGGATTTAATGCTGACATGCAAATGAACAAATGAAACTTCCGCTACCAAACAAGAAACATATCATACAAAACCCAGCATCCTTTGCAACACTATATTCAAGCTAATGGTACTTATGAAACCAAACAAAGTTAAAGTGGCGCTTCTTACCATATATTTCCCAAATTAGAAAATCATGTGAATAAGGTTGATTTGGACCTTTCTGAATATATGCGCGTCGAACTGCATCTTGTTCATTGACATCATAGCTTCCAATAGGGGGCCTTAATCCTGGATCAAATTGAAGGTGATTAACATCATACATTGGAGGTGTTTCTTGTTCTTGATTTGTTGATTCAACGATTGGAACTGACTCTTCTACTTCAATTTGAGCTTCTTCTTCAATAAGATCTAAAGAGGATGCCCTCTTCTTTGCCTTTGCTTCATGTTTCTGAAAGAGTGATGCAATGTCTCCATTTCTTTTCATGTCTCACTGCAATTAAGCAATTTGCACCACAAATTAAAGAGACAACTAATAAATTTGCACTATATAAGTACAAAACCACTAAAGAAAATCACACCTTTGTCTCACTGCGGGAGCCGGGAGGAGCAGCAGTGAGAAAAGACCGAGGTCCGAGGCGTCGGCCCCTCGGCGGCCTGGCTTGCCCTGGGCCCTGGCGCCCTGCGCCCTGCCGGCCTGTTGCCCTAGGCCCTAGCGCCCTGTGCGTGCGCGGCTGCACCCTACCAGCTGCCCACTGCCGCCCTGCGTGGGCACGGTTGCACGCCTACGCGCGTGGCTCCGCGGCTCGGGCTCAGCGGGCGGCGGCACTGCCCACGGCGGCACGGCGTGCGGGACAGGCGAGTGGCGGTGGAGGAAGCAACGACGGCGACTGCGAGTGGCGAAGGACGTCGGGATTCGGTGCGATGGGCGGCTAGCGGCACGATGGGCGATAGCGTCGATGTCGCTACTTCTGCTTGCTCTGGATCGGTGGATCCCTTTCCCTTCTCCTCCAAAACCTAATGGGCTAATAGTTAGTGGGCCGAATTTAGGGGGGGTCCTTCTGGGCCAAATTCCAGGGTGGTCCAAGCCCCACCCGGACCACCCCCTGGAACCGCCACTGGTTATAAGGCCATAATAAGGAATATAGGAGGGGCTAAAATAAAATAGTATTTACGCGGGAATTTAATAAAGCGAAATGCAATAATTTAAATAAACATAGATTTTAAAATAAAACAGTATTTACACGGGAATTTAATAAAGCGAAATGCAATAATTTAAATACATAGATTTTCACAATAATAGGTACACAACATGATCGAGGGATGGTATGACTTGCCTTGCTCGAACACAGTGTCTTCACAGTCGACCACGAGGAACTGCGGATCGTCTGAAAAGGCAATATCTACATGACCAAACGCAAACAAGGGCCAAAAGATAAGTAAAATTATAAGAACAGTAGAAACAAAGTGCATAAATGGGTTCTTGACATTTTAAGAAAAATTAGAGACTTGAACGGGTCAATTCGAAGTTCAAACGACCAAGATATAGCCGTTCAAAGTTTAGATGAAATTTAAGTGAATATTTCCAATTTATCGAATTAGTTTTCTATTGAAGATCGGGTTTATGACGTCAGCGGCCGAGAGAGAGAGGGGGGTGGTGCCGACAGATGGGCCCATTTGTCCGTCTCGGGTGAGGCCAACAGGCAGGCCCCATGTGGGCGACATGCGACCCGGGCGGACCGACGTGGCCGCGGTGTGGCCGCCACGTGGGACGGTGAGGACGGTGGCACGGGCGCACAGGCGGCGAAGCTCACCGGCAGTGAGGGGGGAGCGGCGGGGTAGCGGGCTCTGTGGAAAGGGAGAGGAGAGGGAGGCACAGCTCACCGGCGAAGGTGTGACAGTGGAGGGCGTCGGGGGCGGCCGGCGGCGAGGGAAAACGACAGCGTGGTTTAGGATGACGGTGAGGACGGCGCTCCGATGGTCTTCGGGCTCTGGGAAATCGATGCCAAGGTGTGGACGGGGCTGATGAAGCCAGAGATGGGGTCACCGAGGGCCGGCGTGGATGAGGTCGTCGGCGGAGGACGGCCGGAGCTACGGCGACAGCGTCAGAGCTAGGTGTAAATGCCCAGAAATTCGTAACCAGAATTCTGAACATTCCTGTGTATTAAATCCCTGTCCAAGAAAGGCAAGGTATACAATACCAAGTTGCCATACAGAGTGCATCTTACACACAGAATAAAATTATCTTACATAAATACAGCGTTAAAAATAAATAAAGTCTATATACAACTTACCAAGCAGAGGCTTCCATTCCACATGCGTCTTGACGACGGAGCCAGCCTAGTCCTTTTGATGGCCCTCGTCAGACATGTACTCCACCACTGAGAGGGGAAAGGGAGCAAGACTAAGTACTACCCACAGTACTCAACAAGTCACACTCGTAAATATGCACAACACATGGGAGACAAAGATAGGCTAAGGGTTTATTTGTGTAAAAGCAATTGCAAACAGTAGTAGTTCGCAAACGGTAAAAAGGTTGATTAATTGAACAATATTAATCCTCCACTGATTAACGTTACGCCACGTTAACTAGGCCCAACCATCCATCCTAACACTATAGTAAATTTTCATGTCAATTTATTATAGTGAGACTAATCATGATGAGTCTTGACCAAGATGCCCATAAACGTGGACGCGGCTATTCGAATAGATTTACTTTGATCAGAGGTGTACAACTGTACCCACAAGACACAGCCCCACACACGTTCCCGTGTGTCGGCGTGTCACCATGACACCCAGCGAGAGGCTATGACAGGACCGTTCACGTAACCTTTCCCCAACCATCCACACCACGTTGAGGTTGCACCTGCCGACAGGACACCCCACATCGGCCAGGCTACCCTCCTTGTGCCACAATGGATCCGGAAGCCGATCAACCCGACCCCGAGCCAACCCAACTCCATCACGCCCATTCTCACCAATGGTGCCTAGGAGAGGGAGAAGAAACGCTACAAACCTAGCCGTTGCCCACGCTAGCTTGTGGAATGTATGATTAATTGCCCAAGGGGCTCCCGCGAACCAGTCCTTAATTTCTATTGGTGCGACCAGCAGAACCATGCACCCACAGCCCACCATTTAGGTCAAATTTTAGTAGTTTAATATCTGCGTATCCAAAATTCTATTTTCCGACATAGAGTCGAACAATAAGTGTAAATAAGAGCATTTAATTCCCCATGTGAGCTAATAGTCACTAAGCATGGCTAAGCATCCTAATCATATTCTCTAGTCATATTATTACCCAGCTACAAAGGTATACAGGTGGAATAAAGCTAGAGCAATTAAAATTGTATTTATATAGGTCAACCTTCCCACATGAAATAATGAAATAATGCATGTTTATTAATTTAAAGCAAATATTTTGCAATAAATAGGTACAAAATGATTGAGAAAATGATGTGACTTGCCTTGCTCCGGCTCAGTGACTATGGCAACGACTTCGTAGTAAACAGCAGGATTGACGGCGTTGGTTTCTATAGCAAACAAAGCACAAATAATTAAAAACAGTACATGTGGACATTGAAACAGGGGCTAAAAGTATTTTTAATGGATTCTTGGTATTTTTCTGGATTTAATGAAATTTGGATGGGATTAATCGGAGCTCGTATGAATTAGTTATAAATTTTAGAAGTTTTACTGTGATTTCACTATACAAATTAATTATTAATTGATTTATTGCACCATTAAAAGGGATTATTGCGCCAGCGGACCATGGGGAACCGGCGCTGATAAGCGGGACCCACGGGTCAGCGGTGCGGGAGGACAGCACACAGTGGACTGGGTCCGCGCATGCGGAAGCGGCACGGGCGCACGTAAACGGCCACGATATGCCGGGCAGATTGGACGGCCGAGGATGAACAGGACTTGCCCCCGCCGGCGCGGCCGTACCACGGTGGGACGAGTGGCCCGATGGTCACCGCCGGCGACCATCTGGCCTTCCGGAGAGCGGAGGTGAGCAGCGGAGGAGGGGAGGAATGCGGCCGAGTACTCACCGAGGTGCGGCGACCGACGAAGAGTGGTGGACGATCGCGATCAGGGGGGTTTGGCGGCGGCGAGGTTCGGGTAGCCGACGGAGATGGCATTTCGGTGGCGCAAAGCAATGACGGAGGTGCGGACGGGGTTTAGGAGAATCTGGTGGAGGTGTAGAACGGGTTAGGAGAGAAAAAGACCGAGTGGGTCGACGGGAATCCGTGGCCGACTGCTGGCTGAGAGGCTTACCAAAAGGGGCGACGGAGAGGATGGAGTTCCGACGGGAATCCGAGGCGGCCGGCGGCGAAACAGGACGCAGCGGGGTGCGGCAAAGCTAGCGAGCACAAGCGCGGTAGTTGGCGACGGCTGTAGCGATGGCGATGTGCGATTGGAGTCGGCGAAGCACGGCGGCGGTTCGGGAACTTGGTGCGGAGGGGGTTAGGGTACTCGGCAGATTTGGGCAACTGAGAGGAAAGTGAGGATGGAGCACAGGGAAGGTTTATATGTACTCGGCTGCGGGAGTTTGTGGCCGAATTGGCCGAATTTCACAGGGACATGGAGCGGCGGCCAGTAGGCACGATTCATCCGTGGTCGTGGGCGAGAGTGGCATAGAAGGCAGGGGAAACGGGTAGGGACTCGGTCCGTGGTGTTTGAATCAAGAGCCGAGATGCGAGGGGGCGGCAACGGGCGTGGATAGGACGGGCGAGGCAGCTCGCTCTTCCTGGCCGATTCGACCGAAGGTTGGGGACAAAGCTGACATGTGGGGCCTTGGTCCCTCATGTCAGCGGGAGTGGTGAGGGGAACAACGCGGGTGAGCGGACGCTGGCGGGCGGGCCCCACGTGACAGAGGGAGAGAGAGGAGGGGCGCGCGTGTGGCGCGCGGCTGACATGTGGGGTCCATGGGGAGGCGCGCGCGGCGCGGGCCGCGGCAGGCCGAGGAATAGGACTGGGCCGGTGGCCCGGTGGGAAGAAAAAGAAAGAAAAGGAGATAGGGAAAGAAAAAGAGATTTCAGAAGGATTTTAATTGCGATAATTTGTGTGGATTTATTAAAAATACTTCTAGTGCTCTAAAAATTCCAGTAAAATTTCTGTTAGTGTATTTTGGCAAGGAGAATATAGAAAAAATATTCTTAGCCATGATAATTTATTATTTTGTATTTTACTTATTTAATTAATTCCCTTGGTCTTTTAAATTAATTTCTTTAAGGCTTTTTCTTTAATATATTTTGTGTGGCTCTATTTAAGAGGAAAAATTTAGGGTGTGACAAACCTTCCCCCATTAAATGGAATTGCCTCTCCTTATATACTGTAACGGCCTGCTCTCCAGAACCGCGCAGCCTAGCTCCGGAGGTACTATGGTTGGAGGGACAAGGCCTTATAAGTTGGTTTAACTCTTGCTCCACTAGCAAGGTGAGACTAATCAAGTGCACATAGCACTTATGGGCCAAGATGTCACACACCCCCCCTCAAAGGACCTGGCGTCCCCGCCAGTCCAACTTACCCGCATAGCCACATAGGCATATAGGCAAATGTCCAGGAACGCGCCTCCTCTTCCTCTTAGCGCACGTCCGTACGTCCAGTGCCGGCATCATATGCCTTGCCATGTGCCATATGCCCGCACACTGACCCGTACGCGCAACCGCGAGGGTCGGCTCTGATACCATTTGTAACAGCCTGCCCTCCAGAACCGCGCAGCCCAGCCCATCCGACGGGCGGGCCCACTTACACATAGCACCCCACTTACACTTTCGTCCTCGCTTCGTGTAAAAGGGTTAACCCGGAAGTACTATGGTTGGAGGGACAAGGCCTTATAAGTTGGTTCAACTCTTGCTCCACTAGCAAGGTGGTACTAATCAAGTATACATAGCACTCATGGGCCATATGGGCCATATCCTAATTGGGCCAGGATGTCACATATACCGAGGAGGCAAGATTACAAGGCAGGAATCCCAGTCGAACTCAACCAAGGGATTTACTTTTAGGAATACAACGAAACCGTCTAGGACTATATCCCTTACCTTGTCATACAAGGTAAAATACCGAGTCATATTATATCCCTAATTACACGATCAGGCCCATCCTCTATCCGAGTGGCCATATCGTTTTCTATGAGGTACCCGGGGCCCATGGCCTCCATAATAATAATACGATTTGGTGGAGAAAACGTTGACTATATGACCACAATCATACTAGATGTTACATTGCACTGCAGCAATCGATACACCTACTCTAATGGATTATTGATCTTGTTGGTGCACGATCAACCTTATTGTTGCAAGCAATCAAAGAACAAGCAAGAACATGATAAATTCAATCTGAAAGTGCAAATAGGAATAAAACACATGATGAGTTGGGGCTCTGAAGACGAGCAATCAAGCAGTCTAATCGACTCACGCAATTACAAGATAAAGTAGCAATTGGTAAACTTTAATTTAACAAAACCCAAGAAACTATAAAAGTGGCACTTTGCTATTTAAGGAGGTAGGATGGTGGCCAAGGGGGCCTAAGGCTTCCACTAGGTTGAGGTGACATTCAACTTGGTCTCCACTTTGGTCGGGGTCTGATTTGAAGTTACAAGGCCCAAGGCCTATTGTAGGTAGGGCAACACCCTTTTTTTTTGCAATTATGGATAGCTCAAGGTGAATTTGGACATTTGACTAGATCCGTTGAAAAGAGAATGACACAAGCCTTCTATAAGGTATAAGACGTCCAAAATGGAGCCCGTATATAAACGTTACGACCTTTTGAAGTTAACACTGTCTCAGGTGACTGAATTTAATTCTAGAATATGGAGAACTTCTCTTACTCTTCTTTAATCATGTATGATGCGTTGAACTCCCTTTTATAGCCATAAATATGAGCATTTCTATCATTAGGTAGAGTCCTATTCTTAATATAATTAAATTGGAGCTTCTTATTACATGAATTCACTTGATCTATGTTGTGAACAATGATTACAACCACAATAGTCATAGTCACATCATATTTTTTATACTAATTGGAGGCCCTCTTAAGATCCTCCACAATAATTCTTAGAAGCCAAAATATAGCTAGAAATTTCTACATTATCACATGAAACTAACTGAAAATTAGTAAGAATTCTAAGTGTCTATATATGGGATATACAACTGAGAGCAGATAGAGTCGAATACATGTACTGATGATAAACAGTCTTTTGTAACACTTATACAAGTCTAGCATGAATTCATCATCTTTATTGATTGTTGCCAACAATAAGTTGTTCAATCCTTTAGTAGCACGTAAAAAAACACATTGAGGACACTTTGGAACGTATAAATTTTACAAGATTTTTGAACGAATTGGTTAAAAATCCACAAAAATCCTCCAAAAGTTCTCCATTTCAAATGAGGCCTAGCTGTACAGGTTAAAAACAAGTGATAAATTTCGTTTGCATTTCCAGCTGTACTAGGTCAGTGAGCCAACTAAGAGCATCTCAATCCACCTCTCTATTTTTGACTCCCTAGATATGATAATCGGGATCCTCTCGATCTAAAATGGCTCCCTATTTCTTTACCCGCTATATCCACCTGTCTATATTTAGCTCATTTATTTTTATCCACTAATATTTTATTGATATCTTATGTTCATAATACCGATTAAACCTATAATATCGGCTTAGGTTAGAGAGAGATAAAATAGGGAGCCGCTTTTTACTCCCCACATTTGGGAAGGGAGAAAGGATGGATAGGAGTAGGATATAATAGGGAAATAGAGGAGTGCTTTGGGATGTTTTTTTTTAAAAGCTAGGATAGGAAGTAAGATAGAGAGTAAAACCTGTGAGTGGAAAGGACCACCACTTCTCTTAATTAGTCTGGCAGTCGTAGAGAGCACTCAACGAGCCGGTAAATCATGTGAAAATTGCTTGGCACGGTCAGAACTCAGAAACGGATGCCAATGTTTTTCCTGTTCAGAACAAGAAAGAAGAAAACGACATCATCACAAGCATGTCTGCTAAATCAATTCTGGAGACAGCACGTCGTTCGCTGCAAATTAGTGTCGCTGCCAAAACGTGAGCTACTGCGAATGCAGCAAAGGATGTACCACGGATTTCTCGTAGAAGTTTACAATGAATTTTACTGAATTACTGGGCTTTACCATGCAGTCCGACCTTAGAAGGTGAAGGGCAGAAATAACAGCTGAGCGGTCAAAGCAATGCACATGCGCAAAGGATAGCTATCCTGCAGTCAGCTGCCTATTTCTATACTCTCTTCGTCTTAAAATAAAACAGCTTAATACTGTCACATATCCTACTATAAAGATAGTACTAAAATATATTATTTCAGTATTAGATTGTTTTATTTTAAAACAAAGAGAATAGTCCCATGTTCTATTGGATGGGTAGCCAAGGTTTTGACACTTTAGATGCTGTATACATGTTGGAGACAAACAAATGATGAGTTGATGATGCAATAGAACTCAAAGAATCTGGGCAGGTAGAGCTGTAGACCGTAATTTGAGAATTTTTTTATTGTTTAAACCTTTTTATTTTTTATTTTTAAAAATAAACCTACCTAGAATCTAAGTCTGAATGTTTTGTCAAAAGAAAAATAAGTTTTAGAAGGGTTTAGTTTTAAAAATTAAAAATAAAAGGTTAAAAAAATTGTAATATGATATAATTCTTGTGCAAAGATGGCGTTTTTTTTTTTTTGGGGGGGGGGGGGGGGGGGGGGGGTTGTGTGGGGATACCAGGTAATTGAATTATTGATCCCATTCATCAACAAAATTTTACCTCAGCTGTTGCATCTCTAGAAGATATCAAGACAAGATTAACTTAGCACATAATTCATCTCCCATAAAATTGAAAAAGGTTCACTACTCCATAACTATTTCATCAAACACTGACGCATAACACAACACAACCTCGCCGCTGAGAGAATCTTCTATTCCGTCCATATTGGATAAAGGTTGGAGACGACTCCATGCCCTTGGATCTCAATCTGATAGCCATGGAGCTGGAGAAATCTCAGTCACACGATGAATAACCAAACTGAGATTTTATCTTATACTGCAATGCGAAGAACTACAGAAAAAGCTAAAGAAAGAACGGCAAGTAAACCACTAAGAATTGTTTGCAGAGGAATGTTTGGTACCATTCACAGGGATATGATTACAGGCAAGTTGGACGCCTGCAATAAATATGTGTTTAAAGTTTTAAGCATAGATTTAAGTACTCTGTTCTTGACTAAGTATGGTGAACCTAATTAAAGCAACGAAGTTCTGCACAAATAAGCAACGCCCCGAAGGAACATGAACTCACTGTTCTCCAATATTAACCTGCATAACATTTTTCGAAGGTGATGCATGACGAACCTCATTGTAGCTTCTTCCCCCCTTCCTTTAAACATCCAGGCAAAATAGCTGATACTAGCATCTCAAATGTACAGTTGTGATTCAAAAGAATGCCAGAATCTCATCTATCTATCAACACTACTGAAACTGCTTGTTGATTCATCATACTTCCACCTGTCAAATAAATTGGAGAAAATAGATTACGCAAAGTTCGTTGAGCACAAGAAATAAACGAACCAGTTGGTATGAACAAAAACTATAAGAAAATACTCAGAACCTCAGAAAACACTGGGTTCTGAAATGGACTCAACAGACATTCATCAAAGTTTGCCAAGTTGAAAGTTGCCTTCCCACTACTAAAAGATCTGAGTAAATATTCAACCACAAATATATGACAAACATACTAAGTAATTTATGATGACAAGTTAACAACAGATACTCTTGTATGCACAAAGATTTCAAGCATGCAGCTACAATATTGAGGTGCAAGCTATGTGGAAAGGGGTAGAAAATTATGTGCACAGTAGTATACATAAAGTTACAGCTGACCAGAACACCACAGGCCCATGTGCCGGAAAGCAACAGAATGTCCATGTGGAATGGTTGAACGTGTAAATTACACTATGATCTTACAAACCTACTTTTCCTGGAACGTGTACATCTTACTATCTGGGTCACAATCCAAACAATCTTGCTTGGCAGAATCTTAATCTAGCAGAATAGACAAGATCACTATATGATCTGATAAATCCTTGATTTGGATCCCAAATCGTTGTTAGCTGCAACTATTTCTCACTATAATTTGTGTTTGCCCTTTGTCACATTTCGGGAAAAATCTTTTTGACAATTGAATGACCCTGGAGGAAGTGGTCTTTATGATCTGTAGTTTGGTACTGTATTCAAGATATGCACAGATATGGGTTAAGGCCAAGTAGGAGATGATGTGTTAGGTAACACAAGCTTCAGATGTTCTTTACATAAAAAATCATGATAGATGATTTCCATTCCAAAAGTGTGACTCCTGCAAACCAGGTCTACTGTCTTCTCCAAGCAAGGCAGGGCTGCCCAATGAGTTGGTTGCCCAGCCAGGTTCCAACAAATGTATATTAGTTGATATTAAAATTGATTTCAAATTTTAACTCATCATTCACTAACTAATTCAAGACAAAGCATCAAAAAGACAAACCTGCAAAGGAAAATTGGATGTAGCTTACTACTGACAATCTGAATTCTCTTGGGTTCTTCTATGGACTTGTCAACATGCAAAACCTCACATGGGCCACAAATCGCTGAAACTGTTACAGTTCTTTGATTATAGGAAGCAAATACCTGCAAGAACAGACACCACCAAGGAATGTAGTAAGTTATCGTCATTTATCACAACAAGAGCAATACGTTCCTCTTCGTGAAAATTTGGCAAGATATTGCCACACAAGAAAAGCATAAACAAAGGTCAAATCTAACTTATTGATACACGAGATTTCTAGCACTGCAGATTAAAAATCTATTCGACAATCAGCCATGATAAGTTCTCTGGTTTGTTGATGAATAAGTCAAATGTTCACAGTATATAGATTTCTCATGCTATTTAAAAGAACTGTCGATAATGTGAATTACATACGTCCCTTACCCAAAAGCAACCATCCTACCCAGATTGCAATTTCATCAAAATAGTTAGTCGGCTCACCTCATTCTCTTCTGCAGTGCATGGTTTACTGATCAATTCTGGAATATCTGAGGAAAAGAAATACGGACTAACCAAAGCCATCTTAGACCTAGAATCATGCTCTTCCCACAGGGACTGCAAAAGATAACAGCAACTTAGACTATTTTAGAGATAATGCGCTACTACAAATTCTACCCCAAGATCATCTGACGGGTGTGGAGGGGGCAGTTACCCAAACACCCCAGTATGCAGAGGGGTTTATCCCCATATCATACAAGTGTGTGTAGGGTATATTAAGAGGAAAGATACCTGCAGCTTGGATGGAGCAGACTCCTTATCTTTGGAGGAAATCAAAATGTGATCTTCAAGATTGTATGTTATACCATCAATGTTACAAGAGGAATAGTAAGTCTTGTTCTCGACCACTTTGAGGGGATCACCAATCCAATCCAAAACACTACGATCTGTGCTGCAAATGATAGTATCATCCTTAGCATCGCCAATAACAGTTTCATCCTTTGTAGCTAAATTCGCATTGCCACGTTCTGACATGGCTTTATTTTCCATTGTTTCCACATCCTGAGGTTTCCCTATTCCCTTGTCAGCAGCTCCAGAAGCAGAGACTGATTGTGATTGTTCTTTTGAACTCCCCAAAGCAAACTTATCACCATTATGTACAGCCATTTTAGCTTCACTGAAGTTTTTATTGATAACTGTTCCATCTGCTGCCAGTTCTTGACAATTATCCTTTGTAGTTGGATTTTCAGAAACTCCCTGCGAAGTAACTCCACTAGTAAGATCAACCTTTGGTGCAACAACAGTTCTTTTAACCTTGCCATATTTCGGAGGCAGGGGTCTGCCCTTGCTACAAGCTACACATGTCGGACAATACCACTCAGCTTTAGGTAGAACATTGATCCCATCATGCTGAAGGCATTTTAAGTGTATGCCCCACTCACAAGCATCACAAACAATCACTCTGTGTGTGTCAATGATAGAAACTTCACATACTTGACAATCTATTCGACTATGCATATACTCAGTTGATGGTGGGGTCCAGTTAGGATGATTGACAGGTTGGTGCAGAACTTGTTGAACCATTTTTGCAATTGAATTATGATTGGAAAAGATGGACTGTTGCTGAACAAATGATGCTCCAGGTCGAGATTGATGTGTCATACCAATGTTTACGGTGATGGGTTGAATTGCAGGTGCCTTTTTATGCTGAGGTATCCCTGCATGACTGGAACTACGTACTGTATTTGGATTGGACATATCTGCTGCAGTGACAGGTGACATAGGAAAATCAGTTAGTGGATCAAAGATGCCTAATTTGAAAATAAAAACACCAAAATAGCATGGTAAATATTCCATAAATAAAGAAGTTACTATATTCATCCATTCCACATTTTTTAAGAAAGTGTTTGTGACTTTTTTTAATAAAGAAGTTACTATATTCCATAACTCTCCCCTTGGAGCACAAGAGTTGTGAAAGTGTTTATGCGACTTTTTTTAAGAAAACATGTGTATTGTAATCATTTTATACAATTCACAATCATCACAGAAGACTTCAGAGAAGCACTTAACTAAAAGGATGAATAACATTCCCGGACTGGCAATCATGTTATTGTCAAATTTCAGGGTTTTGTGTTTAAAACATAAAATAAACTTCTGAATATCTGATTAAAGTAGGACATAAACCTTTAGGTTAAAGAACATGGGGAATTAATCTGTACAACTAGTATTAAGCTCCAAATTACTACTTCAAATGTAATGTAGAATTGCACATCTACATAGCACTATAGGCGCCCTTTCTAGTATCTCACGTACAATTGTACGTTATACAAATTACACATTGAAAATGTAAATGATAATTGCAGAACACCTAAAACGTTAGTAATAGTATTCATCTAGTCGGCTAGCCGCTAGTTGAAACTGTGCACACTGCAACCACAGGCAGGGGAGCACATGGGGGCATGGGGCATGATTTGGGCTGGCATAGTAGTGATTACCATTGCAATTGCGGTTTGCATCTATTCGATCTTTACCTTTTCTCTCAAAAAACGAATAAAACCCCTTGTGGAAACCCTTTATGAAACGAATAAAACCCCTTGTCAAAGCCCTTTATGATAAGTTGTCCCTGGATCCAACAAGTTTCTCTTTCACGGTATTGGGATCGTTTGTTCGATTTCCTTGATTGCTACTTATGGGAGTGCGCTCAAAGGATACAAACAGGGATTCAAAAACAAAAAGGGGAATTCGTAGTCACTTTTTCCTGTCGCGCAAATGAAAGGCTTTATGTGAGAGCTATAGAGGTTAGGAATAAGTAATGAGTAAGGGGAATACCAGAAGGAGCAGCACAGGGCTGGCAAGAGGGAAACCAGCAGGGTTGTACGCCGGGTTGGCACGACGAAGACCAACAGGGGCGCCGGCACATGGGTCCGGCACAAGGGGAGATGAGAAGGGGCGGGGCGGCGCGTCAGATCAGAAAGAGGGAGTGAGAGAGGAGCCAGGGGGATCTGGGGGGGTCAAGTCCAACCCTAGCTATGTCCACCCCCAGCCTGTGCCTTTGGGCTTTCAGCCCAGCCAGTTTCCTATCCCGTAGCCAGCCCACCCCATTGACTAGCCACCAACTAAGAACTAGCCGACTAGGCCAACCAACCCACCGATTACCCGATGATCATGGCGGTTTGCCCCTGACTAGTGACTAGTCAGGCTAGCCAGCCAACTACACGAAACCTTAAAATAAAGAAGTACAATATTTTTGTGGGAAAAAAATAAGTACATTGATATACATTAAAAATGTATAAACTACAAGGAGTAACTATTCTGAAAAATACCACAAGCTATTTACTCCACTTAAATCTGTACTTCTGTGTGTGGTATTAACTATATGAAGGAGATTATCTTCACTCTCTTAAAAATCGGAGTTGGGGGTGATGGTGTGTTCTACAACTATCCATCCCCTCACTGCGAAGGATCTTCATCGCTGGATCTATAGATATGTTTGTGTGGTTTGCATGATCCTTTATAAAAAATTACTCTGTTCACACACATATATGTTGGTGCCTAATTTAATCTCATGTAGAATAGACAATTTTGTTTCATTTTTTAGTTAAACACGATTTGTCCTAACTCAAGCATGAAACTTAATACTCATAGATAATGAACAGGAAGAACGATTATTACATCGATACTGTAAGGAAACCAGTGATGAAAAAATATGTCATAGTACCTCCATTTGGTGTGCAATTAGGACCATTAACTTCCACTTTAATATTTGTAGAACCAACAGATGGTAGTGAAACAATTGAAGAGATACTAGCTGCTTTCACAGAAGATGATCCTGATGGTGGTTCATTTAACTGAGTCTGCTTCAAGATATTTGGGGATGATAAATTAGCTGGAGTTGTGGCAGGGAATGAGGCAACAGCTGGCATATTCATGAGCAACCCAGTAGGGGGCTTAGAAGCTCCATGCTGGAAGACGGTTGTTGCACTCGAGGCTGCTGTTTGAGGCACATTAGTTGTTCGATACACTGGAGCCTCCTTGGTTTCTTCCATCTATGGCAAAACAAAAAAGGGAAAGAAAAGCATAAACTTAGAGATGCATACATTTTCCCTTTAGCAGCTCTGCATCAATAAATCCAACTATATCACAGGACTTTGCTGCACAACGTGTATTTTTATTACCATTTTGAAACGTTAGAGATCAATAGGGGGTCAAATGCCAGCTTTTATTTTGAGGCAGAGAACATTTGGAGTGAAATATTAGGAGGGGAGCACTTGGGGCATGATTAGGTACGGTATAAAACAGGGTCTATGGATATTTTGGGTATAGCCCATCTTCTCCCCAAATCGCCAAGAAACCACAAGGTGTTCCAGCGAAGTTCATGGATCCATAGTGGTACTCAGATTTTGCTGGTTAAGCAGAATCTGTGGACAAGTGTCATGAAGCCAATCTTGCCAAATAATGGTTGCAGGAGGAACTTTTACTCTTTTAGTAAGAAATCTACTGATACCACTTCTTTATGACAAATTCCAAACACTTCCTCTTGAAACAAAATAAAATGGCAGGAATTAGCTCATGGATTCAAAAACTATATCTGCATAAAACCTGAGGGAGAACTGTGCAACATTAGTTAGGTTATACATAATTTCATGTAAGCCGTGGCTACAAGGGCGCACATGTGGGCATGGTGAAATCTCTACATAACATTAAATTTCATGAAATTTTCTAGATGAACACTTGCTAGTGTCAACACATCACATGGGTATTTTCGGTTTGAGGAATGAAGTTGAATGGGATGGGAAAGTTGGATTTATGGGGTGATACGTGCATTTGTTTGATTAGTTGCATGAGATGATATGGGACGTTACAAGATTAAGTTTGGTATTTTTATTTTGACGTTTCATTTATTCTTGTTTGGTGGAATTAATCATTGGTCCTATTACTGACCAACACATTGTTACTACAATTCTACAAATGGCCCATGGATCAGCATCAAATCAAACAACCCATCATTAATTCCTTCAATACTGAAAGAGAAAAGGCGGACATTTGCGAGTTGCCGCCAGGAGTCACATGGCTCATTTGCATCATGCTTTTCACATTTGGTAGCTGGCCGCAGGGAGCGGTTGGGCAGACACCAAACAGGCGCAGCAAATGAAAAGTCCGGAGTGATGCTGTCCTGTATGGTGCCATTCGACGAACTCTGTTGAGGGGAACGGTACAGCACATATGTAGGGAAAATTCTTAGAGGTTGCATTCCATCATCTTGGATGATTCCATCCCATTCATCATCGAAGTATCAAACCAAACACAGGGATCTCTTAGAATTCTGAACGGTATCATTCCATATTCCCTTGCACACACACATCCAAACACACCCAGAGTGAACGAGTAGAGCTGAAGAAAGAGGCTTGTGGCAAACCTTGCGCTTGGTGAGGAGTATCCTATCGGCGATGGACGCCCTGTGCGGGCGATAGCCCATGGCGGAGGGATCCCTGGCGCGGCTGAGCCCGAGGTCCTCGACGAGCGCCCGCACCGCCTCCCTCGGGAACAGCTCCCTGGGCCGCACCAGCGCCTCCCCCGCCACCTCCAGCAGCCGCTCCCGCGCCTCCGCCGCGAGCGCACGCTCCGCGGCCGTCGGCGCCCTCCCTCCCCGCGCCTGCCCCGCCGCCGCAAGCACCATCACGATCTCCGCCACCCGCCCCATCTCCCCCCGCCGCCGCTTCCGCCCGCACCCCATCGCCGCGCGCGCGTGCGTGCGACCGAGGCCGCCGGGAAGGGCGAAAACTCGTATGGGCTGGGCTGGGCGGGGCGGGGCTTCTAGAAGGTTCCGGAAGGGTGGGGGAGAGTTTTTGAAATGGCTCGCTTTGGCGCCCGCGAGCGGGAGGCGAGGGGAGGGTGGCGGTGGGGATCGGATCGTTCGAGCGGTGAATCGCGCGGCGCGAAGCGAGGGGGGTGGAGAGCCAGCCTGGGAGCGAGATTGGGGAAGATTTTCGGCACAACAGTGCGCCGCGTTGTGCCTGTGCACCGGGTTTGATTTTCTCTCTTTTTTTCCCTGGGTTTCCGACGCGGGGTTCTGTTTGGGCCTTATGGGAGGGCCCGAATTGGGGTTAGGGTTGGTGGGCCGTATGGAATGGACGCTGTGGATGGGTACATGTGTGTGTGACAGGAGATGTGTTGAGGCTTGGGTTTTTTACTGTTAATAATTTAATTTTTTTTAATTTATAAAACTATTTTTTAATTTTTTTTTTGCAGAAATACCCTCTTACCGCCGTGGGTCAGGGCGGTATTTAAAAACCGCCGTAGCCTAGGGCGACAAATAGCTTGGCCGTCAGTGGGTCGTGACGGCGTGGGCCACCATTAGCCGGGGGGCCACGTGGGCTTGCCGCCGTGGCCCAGGGCATTCGCCACCCTGGGGGAGGGCGGTTTTTAGCCCTCCCCTATAAAACCACTTCGCGCACTCGCCGGCGCGTCATTTCCCCCTTCCGCCTCCAGCGTTCGTCCAATAGAGCAGAGGCAAAGGAGGAGCAGTACAACGGCAAAGCCCTCGCGGATTTTTGAGCCCGACCCAGGTATTTTTTGCTCTCCCTCCGTCATGTAGTCAATTTTTTAGACAAGTGTTAATTAGTACTAGACGCGTAGTGTATTACCCGACATAGTATGAAAATATTAGCGGTTTGACATAACCATCGTTAGTATTAAATTTATTTGACCGTCCTAAAAGAACATAGCGGATAGGTAGTAAATTATAGATATTTTAGAAATAAATATGCTCCGCCATAGCCATCGTTGGTATACGTCATTTCGACACGTTAGATAAACTTAGCGTATAACTTTATTAGCGCCGCTGGGTTAGTTTGTAAAATGTAGAAACGGTAATGGTTTAACTCATACCTATAGCCTTTTTATGGAACAAATATTGATTAGTACAGATTAATAACTGTAGTGAAAATCTTTTTTGTCAACAGAAATGGCAAATAGAGTTGTATTCGTGATATATCACGGTGAAGAAAATGTCAGAGAAGGACAATATGGGGTAGATTTATCGGAGTTCAACGTAGCATAAAAGGGAATTATAGCTCCAGCTGAGAGAAGTTTTCCTGGAGTTTACAATTGGTTAATGAGGGGATTCAGAGTAGATCCTCAAGTAAATGCAATTACGGTGTACGCACTGGTTAGCTGGGCTGTGGAAGGTTTTTGGTGGGAATTGATGCCAATAGATTCGACGGTCAGCTGTGTATTTTTTATAGAGAGTGCACTGCAGCGATGATGGGCACCTAGCATCCTAGTGGTAGTGCATGACAGGGTTAGCATTGATCAGGCTGGTCCAAGTACAGCGGAAGGGCCCAATGAAACAGGGGAGCAAAATGAGGCAGAAGACGAGGGTGCCGGAGAGGAAGGAGGCCAAGAAGACATGGGACCGGGGAGGTTTGCAGATGAAGGGGAGAGACACCCAGGTCTAGTACAGGAGCTGAAAATTGAAGACTCAGAACCTGTCACGCCCAGAATTTCCATCCAAAATTCTGGAGTTTTATTGTGTGTAAACCCTCGTCCAGGAATCAACCGAGGCACACATGACAAAATTGATCATCAAAGTAATTGTTTACATAGCATAAGCATTTATTACAGAGGTGAATGGTACCTCTCAATACAATAAGGTTCTAGTAGCGGATAAATAAACAACAGCGTGACGATTCCTACTCCACGCACTTGACTGGGCTCCCTCTTAGTCCTCCAGGTAGTCCTCTTCGCTGTAGTCCTCCTCTGAATGATTGTTGATTGCAAGGTGAGCATATGACATACTCCGCAAGCCACACAACAAGTATGCAAGTGTACGGGATAACAAAGGATGGCATAGTATGGCTCAAGTTTGCATAAAAGCAAGTAATAAAATATTTGAGAGAGAAATAAAACAGTAATTAAATAACAGTATTAATCAACGCTATACCGCTCACCAAAATGGTATAGGCCCAACCACTCCAACCTGGAGCTACACATGTTACACTGTTCAACCATTAGATTTAAATAGTGTGGGACTAATCACAGAAACATTGCTAGGCTCGCCCTTAACCATGGGCACGGCTATTCAAATAGTTTTACTCTGGCCAGAGATGTACCAATTTATCCACGAGACACAACTCCACAGCACATCACTGTGCCCCTAAATACCACCACGGTATCTCAGAAAGGAATTATGACAGGATCATCCATGTAACTCGCCCAATAGGAGAGCCTCCCGTCGAACCTCCGCTCTCCGGTAGGTGTGATCAAATACCTCCCCGCAAGACGGTCCGACGCCCGAAGCATGGCCTTATTGGCACTGCCATGTGTGGACTTATACCAGCAACAAACACGCCCTGGAGCCTCCTATTGAACTCGGCACACTTCAAACTCTTGCTAGCCCATACTAGCTTGTGGTTAGCACGAGTGTTGCTTCGCAACAAGTAGTCCGTGAATCGGTCCTTAACTGTCACGAGCATCGCTAGCAAAAAAACACACCCTGGTGCTCGCGACCCACCTTTTATTCAAGTTTTAGTGGACCATTAAGTTATCCTTGTACGACCACATAGTAAAGGGATCATCATTTCATGTGACTGAATAATAGTATAGAAATTATTATGACAACCCATAAGTCCTTCTATTATTTGCTAGGCAAGGCTAAGCAGGGTCCTAGAGTTATTCTAGCTAACCAGTAAATAAATATAGGTAGTCAAAAATTATCCCATAGGTACAATGTCATGTGATCAAATCAAAGGGGACATAAACAAAGGTTAGGGTTTCCCTGTCCCGATGACATTCCAAAATAAATGCAGCTTTGAAAGAAAAAATAGCTTTAATCATAAGAACAATATGTTCAATGAGAAAGAGGAATCTGTGTGACTTGCCTTGCAGCTCTACACAATCTTCGACACCTGCTTCGATAAACTGCGTCTCTTCCTGAACGTCGGTAGCTATAGGCAAATAACAAAATAAGCAAAAACAGTACATCAACACACATGAACAGTATAATATTATATTTTTAATGGATAGTTCATGATTTTTAGAGAAATTAGAGACTTGAACGACCTCAATCCGAGTTCGTATGAATTAGTTATGATCTTTGGAAGTTTTAACCCTTTTATAGCCTATTTAAAAGAATTAACTGATTTATTGCATCATAATCGAATTAATTTTATTCGGAAAAAGACATTTATGACATCACAAGAGAGAGGGGGCTCTCGGCTGACCAGTGGGGCCCACTGTCAGTGAGAGGGAGGCATCGGGTCCATGGTGAACCGAGTCCACCATGGTCCACGAGGGAAAAACGACGGTTGGGATTCTAGGGTTTTGATCGGATGGCTACGATCTCGCCACATGTCAAGGTGATCTCCCTATGATCGGACGGATGGAAACTAACCGAGAAGATCCGACGGCCGATGTCGATCCCGATCGGATCGGCTACAGCGACGGCGGTGACGGCGGCGGCTCTGGACCCGATGGTCGATGGCGATCGGCGGTGTAGTGACGCACGGCGAGAGCGGGAAAAGGTAAAGGAGGTCAAGGCAATCGTTACCGAAGGCGAAATGGTGAAGAACGGCTATGGAGACGGCCGGCGGCGAGGTTGAGGCGGCGGAGGGCTTCGGGTCTTTGTTGACGGCGTTGTTCCGCCGGCTCCCAAGGGCTACGAGGCGGCAGCCTGGCTTTAGCGGGACCCTGCGAACCTAACCGAGGCAGCAACGACCTCCGACGGCAGCTGAGGCGATGGCGGCGCGCGGACGAAGCTTGGCGACGGCGGCAAAGCAAGCGCGAGACGTGGAGAGGTAGCTAGGGCTAGCTAGAGCTCGATCTAAAGGGCGAAAACGACCCTAGGGGCTCCGAGCTCACTATTTAAGGCGGGAAGAGGTGGACTCCGGCTCGGACTCGAAGGGTTTTGCGGCGGCGACGAGAGAGAGAGAGAGAACCGACTCGGGAGGCTTCAGGTTTCCGCTCCACGCGTGATCTGGCTCCGGATCCTTAGGAATTAGGTAGAGGGGGATAAGGGCTCGGTTTTCCCTCAACCGATTCGGAGAGAACGGGTCCGAGGCGAACGGATTTGCCGGGATTTGCGGCGGCGGCGCTTGGGTGCTACAGTGCCGCCCGGCTGGAGGTAGGCGACGACCTGACAGGTGGGCCCCGCCTGTCGGTGACTGCGAGCGCGGGCACGGGCACGGGCACGGGCGAGGGCGACGGCGCGGGCACGGGCACGGGCACGGGCGACTGCTAGAGCACAATAATGGGCCGAGAATTGGCCCAGAGACTGTGAGGGGATTTTAAAAACCTTTTTCTTTTTAATTTACTGCTGTGAGCTTATTTATTTTGCCAAAAGTGCTTCCCCTAATCAATTAATTCCCAGAAAATTCCAGAAATTAAATAATTAAGCAAAGAATTTTATAAAATTATTTTCAAGCCTATTTTTCTTTAGATTTTTCCCTGATTTTATTCCTTTCACTCATTGAGACTTTTAATTCCATTTCTAAAAATTCTTTTTGCACAATATTTTATATAGGGATAATTTCAGGGTGTTACAGAACCTGAGCATATGGAGGAAGATGATTCTTCGGAGGACGATGTATACCCGGCAGAATGGGACAACAAGGACTTCTTCGGACTCGTTGTCTCAGAGGGGCACACCGTGCCATGGGAGTATCGGCAAATGAAGTGGTGCAAGGCGCTAGATGGCACGGACTTCGTCATGGAGTTCGACAGGATCACGGACAACGACGTTGTCTGGGAGCCGTACAGCGCCGAGGCGGTGATGGCGCGTGCGCCGCTTGGGCTGTCGTCCCTCTGCACCAGGGACCAGGCATACTGGCTGACTATTAACGCCAAAATTTGGTAAGGCCCTATGTCAGATTCGGTCAGAGGGGAAATTGCAGTCAACTGGCGGAAATTGATCCAGAAGAGACCGATTCCGGGAGGGAGCCGTGAAGACCGCTGTTTGGCAGTTATTTACTGTATCTATTGATTAGGCAAGTGTTTATCTTTAGGAAACCTGACCTCGTGTCCGGTCAGGCCTTGTTAAAAGTTTTCTGTTATAATTAGGAAATCATGTACCGTGTCCAATAAGGACTCATGTAACTCGGGGTATAAATACGTACGCCCGGGGACCGTGTAAATTATCACTCGATCAATACAATTTCGGCGCATCGCCACCCTTCCGACGGGATCTTGCTTCTCGAGCCGGGCTGCATCGGTTAGGTCCGACCTCCTGCGAGAGGGTAAGTCTCGTCACCCCGGCTACCTATCGGCTAGGACTTCCTCGGTTAGGTCCGATATTCTAGTCGGTTTATGGTAGTCGGCTTACCACGATATATTTATTTTATCTATGGCTGCATCAGTTCAGTTTGATCTCATAGATTGATTAGGTATATCACATCACGCGTGCATAGATCGTATCGGCTTGCTAGGAGCGGTTTATCATCAGTTTGTGCTGCATCGGTTAGGTCCGACCTACTAAACTGCTAGCGACAAATCGTTCCTGCTAGGTCGATACTTTATGTGCAAGCGTCTTATCGGAGTGTATAGCCGGTAAGTTATCATGTTTTAGCATCACGATCGCATCAGATCTATCGGCTTATCGAGATATCGTTATTATTATCAGTCTGTGCTGCAACGGTTGGGTTCGATCTACTAGACTGAATAATAACGTTACTCTTAATAAGCCGATGGGTTTCATGCGATGTTGTTATCGGAGTGCTTAGCCGATGAGTTATTCCTTATTAAATATAGCCGATTATGCTGCTTGCCTTGTTATACATTCTTGCCTGCATTACTGTTACAATCGGCTAAGGCTAGCCGATTGGTTTGTTCTGCCGATCCGAATGCAAGCACAAGCAGGGTCCCGGGCACGACCTCAGCCAAGTTCCCGGGCACGACCTCAGGTAAGGACCCGGGCACGAGCACAGGTAAGAACCCGGGCACAGGTACGGACAGCGGATGAAGATCCCAGGAACCGATGCGAGCAAGGGCCCGGGCATGGGCGCGGGCAGTATCTTCACAGCAATACCAGTAACTTCAAACTATGATCGGCTGGAATTCCTTTAGTTTATTTTACTCATGCATTCTGCCTGTTTATTTTACCAAGTTAATAGCCGGTTTTTGAGCATCCCTTCGATGACCGGCTAGCGCAATACTTGTTTATTATAATGTCATTGCTCTTGCCGTCATTGGCTGTTAGCCGATGTATAAGTGCTATAGTGCGTATTGGCCATCGGCCGATGAGATGAGTCCAAGCCGGCTTCCAGCCGATTGGCTCACGAATTTGACATCTTTTCTCCTTGTCAATTACAGGGTCAAATTGACTGGCACGCCTACGAACCTCAAGATTTTAGGACCTGAACTAGAGTGAAGCAAATCTCCCAGGCCTTCGCGTGTCTCCCAGATGCCGGACGGCCCCCGGCGGGTTTTCGGCGTCAACACGTTTTTGGCACGCCTGGTGGGACACGAAGTTTCAACGCAAAGTTTCAACAATCAGACCTGCAACATGGCCGGGAAGGAAGTCAAAACAGACAACATAATTCCGGTCAGCATGGAAGATTTAACGGAAGAGCAAAAACAACAAATTGAACAAACTATGGCCAACTTTCAGAAGCTGTGCTTAGAGTCCTTCAGCATGACAAGGCAAGGGCCGATTCAAAAATCCCAGTTTCCGAAGCCAGTATTGGTTGGAGAATCAAGCCGTACACCACCTAAGAGTCCACCGGTAAAACCCTTACAAGAAATGGTGAATGAAGCAGTTCATCACGCGCTCATCAATCAGTCCGGAATTCTGGTGAACACGCTTCATAATCTTATAAAGAAGACGGTGGATGGATCAATTATTCAAGAGCCTGCTCGGGGTCCTGTTTACCTCCCACCGAAGGTTGAACCGACTCAGATTGCTTACAACATTAGCAGAGATATACCAGAAAACATGTTTACACAGAACCAGGCTGGGGGGCAACAGGATATTCCTACTGGGTACCATCGGTCTTCTTACTATGGAGGATATCAGCAAAATTATCCGGGAGGCGGGGCCGATCCAGGTACTTACCAGAGGGAATATAATAGATAGAATCGGCAACAAACTCCACCCGTGCAGTATCAACAAGACAACCTGAGGGAAGAAGATCTATCAACTAAGGTTGCTGAAATAGTGAGGGAGCAGTTCGGGATCAAGCCCAAGGAACAAACATTCATGTATCGGCATCCATATCCTGAGTGGTTCGACAGGGTTCCATTACCACACCGATACAGGGTCCCGGATTTTTCTAAGTTCTCAGGGCAGGACAACACGACTACAGTGGAACATGTCAGCCGATTCCTGGCACAGTGCGGGGAGGTATCGGCTGAAGAGGCTCTGAGGGTTAGGTTTTCCCCTTATCACTATCGGGATCGGCTTTTACATGGTTTTCTTCATTACCACCGAATTCCGTTCGGGGGTGGGCCGATCTAGAAAAACAGTTTCACAAATATTTCTTTGCTGGAATTCATGAGTTGAGACTGTCAGATTTGACATCGGTTAAGCAACGACCAGATGAAACAGTACCGGAATACGTTCAGCGATTTCGGGATATCAGAAACCGATGTTATAGTTTGAACCTGAGCGATGGGCATCTGGCCGATCTGGCTTTCCAGGGTCTCTTGACGCCGATTAAGGAGAGATTTTCTTCGCAAGAGTTCGAGTCCCTGGCGCACCTGGTACAGAAGGTATCGGCTCATGAAAGCCGATTTCAAGAGGCGAAAAGGGATAAGTACCAGAGAAGGGTTGCTCAAGTACAGGTCTATTCATCGGATTCAGACGATGAGGAATCCGATGCTAAGGTTGGATTGGCGGAGTGGGCCAGGAACAAGAAATCAGTATCATGCCCATGGGTCAAGGATATCGGCAAGGAGGAGCGGTATAATTTTGATATTAGTAAAGCCGATAAAATCTTTGACTTGCTGTTACAAGAGAAGCTGATACAACTACCGCCAAACCACATGATTCCATCAGCCGAAGAATTAAAGAAGAAAAGATATTGCAAGTGGCACAATACTATATCGCATCATACTAATGAGTGCAAGGTTTTTCGGCAACAAATTCAGTCGGCTGTCGAACAGGGCAGAATCAAATTCGAAGACAAGAAGCCGATGAAGATCGATGGGCACCCGTTTCCCGTAAACATGGTCTATGCGGGATCATCGTCAAGAGATCAGGCCGATGGAGCGAGACGTCAAAGGTATAAATCAAGGATTACTTCATCGGATATGATAGAAAAATATTCAAGATATGAGGAACAGAGGGATGAGCCAGAAAGATATAATCCGCATTGGGACTGCCCGTTCTTCCAGTTCTGCTGGGATCAAGGGATGAGATTGCCATCAGTTGAAAATTGCCCCGAGTGCAACGATACAGGGAATCGGCATGATCAGCAGCAGGGGTTTTCACAGGATCGGTCGCTTGGAAAAAGAGCATCGGTTCATAGCTGATTAGGGCCGATCCATGAAGAGTTCTTTGAAGAGGATGAAGAGGAAGTACGTGAGAAACAAGTCCAGAATCCTCAATGGTGCCCTAGTGGGATATTCATGAAAAATCAGAAGAGAATGGCACAGCGACTATGACACCGAGAGCAACAGGAAGAACAGAGTCAAGATCAGGAAGAGGCCGATTATCGTCACAAGAAAACTAAACAAGTTTGGCACGTGAAGAGAAAAGACGATGAACCTGATCAATCGGCCCCAGCAAATATGGTGTTCTTTTTACCTCGGGAATATAAAGCATTTTCATCAGATGAAGAAGGCGATGAGGAAATTTTCGCTCAACTGACGTTGCAACCCGATCGGGCCATATTTGATAAGCCTGAAGAGTCAGAGCATCGGCACCTAAAACCGTTATATATCAAGGGCTATGTGAATGGGAAGCCGATGACAAAGATGCTGGTTGATAGGGGAGCAGCAGTTAATCTCATGTCTCATGCCACATTCCGAAAATTGGGAAAGACTACCGAAGATCTGATCAAGACAAATATGGTGCTAAAAGACTTCGGTGGGAATTCATCAGGAGCGAAAGGCGTATTGAACGTAGAATTGACAGTGGGGAATAAGACATTACCCACCACGTTTTTCGTCATCGACGGAAAGGGGTCATACAGTTTGCTTCTCGGCAGGGACTGGATTCACGCAAATTGTTGCGTGCCTTCGACAATGCATCAATGTTTGATACAGTGGCAGGGAGATCAAGTCGAAGTGGTCTTGGCAGATCGGTCAACCAACATTGCAATGACCGATCTACCAGTCTGGGAAGCCGATGGTGTTGACTGCCTATTCGGAAAAATATGGGAGGAGAGATTACCTTAAGGTCACTAGCCAGGGGATACAGCCGATCCAGCAAGTCGGCTCTGAATTGCTACTCTGATGGGTTCCATTGAAGACTTCGAGGGAAAACTGGGGCAAGGATTTACGTCGGCCGATGAGTTGGAGGAAATTGACATAGGACCAGGAGATAAGCCAAGGCCGACGTATTAAGCAAAAAACTAAGTCCTGAACTTCGAGAAGAATTGATAACACTATTGAAGGAGTATCGGGATTGTTTCGCTGGGAGTACCATGAGATGCCAGGATTAAGCTGAACAATTGTTGAACATGCGGCTGCCCATTAAACCAGGATATCGCCATTCAAGCAGGCTCCAAGGAGATTAAAGGCAGAGTTATATGAGCCGATCAAAGCAGAGATCACAAGGTTATATGATGCCAAGTTTATAAGGCCATGCCGATATGCTGAGTGGGTTTCTAATATCGTCCCGGTGGAAAAGAAAAATGGAAAATTGAGGATATGTATTGATTTCCAGGATCTGAATAAAGCTACCCCAAGGATGAATACCCAATGCCGATAGCGGATTTATTGGTGGATGCAGCCTCAGGCCACAAGATTATCAGCTTCATGGACGGCAATGCGGGATACAATCAGATTTTTATGGCTGAAGAAGATATACATAAGACTGCATTTCGGTGTCCAGGAGCTATCGGCTTGTATGAGTGGGTAGTAATGACTTTTGGATTGAAAAGTGCCAGTGCGACTTATCAAAGAGCGATGAATTATATATTTCATGATCTCATCTGCTTGTTGGTAGAAATTTATATTGATGATGTGGTGGTCAAGTCTAAAAGTGAGGAAAGCCATATAGCCGATTTACGAAAAGTGCTGGAGAGGGCCAAGAAATACGGACTAAGAATGAATCCCAATAAGTGCGCTTTTGGTGTATCGGCTGGGCAGTTTTATGGTTTTATGGTTCATGAGCGAGGAATTGAAGTTAGTCGGCGAAGCATCAGAGCCATTAAGACTACAGAGCCACCAAGCAATAAGACCGGAGTTGCAATCGTTGATCGGCAAGATTAATTTTGTGAGAAGATTTATATCAAATTTATTAGGGAGAATTGAATCTTTCACTCCGTTGTTGAAGTTGAAGGCGATCAAGAATTTGTGTGGGGGGCAGCACAGCAGAAGGCATTTGACGAGATCAAGAATTATCTGAGTTCCCCACTTGTTTTAATTCCGCCGCAAAAAGGAGTGCTTTCAGGTTGTACTTGTCAGCTGATGAGAAATCCATCGGGTCTGTTTTAATTCAAGAGTTTGAAGGCAAAGAGCGAGTTGTATTTTGTTTGAGCAGAAGGCTTTTGGATGCTGAAACAAGATATCCTGCGGTGGAGAAGTTATGCCTGTGCTTATATTTCTCGTGTACAAAGTTAAGGCATTATATCCTATCGGCTGAGTGTACAGTAGTCAGCCAGGCCGATGTAGTCAAATATATGTTGTTGGCTCCAGTCTTGAAAGGGCGAGTTGGTAAATGGGTTTTTGCTTTGACAGAGTTCGACTTGAGATATGAATCGGCTAAAGCAATCAAGGGACAAGCGGTGGCCGATTTCATTGTACAACACAGAGGGGCTTACGAAGACTATGTAGAGCTAATCCCACGGACTTTGTTTTTTGATGGATTGGTTTGCAAGCATGGATCTGGTATCAGCTTAGTGATCATATCGCCTCGGGGCAAGTTTTGAGTTTGCTTTTACAATTAAGCCTTATCGGACTAACAATCAAGCAGAATACGAGGCGGTGCTAAAAGGACTTCAAGGAGATCGGGGCCGATGTCATAGAGATAATTGGCGATTCTTTATTGGTGGTCAAGCAGTTGTCTGGAGAATATGAGTGCAGGGATGATGTTTTGAGGTCATATTATGAGGAGTGTACGGATTTGTTAAAGGATTTCAAGATAGTATCAATAGATCATATTCTCAGGGAGCAGAATTTGGAAGCCAATGATCTTGCGCAGATTGCTTCAGGGTATTGGCTGAATAGGCAGGTTGAGGTTGAGATAGCCGATATTGACGTCTAGAACAAGGCCGATGACTGGAGACAGGAGATAATTGATTACTTGCAAAATCCGTCGCAATCGGTTTCCAGAAAAATTCGATATAAAGCTACTAAGTATGTGCTTCTTGATGGGGAACTGTATTATCGGACTTTTGAGGGAGTTCTGCTTAGGTGCCTGAATTTGGAGAAGAAGCCAAAGTGGTTATGTGCGAGGTGCATGAAGGCGTCTGTGGGACTCATCAATCGGCTCATAAGATGAAGTGGTTGCTGAGAAGAGTAGGGTATTTTTGGCCGACGATGTTGGAAGATTGCTTCAGGTACTATAAAGGATGTCAAGATTGTCAGAAATTTGGAAATGTACAACGAGCACCCGCATCAGCTATGAATCCTATCATCAAACCGTGGCCGTTCAGAGGATGGGGAATTGACATGATCGGCCAGGTTTTTCTCCATCAAGTAAAGGACATAAGTTCATATTGGCGGCAACAGATTATTTTACCAAGTGGGTAGAGGCGATTCCTTTGAAGAAAGTTACGTCCAAGGAGGCGATCGAGTTTGTGAAGGAGCATATTATTTATCGGTTTGGGATTCCTCAGACGATAACCACCGATCAGGGGTCTATCTTCGTATCTGATGAGTTTCAACAGTTTGCTGCCAGTATGGGAATCAAGCTATTAAATTCGTCGCCTTATTATGCTCAGGCCAATGGACAAGCAGAAGCTTCTAACAAGAGTTTGATCAAATTGATTAAGCGGAAAATTGATGAGCAGCCGCGGCGATGGCATACTTACAGCCGATTCACTATGGGCCTATTGGATGGCATGTCATGGATCTACTCGGGTGCCACCGTATTAGTTAGTATATGGACATGAGGCAGTTTTACCGTGGGAGACTAACATCGGCTCTAGGAGAATTTCTTTGCAGAATCAGTTGACAGCCGATGATTATTATAATTTAATGACAGATGAACTTGAAGATTTGGCTCAGAATCGGTTAAGGGCGTTGGAAAGGATCAAGGAAAACAAGGCTAAGGTAGCTCGGCATTACAACAAAAAGGTGGTGAATAAATCGTTTGCCGAGGGAGATCTTGTGTGGAAGTTGATTTTGCCGATCGGATCCAAGGATAATAAGTATGGAAAATGGTCGCCTAATTGGGAAGGGCCCTATCGGATTAATCGTTGTGTGCCTGGTAATGCCTATGTATTAGAAGATCTTGACGGGACGGAGTTTGCTAAAGCACTTAACAAAAAATATCTCAAGAAATACTATCCTAGCGTTTGGATCAATTCTTAAATCGGTTAAGTGTAGCCGATTTCTAAAATAATCCAGAAAGCCGATGTTTTGCATCGCCTAAAGAAAGGCGATATCAATCGATATCGCCTTTAGATCAAGCGAACAGAAATATTATCGGGGAGGAAGCAGGCAGCAGAGTCAATCAGGATATATTACAGTACAATTAATGTTTCAGGAGGCCATCGGTCATTAATTTACATGAACTTTTGGATCGTGTTGATTGCGTGCAGGCGGATTTGGTCAATTTCATTGATGGCCCGGATGTCGTCTTCATCGGAGCCCGGGATGGTTTTCAAGTTCTTGCACCGATGAATGACTTGACGCACTGTCGCTGCAACCTTAGCCTCTTGGTCTTGGATGGCTTGCGGCAGGCCGATAAGCGGGATTCTGTGGCTTCAAGATCCTTGCGAACTTTTTCAAGTTCTACCAGCAAATCGGCCTCCTTCTTCTTCAGTTGATCTAGCTTGGGTTGGAGCTCTTGGGGGGCGGCTGCCATGTCATCAAGTCTTTTCTTCTCTATCTGGGCTAGCAGCCGATCGGCTTGGATGTCTTCGGTGATCTTCTGTTGGTCAGCGCGATCGGCTATGCGCTGTCTAAGCTTGATGAGTTTAAACCTATGAGACTCCAGGTATGCTATAGGGGTTAACGCGTCGACAAGTTCTTCGGGCAGATGGTGTTCAATTTCTGTGAGTCTTGCCCGAATCGGCCCATAGTCTTCCACTAGCGCATCAATTGGGTTTTCCAGCCGACTGTTGATGCTTGTTAAATAATCGTGCACATCGGCTGGGAAAGATGGTTTGGTTGCCGCACTGGTGGCTATTTCATCTTCTGCCTCCAAGTATTGGCCGATGTCGAAGGAAAATAGATCGGCTAAGGACTGCAAAATTGGCATCGGTAAAAGAATCAGTAGAAAGTTAGAAGTGAAGTATGGGCGTGAAGGGATTACCTGAGGAAGGACATCGGCAGCTCGGGTGGCATCGGCTTCGGAGAGATGAAGAGGTTGTTCTTTGGGGGGGTCGATGTCAGCCGATGGAATAGGAGCAGTCTCGTCGACGGTTGGAGGACTTGGTACCGAGAGTGGGGCAGCTGGAGAAGCCATTGGCTCAGTGCTTGGAGGGATGTCAGAGGAGTGTTGAGGTTCTGGAGCCGATGACTCGAGCTGGAGAGGGAACTAGTAAGATGAATAAGAGCGGGTACTAATGTCAAGACTTAGCGCATACCTGAGGGGATGAGGGAGCCGATGTTGTCTGGGGAGAAGATGGCGTCGTGGCAACGGCATCGGCACCAGTTTTCTGCTTCTTCAGGGAGGGGCGATGCGCTAGCTTCTTCTGTTTTTGTCCTATCGGCTGAGGCGCCTTGAGGAGAGCCGATGGAGATGGAGCGTCGCGCCCTAAGTTTGGAGTGGCCAATGGAGGTTGATACAGAATCGGCCGACCGCTGTTACTTTTTGTTGGGGGCTCGACGCTGGCAGCCTGCAAAATAAGAGTGAGAGATAATTGGAGATGATGATTAAGGCTTGCGGGTGTTACCTCTTCATTGGATTCGATGTACTCGGTGTCAAGACGAGAACAGTAGCAGGTGGCCGCTAAGCTGAATATATGTTTTTTCCATTCTGACCACCATCGGACAAAAAGCTTGGTGTTGGCAGTGCAGATATACACCTCGGTGGCGGCGCCTAGAAGAAGGGGGTATGTCAAAGTCTGCATCCGATCATATTCTAGGGCGTTGCTGACCATGCCCCGGGCCTGAAGTTTGTCGATGAAGAATAGGCCGATCGGAAGCTGACCAAGGCCAAGCTGGCGAGAGCGGACCGATGGATGGTAAAACTCGTATGATGGTTGCGATCGGCCCAGAGAAAAGCCAGTTGGTAGCAGATGGGGGGTGATGGCCGATAGGAATATGGCCTTGGACTCCTCGCTTTCCAGAGCATTAAGCGGGTCAAAATTGGAAGGCATCTCAAATGACGATGCATCATTGTATGCGAACCAGAGAGTGGCCTCCCTGGTGAAACCATAATAGAACCCCTTGAACCACTGACTGAGTCCAGCGGGGGTTATCTTGCCGCCAGAGAGGGCCGATGCAGCTTCGCCCATAGAAACGCATCGGCGGTAGATGGGATCTTGGTCTTCTGTGTAATCGGCTGGAAAGGATTGGTTGAGAAGAGAAGTCCCGGAGAAGGCCTTGGAGGTGTAGACATTAAGCCAGAGCTGTACAAACCACCAAGGACCCCCGATATGGCCGACGGGCTGGCCGGCCGATAGCTTAGTCGCCACTTGGTGAAGTAGCTGATAGGTGGCACTAAGGAGGAATTGACCCAAGGGGATCTGTTTCCGATCAACCAAGCACTCTACTAAACACTGCATGTTGATCGTTGGACCGAGGGTTGCGCCACCAAAAACAAACCGCTCTAGCCATAAGTTCAGAAAAGCAACATGTTCCCGGTCATCAACCGATCTAGTTCCCTTATTGTGAATGGATATGTACCTGGACTAGCCGCCGATGTTCTTTGCTTGGAGCCGATGAGCAGGTTTGAAGCGGAGCTTGAAGGGGTCGATGTAGCTTGTCGTGTCCAGGCAGGTGAGCATAGTAACATCCAGCAAAGTGAGGGTCATCGGCCCGTGCCCGAACAGGAAGGCATTGAGGGCATCGGACCAGAAATATGAGGCCGATGCGAGCAGAGGTTCATTCCTTTCCATATCGGCCACAGAGAGATTGATGCAGTGGCCGATATATGATTCTTCCCAGTAGGTTCTCTTCGCAGCCGATACTCTGGTGTACCAATCTCTCCACCGGGCAGCTTGCTCGGCCATGACCTGAAGCTATTGGTCCAGTCGCTGACCAGCATGGCCGAGTTCTTGAAAGGGATACGCTGGGTCTCGGCGCATATGAAATCGGTGGGATCTTCGCTACCCATGGGGCCATGGTAGAAAAAGTTTGGGTAATCGGCGGCCGGGATCAAGATCTGGTCTCTAAGATGCTACAGTGAACAAGAACATAACGAAGAACAGATGAAGAACATGGTGGGTTGGATGTGTCTAGGCCACAAAATCGGGAGAAATAATCAGATAGGAAGATTACCTCAGGAACTGCAGATGCCAATGCCATCGCGAGAGAGGAAGAGGATGCAGGAATCAACAGCCGAAGAAGAGGGCTGCGACGGTTCGTCTGGATTCGCTGGAGCTTGTTGAAGCGTTGGAAGATGAAGCGGTGGTGCTCTGGTGATGTGAAAGCGTAAAAAAGGCTAGGGAGACGAAGCGTTTTATAGAGATATAATGACCGGGCGGGAATCGAGGCCGTTGGCACTGTTTCAAACAATTATGCCAAGTGGGCTACCTTGGGCCGCCTCGGTATGGAAGAAATCTAGAGGCCCAAAATGAAAGAATTTCGAAGTCCTATAGGAGAACTCCGAAATTAGGGGGCATGTGTTAACGCCAAAATTTGGTAAGGCCCTATGTCAGATTCGGTCAAAGGGGAAATTGCAGTCAACTGGCGGAAATTGATCCAGAAGAGACCGATTCCGGGAGGGAGTCGTGAAGACCGCTGTTTGGCAGTTATTTACTGTACCTATTAATTAGGCAAGTGTTTATCTTTAGGAAACCTGACCTCGTGTCTGGTCAGGCCTTGTTAAAAGTTTTCTGCAATAATTAGGAAATCATGTACCGTGTCCAATAAGGACTCATGTAACTCGGGGTATAAATACGTACGCCCGGGGACCGTGTAAATTATCACTCGATCAATACAATTTCGGCGCATCGCCACCCTTCCGACGGGATCTTGCTTCTCGAGCCAGGCTGCATCGGTTAGGTCCGACCTCCTCCGAGAGGGTAAGTCTCGTCACCCCGGCTACCTATCGGCTAGGACTTCCTCGGTTAGGTTCGATATTCTAGTCGGTTTATGGTAGTCGGCTTACCACGATATATTTATTTTATCTATGGCTACATCAGTTCAGTTTGATCTCATAGATTGATTAGGTATATCACATCACGCATGCATAGATCGTATCAGCTTGCTGGGAGCGGTTTATCATCAGTTTGTGCTGCATCGGTTAGGTTCGACCTACTAAACTGCTAGCGATAAATCGTTCCTGCTAGGTCGATACTTTATGTGCAAGCGTCTTATCGGGGTGTATAGCCGGGAAGTTATCATGTTTTAGCATCACGATCGCATCAGATCTATCGGCCTATCGAGATCTCGTTATTATTATCAGTCTATGCTGCAACGGTTGGGTCCGATCTACTAGACTGAATAATAATGTTACCCTTAATAAGCCGATGGGTTTTATGCGATGTTGTTATCGGAGTGCTTAGCCGATAAGTTATCCCTTATTAAATATAGCAGATTATGCTGCTTGCCTTGTTATACATTCTTGCCTGCATTACTGTTACAATCGGCTAAGGGCTAGCCGATTGGTTTATTCTGCCGATCCGAGTGTGAGCACAAGCAGGTTCTCGGGCACGACCTCAGTCAAGTTCCCGGGCATGACCTCAGGTAAGGACTCGGGCACGAGCATAGGTAAGAACCCGGGCACGGGCACGGACAGCGGATGAAGATCCCAGGAGCCAATGTGAGCAAGGGCCCGAGCACGGGCGCGGGCAGTATCTTCACAGCAATACCAGTAACTTTAAACTCTGATCGGCTGGAGTTTATTTAATCTATTTACTTATGCATTCTGCTCGTTTATTTTACCAAGTTTATAGCCGGTTTTTGAGCATCCCTTCGATGATCGGCTAGCGCAATACTTGTTTATTATGTTGTTGCTCTTGCCGTCATCGGCTTTTAGCCGATGTATAAGTGCTACAGTGCGTATCGGCCATCGGCCGATGAGATGAGCCCAAGCCGGCTTCCAGCCGATTGGCTCACGAATTTGACATCTTCTCTCCTTGTCAATTGCAGGGTCAAATTGACTGGCACGCCTACGAACCTCAAGATTTTAGGACCTGCACTGGAGTGAAGCAAATCTCCCAGGCCTTCGCGTGTCTTCCAGACGCCGGATGGCCCCCGGTGGGTTTTCAGCGTCAACACAACCATGCCGAGGGCCTCAGATGAGGTGTGGCCGACTTCGGATTGCAATCGGTCCAAGCTGGAGCACTTGGAGAAGTTGCTGAGGCTGCAAAGCCACGATGTCATCCGTTGGCGCCCGGCGGAAGGTGAATCAGTTCCAGAGCCCCAGGCCGATGAGACTGTTGTTTTCGCCTCCTTTTTTGACCGAGGTCTATTTCTTCCATCTTTTGACTTCCTCCGCCGTCTTCTTGCCTTCTATGGATTGGAGTTGGTGAATCTTAATCCCAACTCAGTCTTGCAAATTTCTATATTTGTAACTCTTTGCAAGTGTTTCTTGGGTGTGGAACCCCATTTAAATCTTTTTAGACACTTGTTCCACATCAAGCCTGAGCCCTCCAAGAGCAAGGTCCAGGTGATTGGGAGGCTAGTATCCAGCTTAGGAGCGAAATGAAAAGGACATATCTTCATCTTCCTCTGAAAACTTCCTTGAAAGGTTGGCATAAGGAGTGCTTCTATTGTTCTAATCTAGAAACCACTCTGCCTCCATTTACTGGTTTGCCTCCGGTGGTCTCGTCCGATTGGTCATCAGTACCATCTTTTGAAGAGATGGGCCAAGTGCATTAGTTGCTTGAAAGACTAGATAGGCTGAAGAGCGCCGGTCTGACCGGTCCTTGGGTGGCCAGGCGTTTCCTGACCCGACGCATCCAGCCATTGAAGCTAAGAAGCCAATTCTGTTGGGATTACCGGGGGAGGGACGATCCCGACTGAGAATGCCGAGATCTGGCTGACCAGCACAAAGTGACCGAAGTGCTATTTAGTTATTTCTCCACTGGGGTTGTTGAAACCGAAGATGCAGAGCGCTCCATCGCAGCTTACAGTCAAAAACGGCCTCGTCCAGAGGTAACCCTTGCTGTTCATCTGTGATGAGTGCTTGTAAACTTGTATTCTTGATTGCTTCTACAGTATGTGATGTATATTGTTGAATTTCTTGTAGGCATGTAAGGAGTTTGATGATGACTCCCAAACTCTATCAGCCATGAAGTCAAAGAAGAAGAGGCCGTTAAGTCCTTCTGCTGCCTAGCCCGACTCCAAGAGAGCGGGAAAGAGACCTATTGAAGATCAGTGCAGGAAGAAGATTATCAGGCCGAGTGCCGCAGCCGGGAGTCTGAGGATAAAAGACACCGCCGGCCCAGCCCCCAGGCCGCCAAGTCTCAGACTGGGACCAGCGCAATCAAGCTCAGCATCATCAAGCCCAATAAGGGTGCCGCCGAGAACAAGGTCTAGTTAAGCGCCGCCAGGCTCAGCAACATCAAGCCCAAGAATGGCACTGCCAAGCACCCGAGCGCCCTAGCCGGCCACACCAGGAGCAGGGCCAACCAGGACAAAAATGCCGCTACCGACTGCCACGCCATCTAGCCCAACAACCGGCAATAGTCCACCGCTAGCATCAGGAGCCCCCAGGGGCAGGCTCAAATTCTCCAAGAGGTATGTGACTTTAAGTCTTCCAGAAGTCTTGTTCAGCATTATGGTGTGTTGATATCCAACTTGTCGTGTAGGAAGCGTGGCAACATTGATCTGAAGGAGACCACGCCGGCTTCTCCTGTTGTAGAGCCGTCCTCAGCCGAACCAGTGCCCGCGAGCGTATCTGTTGAGCCGGCGACCGTCTTAATTGCAGAAACCAAGGTCGTCCTGATTGCATAGCCGCCGACGCTAGCCGACCAAGGGGCTAATGTCGAAGCTGTTGCTCCAGCCCCCGAGCATGTCTCTGAAGCCCCAGCTGGTGCTGAGTTGGGGGCCAGGACCCCATCGTCGTCCTTGTTGTCGTCGTCGTCTTTAGAGAGACTGGACCTTCCTAGGCTTGAGGCTCCTCCCCGCAAATTCCTAAGGACATTCCGTTGGGTGGCCCCCAGCGGAACTGCGAAGAGTTACAAGCATGATGAGATTGCGGCGGAGAAGGAGCATGAAGACTTGCTTCACGCCACAATCGCCACATCCCAGGGGGTCCAGGTATGACTTTCACCGTATTGGAGTCGTGGTAGTCTTCCTTGCATAAGTGTTCTGATACTTGACTTCTGCTTTGCTCTGTTTTCTCCCCGAGCAAAAACTTGTTGACCGCTCGGAAAGGATGAACGAAGTCCTGACCCAGCTTGCCCCCCAACTCCAACAATTGGACCAGCTCCAGGCCTTAAAGGGCAAATTGGAGCGGCGTAGCCAGGAGAGGGAGTCGTGGCTGAAGGGAACCGTTAATCAGCTCAGGGACAAAAATTGGGACCAAGCCAAGAAGATTGGAAGTAAGTCTCTCGAATACATCTTCCTAACCAAGCCCTTAGTATATTTCTCTAGCTGTGCTGTTTCCCGACTGCCCAGTTGTGTCTTGACTGCAATGTTGAGTACTTGACTATTCTGATGTGCAGCCCTCGAGGCCGAGTTGAAAACCCGAACAGAGGGGGAAGCCAAGCTGAAGGAGGCCGAGAGGGCCAAGGCCGAGCTTGAGAAAGACGTGGCCAACTTGAAAAGGGCCAAGGCAGAGCTTGAGAAGGAGAAGGCCGACTTGAAGAAGGCCAACGCCAAGCTCGAGAAGGAGAAGGTTGAACTGGAGAAGGCCAAAGCCAAATGGGAGGCCGACTACAAAAGTAAGTCTCCACTCTAACCATGATCTTAACCAATCCATTAGGTACTCTATCTGCAATTTTGCCTAACAAGTTTACTTGTCGATGAACCCGGGTAGCCGCTAGAGCCAATGCCCAGATCCAGTTTCAGGCTTTTGCAAAGGAGATGAAGGTTGTCAAGCAGTCACGGGAGATCCTTGCCAAGTTTATGAAAGGGCTCCTTGACATCATGGATCCTAACTACGTGGGAACCAGCTCCAACGCAATCTCCCAAGTGCAGGCGTGCCTTAACGAAGTTCTGAGTATCCTGAAGAGGTACTCGGACGAGCACATTGTTGTCAGCGTGGCCCAAATCCTGGCGATGACCAAGTCAATCTACCCCAGGGCAGACATTGAAGCCATCGTAGAGGGGTTCGCCGAGGAGACGACACCTGAGGAGGCGCTAGGGCTGATAACCCCGGTGAGGCCTACTACAGAGGTGATCACCCGAGACCTAGGTATGTAAGAACAGTCCATCATGCAGCCGGTGTATATAATTTTTGTAAGGACATGTGTAAATATATGTGCAATGCCACCAAGCTCTAAGTTCTGACTTAGTTATCATTAGCTTTACCGGACTATATAGCTTGTGCCGAGTTAGTCTATAGGAATTTAATAAAATCATTCTCCGCAGAAAGTTGTACTCGGGCAAACATAACAAAGTCGTTGCAAGACTTCATAACTTAAGTAAGACAGGCTCGTATATAATTGACAAAGCACATATAATACATGCAGCCCCCGACTCACTACTCGGTTGGAACAAACAGCGTGGTGAGTCAGAGAAAAACTGTACACATGGGAAGTATAAAACTAGGTATAGAAAGGACGTAGCTATTCTATATTCCATGAGTTGCTGACGAGGGCACCGTCTTCAGTCGGTAGGTGCCTGGACGTGTAGCTTCTGTAGTAATGAACGGCCCTTCCCATATTGGGGATAGTTTATGCCTGTCTTTGGTGGTTTGTATTTTCTCAAGACGAGATCTCTGACCAAAAAGGCGCGGCCACAGACATTGCGATTGTGGTAACGACGTAGGCCTTGAAGATACCTTGCCGACTGGATTATCGCGATGTCCCTCGCTTCTTCCAACTGATCTAGTTCGACCAATCGGGTATTGTTTGAGATGTCTTCTGAGTAAGCCCGGACTCGCGGAGAGCTGAACTCTAACTCAGTTGGTAACACAGCCTCAGCACCATAGACCAGAAAGAAAGGGGATTGCCCTGTTGCCTGACTAACCGTGTTTCTTAGAGACCAGAGAACTGATGGGAGTTCTTGTACCCACCGGCCCGCGTATGGTTGTAGTCGGTCGAATATCCTTGTCTTGATGCCTTGTAAGACCATGCCGTTGGCACGCTCAACCTGCCCATTGCTCCACAGGTGTGCCACAGAAGCATAACAGATCTTGATGCCGAATTCGTCCCAGAAATCTGGAAAGACGCCGCCCATGAACTGAGTACCGTTGTCTGTTATGATGCGGTTAGGAACCCCGAATCGGTATAGTATACTCATGATGAAGTCCTTTGCTCGTGCCACTGTTATGGTAGCAACGGGTTTTGCCTCAATCCACTTCGTGAATTTATCCACTGTGACAAACAAGTGTGCGAACCCTCCTGGCGCTTTCTTGAAAGGCCCGACCATGTCAAGCCCCCATACTGCAAAGGGCCAAGAGATTGGTATGGTTTGGAGTTCTTGGGCTGAGAGATTTGTTTGTCTTGCGTAGAACTGACAACCCTCGCATGTGCAAACTATGTCTTTTGCATCTGTTACTGCTGTGGGCCAGAAAAATCCCTGCCGGTAAGCCTTTCCGACTAATGTCCTGTATGCGGCGTGGTTGCCACATATGCCCAAGTGGATCGATTGCAGAATCTGCTTGCCTTCCTCGGTGGTGACGCAACGCATGAGGATACCAGATGCTGTTCTTCGGTACAGGTCTTTTCTAACTACTAGGAAACTTTTGCCTTGACGTTTGATTTGTTCGGCTTGACTGCGATCTTTTAGGAGTTCATCGTCCAAGACGAATTTGAGAACAGGAGTCTGCCAATCTTGACATATGTTCAGCACTTCGTTTGTGGCCAGGGTAGGTTCACCTCCCGACTGCTCTGGCGTTGGTTTCTTCTTGACTGACGGCTCCATAAGTTGCTCGACAAGGATCCCTGTCAGGACTACTTCTCGCTTGGATCCCATGTTTGCCAATTCGTCTGCAGCAACATTGTATTGTCATAGGACATGTGTTATCTCTAGCCCGTCGAACTTGTTTTCTAGCTTTCGGACCTCCTGACAGTATGCCACCATGGTATCGTCGAGACATGTCCAGTCTTTCATGGCTTGGTTCACCACGAGTTGAGAGTCTCCACGTACGACCAGTCGACGGATGCCGAGTGATATTGTGATGCGGAACCCGTGGATGAGTGCCTCGTACTCGGCGACATTGTGGGAAGCCGGGAAGTGGATTTGTAGAACGTACTTGAGTTTTTCACGGGGGGGATGTCAGTACGACGCCGGCCCCGGCGCCGTCGATCCGTAGAGAACCATCGAAGTACATTGTCTAGTACTCTAGCTTCGCTGTTGATGTGGGTATCTGGACTTCTGTCCACTCGGCCACGAAGTCAGCTAGAGCTTGTGATTTGATCACTGTCCGTGGCAGAAAGGTGATGTCGAATGCCATCAACTTGAGTGCCCATTTAGCGATTTGGCCGGTGGCCTCGCGGTTATGCAGGACGTCCCCGAGTGGGTACGATGTGACCACCGTGACTTGATGCGATTGGAAATAGTGCACCAACTTCCGGACAGTGATAAGTAGGCCAAAGAGCAGCTTTTGGACCTGCGGATATCTCATCTTGGAGTCGGCAAGGACCTCGCTGATGAAGTAGACTGGCCGTTGAATCTTCTTTATGTGACCCGGTTTGGATCACTCGACTACCAACACTGTGCTGACTACCCGAGTAGTTGCCACTAGATATAGCATTAATGGCTCTTGGGGCATAGGTGACGCCAACACGGGTGGTGATGTAAGAAATTTCTTGAAGTCTTCGAAGGCTTGCTGGGCTTCGGGAGTCCATTGGAAATTATCTACTTTCTTCAATAGCTTGAAAAAGGGCATGCCCCGTTTGCCCAGTCGGGAAATAAATCGGCTGAGTGCCGCCATGCAGCCGGTCAGCTTCTAGACGTCCTTCTGGCTAGTCAGGGTGCCATGTTCATGATTGCATTGACTTTCTCCGGGTCAGCCTCGATGCCGTGATGCGAGACGATGAAGCCGAGTAGCTTGCCGGATGACACACCGAAGGCGCACTTTTCCGGATTCAACTTCATCTTGAATCTTCGAAGATTTTGGAAGGTTTCTTCTAGGTCAACGATGAGGTCTTCTTTGGACTTGGTCTTGATCACCACGTCGTCGATGTAGGCTTCCACATTGCACTCGGTCTGAGTGTGTAGACACTGCTGGATTGCTCGTCGATATGTTGCTCCGGTGTTCTTCAAACCGAATGGCATAGTGATGTAGCAGTAGGCACCAAGCGGCGTGATGAAAGACGTCTTTAAGCAGTTCTCCTCCTTCAGGCTGATTTGGTGGTATCCCGAGTAACAGTCGAGAAAGCTGAGAAGTTCACACCCCGCGGTTAAATCCACCACTTGATCTATTCTTGGTAGACCGAACGGATCCTTGGGGCACGCCCTATTTAGATTGGTGTAGTCGACGCACATGCGCCATGTACCGTTTTTCTTCCGGACCAAAACTGGGTTTGCCAGCCAATCCGGGTGGTAGACCTCTTTGATGAACCCGGCTGCGAGGAGCTTGGTTATCTCCTCCCGAATAGCATCTTTCCGGTCCTGTGCAAAGCGCCATAGCCGTTGCTTGACTGGCTTGGTGTCTGTCTTGACATTGAGGGCGTGCTCGATCACCTCCCTTGGTATGCCCGGCATGTCGGATGGTTTCCATGCGAAGATATCCTTGTTGGCTTGAAGGAAGGTGACGAGCGCGTCTTCCTATTTGGGGTCGAGTCCAGTCCTGACTAGAGCAGTCTTGGAGGGGTCGGAAGGGCCCAGGGGGATCTTCTTCGTGTCAAAGTCCGCTGAAATTCCCGACTTTGCTGCTTTTTTCGCCGAAACTTGGTCTTCGTCGACTTCAGTTGTGACAGCTTGCTGAATGCTGTTGTGTCTGACTGCCGCCTCTTGTGATTGAGCCAACTCGCAGCTCTCCTTGTCGCAAGTGAAGGCTTGCTTGTCGTCGCTGCAGAGGGAGAGGACTCCCACTAGCCCGGGCATCTTGAGCAGCATGTAGGTATAGTGTGGTATCGCCATGAATTTGGTGAGCGCCGATCGTTCGAGTATCGCGTGGTACACGGTCTCAAAGTCAGTGACCTCGAAGCAGATATTTTCTATGCGGAAGTTATCCCACGTGCTGAAGGTGACCGGCAGTGTTATTTGTCCGAGGGGGGTTGAAGACAGGCCAGGAATTATCCCGTGGAAGGGCGCCGTACTCGGCCGCAGTTCTGAATGAGGAATCTTCATCTCATCCAAAGTCTTGGCGAACAGAATGTTGAGTGCACTGCCTCCGTCTATGAGGACCTTCTTGAGCCTGATATTTTTGACGACCGAGTCTAGGATGAGTGGGTAGCGTCCCAGGTGTGAAACCCGATCTGGATGATCTGCGCGGGTGAATGTCATGGACATCTCTGAACAGCGCAAATACAGGGGGCGTCTGCTGTAGAGACTGTGTTAACATCGCGTGCTATTAGCTTCTGCTTCCGCTTGGACTCATACACAGACAGCCCTCCGAAGATGTGGTTGAGCTTGGCCTGGGGATCTTGAAAATCATCGGCCGGGCCTGAATCTGGCCTATCTTTGTCCTTGTCGGCGCCAGATGATGAAGCTTGCTTGGAAGCAAACTTCTTGAGCATGAAGCAGTCTTTGGCTGCATGCTTGCCCTTGGGATGAAATGGGCAGGGCCCGTTCATAACCTTCTGGTAGTCGTTGTTCCTTGGGGGCCACGACCGAGTTTGCTCCATGTTGGCCACCTCATTGTCCAACTTCCGCTTGTGGCTGTCGGACTTGTTCTGTGATGGCTCGTTGTCCGCTTTGGCCTTCTGGTCCTTCTGCTAGGGCTCTTTCTTCTCATCGAGGGCCTTTGCGACCGCTTCAGCCGAGTTGGCGTATTTATTTACCATATCGAAGAGAGCCCAGATAGAGGTTGGTGGCTTTCGAGTGAACTTTGTGATAAATGGGGCGTCCTTGACTCCCTTGCAGAAGGCAGTGATGATGACCTCGTCCTTGATCATAGGAATGGAATTGCGCTTCTCAGAGAACCTTTTGATGAACTCACGGAGGGACTCATTCTTCCTCTAGTGCAGCTGGTAGAGATCGTGCTTGGAAGATAGCCTTTCGTAAGTCTCTTGAAAGTTGGCTATGAAGCATTCCCGAAGTTCCCCCCAGGAGCCGATTGATCGCCTTGGGAGCCCTGTTAGCCATGTCCTCGCTGAGTCGGCCAGGGTGACCGGGAGGTAGTTAGCCATGGCTTTATGGTCACCCCTGGCGGCTCAGATAGCCAGGGTATATACGGTGAACCAGGACTCAGGGTTAGTTTTGCCCGTCGTATATCTCGATTCCCATAGGCTTGAAGCCCGACGGCCAGTCGACGTCTTGTAGTTCCTGGGTGAAAGCGGGTATGCCTTCATCTTCGTGAGGGCTCCGGCTCCTACCGCAAGAGTTAAATTGCTCGTGGTGGAAACCAAAATGCTTGTGCTCGTCCTCCAGTCAGCGGCGTTCGTCCTCTTCACGTTCGCAGCGCCAAGCGTTGATGTTGTGGCGGAGGTTGCGTTGTAAGCGTCCTCGGAGATCTTGATTGTCACTACGATCATACTGGGGATGCCGCCGGTTGTTGTTAGGATGGTTGAGGGATGTTTGTCGTTACTCCACGTGTGGCTGACTTGAGCCAGCCACCCAGCATCGTGCTGATGTAGATGATCCTGCCGCCAGAGAACCCGACCGGTTGGTCGGTACAAGTGTGTCACCCGACTACTGGTGCTGCTGACAGGCAGCAGTTGTAATAATTGCCTTGATCTTAGCGATAGTCGGGGTGGCTTGGTGATTAGGCCCGAGCTGGAGTGTGTCCAGCAGGGTTGCAGCGGCCACGACGTTCTGTTGTGGTGTGACGAAGACATCGTGGTCGCCGACTTTGGTCTAGAGGATTTGTTGCTGAGCAGTTCGCCCAACTATGCGTAGCTCATCGTTGCGAGCCTCGTGATCAGCCTCCTCCTGTTGCCATAGTCGGCGTGCCTCCTCTTGTTGCTTCTCTTGTAGTCAATGCACCTCCGAAGGTGGGGTTGAAGCCATGAAGATCTCCTAGGGCAAAAGGAAACTTGATAGACTGGTGTCCGAACTGGCGTTCGAACCATTGTCCGACTTGGAGTCGGAATCCGAGTAGTTGATCGAAGTAAGGACGACTCCAACCTCCCTAGATCCAATCTGGATCGGCTCTGTGCCGTCTCCAAACTGAATCGCAGGGGATCGGGTCTGCCGCGTGAGATGTAAATCCACGGCGTCGCCGAGTCTGCACGGGAGATTGATGATCTCTCCCCTTCCTAGCCCGACCCGGGCTGGCTCAAGGCCAAGCGCGAGTCGCACGCCGAAGGAGAGAGTTGTCCCGAGACTCAGACAGGTGGTTGATCACCGCAGCAGATCGAAGGAGGTGGCTGCAGGGTCTTGTGGGCTGACTGGCGCATAGTCGGCTGGTTCCTCGGCCGGTTGGATTGGATTGGCATCGGCCAAGGTGAGATTGCCGAACATGTCGGCAACGAAGTCGAGGCTTCCGAATGAGATTGTATCTCCGGGAGAGAATTTGTCACCGTCGACTCCTGTTGTTGGATCCATCGAGCTTGTAGATGTAGATCTCGCCGAAGCCCCTACCTGGTGCGCCAACTGTCGATGTTTTACACCGGCAATATGAATATAGGGCTACTCGTCGGATCGAAACTTAGTGGACTGCAAAGGAACACAAGGAGTTTATACTGGTTCAGCCCCTCAATGAGAGGTAATACCCTACGTCCAGTTGTGGTGTATTCCTTTGAGGAAGTATGATTCCGATGAATCTCTGTATGCCCTCAGGGGGTGCCCTGCCTCCCCTTATATACTGGGGGATAGGGGTACAAGGTAGGAATCCCAGCCGGATTACAGCCAAGGGATCTCCTCTTCGAGATATAATCTACCTGACTAGACTATATATTCCTTATCATACAAGGCAAAGTCTGCCGGGTTCTATTATATCTCTAATTACAAGGCTAGGCCCATCCTCTGTCTGAGTGGCCCATATGCTTGTCATGAGGTACCTGGGGCCCATGGCCTCCACAGGTCGTACTCAGAAGATGGCCTCTCGTATGCTCCCTGAAAGTTGGTGATGAAGCATTCCCGGAGTTCTCCCTATGAGCCGATTGATTGCTTGGGAAGTCCCGTTAGCCATGTCCTCGTCGAGTCGGCTAGGGGGACTGGGAGATAGTTAGCCATGGCTTTGTGATCTCCTTCAGCTGCTCGGATCGCCAGAGTGTAGACCGCGAGCCAGGAATCGGGGTCGGTCTTCTGGTCATATTTTTCAATTCTAGTCAGCTTGAAACCTGATGGCTCGTTGACTTGTTGCAGCTCGTGGGTGAAGGCCGGTACACCTTCATCTTCATGAGGACTCTGACTCCGCTTTCAATGGCGAAACCGCTCGTGGTGGAGGCCGAAGCGCTCGTTCCCATCTTCCAGTTGGTGTTGCTCATCTTCCTCTCATTCGCGGTGTCGAGCGTTGTTGCCTTGCCGAAGGTCACGCCGTAGTCGGCCTCGGGGATCCTGGTTGTCTCGATGGTGGCTTTGACACCACCGGTTGTTGTTGGGGTTACCGAGTGATGTCTCACGCGACTCCGTGTGCGGCTAACTAGAGTCGGCCTCTCAGCGTCGCTTTGAGGCAGATGAGATTGCCATTGGAGATGCCGACTGGTTGGTCGGTGTGAGGGTATCGCCCGACTGTTGTTGCTGCTGACATGCAGCAGCGGTGATCATGGCTTTTATCCTTATATCATCGGGGTGGCCTGGTGATCAGGCCCGAACTGGAGTGTATCCAGTAGAGTTGCAGCAGCCACAATGTTCTGTTGAGGAGTAACGAAGACGTCGTGGTCGCCGACTCGGGTTTGGAGGATTTGCCGTTGAGTAGTCCGCCCAGCCCCACGTAGGTCATCGTTGCGGGCGTGCAGGTGTCTTGCTTCTTGCTCTTGTTGTTCGCGCAGTCGGTGGACCTCCTCCTCTTGTTGTTCGCGTAGTTGGCATGATTTCTAAGTAGTAGTAGAGCCTTTGGATGCCATGAAGATTTCTCGCAGCGAAGAGAAGCTTGCCGAACTGCTGTCCGACTTAGATTTGGAGTTCGACTGAGAGTCGGAGTCTGAATAGTTGATGGGGGTGATTATAACTCCGACCTCCCTAGATCTGATCTCGAGCTGTTCTGGGCCGTATCCAAGTCGAACTCCAGGGGATCAGGTTTGCCGCATCGGATGTTGTTTGAAGATATCTGCGGCATTGCCGAGTCTATACGGGAGATTGACTATCTCTTCCCTTCTTAGCTCGATCTTGGCCGGCTCAAGGCCGAGTCCGAGTCGAACACCGAAGGAAAGAGTTGTCCCGAGACCCGGACAAGATGAAGCTAGCCGCAGCAAGTCGACGAGGGTTGCCGCAGCGTTGCATGGGCCGACCGGTGCAAAGTCGGCTTGTTTCCTGGCCGATCGGATCGAGTCCGGTTTGGACAGGGTGAGGTTGCTGAACTTGTCAGCGAGGAAGTTGAGGCTCCTGAAGCTGATTGTTTGCCCGGGGAAGAAGTTGATGCCGTCGACTCTGGTGGTTGGGTCCATCAGGCTTGATGAGATGATCTCGACGATGCCCCTACCTAGCGTGCCAACTGTCGATGTTTTACACCGGCAATAAATATATAGGGCTACTCGCCGGACCAAAACTTGATGGATTGCAAAGGAACACAAAGAGTTTATACTAGTTCAGGCCCTCGATGTGAGGTAATACCCTACATCCAATTGTGCTATATTTCCTTTGAGGATGTATGATGGTGATTCTTGTGAACCTCCGATCTTGCCCTCATGGGGCGTCTTGCCTCCCATTATATAGTGGGGGACTGGGTTACAAAGTAGGAGTCCCAGTCGGACTATGACCAAGGGATCTCCTTCTAGAGATATAATGTGATCAACTAGGACTGTATCTTCCTTATCGTACAAGGTTAAGTCTGCCAAGTTCTATCATATCTCTAAATACATGGCTAGGCCCATCCTCTATCCAAGTGGCCCAATAGCTTCTCATGAGGTACCCCGGGCCCATGGCATCGACAAGTGTGGTACTCAAGCCCCGACTGGTACCGGAGGTCGGTTATTAGCCCCATGGGGCATACCAAGGTAAAGGTGACATCCGTGTCTCGACTAGCGCCAATACTCAATCAGTAGCCCTCATGGAACATTCCGAGTGATTCTCGAAGTGTCGCACTCCAAGCGTATCATGGCAGACTGGTCTAGCCCCCGAGCATGGGAGATAGGCTCATAGCCATGAGTTCCTGTTACAGGTATCAGGAACTGGGCCCTGCATTATAAATATATCGGATGAGTAGCATCTGATGTATAAAACAATCACCTGAAGAAAATCTAAATAGTTTACAATAGATGTAAATATGTGTTCTTCCTCTTATCGATATTAATTTCCCCGAGTAGTTGACCCCTTACATTTAAACACTCTGCCTGACTAGTCATAGCCCCTAAGCATTGAGAGTCGGCATATGGCTCTTTCCCAGACACACATTTTGGGTGACTTGAGTTTGCCTTTCTTGGAGCAAAGCTTCATGGATTGGAATTTATGCTACTTGAGTACTTTTGCAATCATTAATAGCAAAAACAGAAAATGAAGTATGCACACCTATTAGGAGTAAGCGGTTGCGGCATTGGTGAGGCCGAGTGAGGAATTGACGATCTCATCCCCCTAGATCCGATCCTGACCTATTTAGATGGGAATATCATATAAAGGAGGAAATATGTATCAGAAAACGACTTAGCTGTTCGGTATTGCACAAGTTGGGAGTGGGGATGCCATCATTACATTTGAGCTTTTGAGCCCCCGACAATGTCACTTGTCATTCTGATAATCTTTGTTTCTAGGAGGTCGAGAATGGTTGCGATCGACTGCCGCAATGAAGTCCCCAGATTTCTGCTTGTGGTTCCCAGGCTTAGATAGGGCCGCGTCGTCTGTCTCCTGTCGCTTGTTTTGTTGGGGCTTGACGTCTAGTGCCTCTGCCACTGCGTTAGTTAAATCAGCGTATTTATTGGCCATCTTGTCACACCCTAAAAATTATTTAATAAATAATACCTGTGAAAATTTAATTTTTAGAAATTAATTAAAAGCCTAAAGAAGTGGTTAATACAAATCCCAAATAAATTTCAATGTAAAAATGGGCCAGAGAAAATTTTATTAAATACTTCTTTAATTCTTGTAGTCCCTAGATTTTTCTGGGAACTATTTGAGCTGTGTAAGTATTTTTAATAAATCAAAAACCAAATCAGTGAATAAATAAATTGGAAAACGGTTTTTAAATCCCTCCTGAGGCCATGGGCCGATTTCAGCCCATCTCTCCTGCTCTCTCTCTGCCTCGCCCGCGGCCCAGGTCGGCCTGCTCACCCTCTCTTTTTCGCCGCCAATAGGTTGACCCCACCTATCCGGGCCTTCTTCTTCCTCGGGCCGAGTCCGAGCCCGAGCCGGCACCGCCGTCCCGCATGAAATCCGGTCGCCCCGCTCGTGACCTCTTCAAATTGGTTGCGGGGAAATCCTCCCCTCTATCCCTGCCGCCAATCCCCTCAAAACCCGGAGCAAAACGGTTAAGATTTGAGCCCGAACTCAAGTTTTCCATGGAGACCCACCGCCGTCCAAGTTTGCCACTGCCATAGCTGCCTTATCCGCCTCAGACTCCTTCATTTGGCAACGCTATAAGTACCACCGACCTCCCCTCTGTCAACCGCCGCCCTCGCCCCAGCCCTAGACACCCCAGAGAGCCCTAGCCATGATTAGATCCCAGCGCCAGCGCCGCCACCAAGTCCAGCCGCGCCATACCGCCACTTTGTTCATCGCCGCCCTTCGCCGTCGGTCTAGACGTGTTCACTAGGAAGAGCCGCACCTCATCCGCCACCCCATAGCCGCCCTTCCCCACCGGAGTGCCGTTGCCGCCGACTTACCGAAGTTTGCCACCGCCTTTTCTTGTCGCTGGTGGTCAATTCATCGCCAATCGTCACCGAGTGACCGTGAGGTGAGTTCGCCTCGTCGAGCTCTCCCTTCTAGCGCAAACCGCAATTGCCATCGTGCCCTGGATCACCAGCAAGCCTCGCCGCCTGAGCTGCCGCCATCGCCAGTTGTCCACATCATCGCCTTGTCAGCTGCCACATCACCTCCCCACATCGGCGCCAGGTGTTGCCCATCCGTGCGCCGTGATCGGATTTCATATGAGCCGTTAGATCTAGGTTCATTAAATCTGAACTGCTGGATCTTAATCCAAATTGTCGAACCCGGCGGACCGATCCCGTGGACTCGGTCTACGGTGGACCGCTCTCTGATGACGCAATAAATCTCTTTTTCCTTTTCAAAATTAATTCATTATTGCATCATTATTGGTTTAATATTTCGTATAAATAGTTTTAATCGGTTTAAACTTCTAAAAATCATAACTAATTCATACGAAATCAGATTGAGGTTGTTCAAGTCTCTAAATTCTTTAAAAGTCAAGATCTATCCATTAAAAATATTAGCTTGTGCTGTTGCTATGTGCTTATGTACTGTTTTTGCTCATTTTGTTATTTGCCTATAGTTTCGGACGTTTCGGAAGAGCCGGTTTACGCCGAGGAGGGTTTGGAAGACTTTGTGGAGCAGCAAGGCAAGACATATAGACCCACAACCCTTTGAGCATGTTGATCCTATGATTTAAATCTCTGTTTTGATTCAAAGGTGCATTTATTTTATAATGAAATCAGGAAGGGAAACCCTGATCCTTGTTTATAGCCCGTTGTTTTGATAACCTACCTTTGCGCCTATGGGATTAATATGACTAGCTAGCTAAAGTATTGGTTAGCTAGAATAATTCTAGGTTGCTTAGCCTAGCTTTGAAACTGTAGAATCACATATGATTACACATAAAATAATGATGGTTCTGTTCACGACGGTGGTCGTGTGAGACAGATTCTTAATAGGCAACTAAAACATGGATGAATGGTGGGTTGTGAGCACCAGGTTGGTTTTGTTGCTAGCGGTGCTTATGACAATTAAGGACCGGTTCACGAGCTATTGTTGTGAAGCATTTACTGTACTAACCACAAACTAGCATGGGCAATGGCTGGACTCGTAGTGTAGCATGTCCTAGCAGGAGACACCATGGTGTGTTTAGTTGATAGGTGGTAGTGTCAATAAATCCACAATGGCAGTGCCAATAAGACCATATGTTTGGGAGCCAAGAGTTTCTCTAGCCTAGAGGTTGGGCCACCTCTACTAGGGACTTGGCGGGTGGTCATTTTGTTGGGCGTGTTATGCGAAGAGTCTTGTCACAACTCCTTTCCGAGGTATCGTGGTGGTGCCAAGGCACATGGTGACATGTTGTGGGGTTGTGTCTTGTGGGTAAAGTTGTACACCTCTGGCCAGAGTAAAACTATTCGAATAGCCGTGCCCGCTATCATGGGCGAGCTAAATGATGTTTTTCGTGATTAGTCCCATTTATTAATTAATGTTTAAATGAGATATGAGACATCCAGATTGGAATGGTTTGGGCCTGTGTAGCTAGGTGGGCTGTACAGTGTTGATTTAATATTGCTTAATTGCTCTATGGTTTTAATTCTCTCTTAACTGTTTAGTTAAATGTTGTTTATGCAAATTAGCCCTATATGCCATTCATTGCTATCCTGTGCACTTGCATATTTGCTGTGTGGCTTGTTGAGTATTCCATGTACTCACCTTACAATATCAAATCATCAGAAGAAAAGTACTACAGTGAAGGAGAAGATTTGGAGGACTAGGATGGGTCCAAGTCAAGTTTGCCTATGGATTATGGAGACGTCGTTATCGCTAGTTAATTCCATTGTGTAGACTTTTTATTTGCTTGAGAGGTTCCATATGCCTCTGTAATAATTATACATTCGTCACTTTATTCAATATAGATTTGTACTTTGTTACCTAATTTGTTATTGTGTACCTCGGTTGATTCCTGGACGAGTATTTAATACACAAGTAAGCGTTTGGAATTTTGGATGGAAATTTCGGGCGTGACACAGCTTGAAGAGAGTTTTGATGGAGTTGGGTGGCTTTCGAGTGAACTTAGCGATGAACGGCGCCTCTCTGACTCACTTGCGGAAGGCGGCGATGATGACCATGTCCTTGATTTTAGGTATTGGGTTTCTTTTCTCACAAAAACGCTTGATGAAATCACGGAGCGACTCACTCTTCCTCTGGTGGCACTGATATAGATCATACTCAAAAGATGGCCTCTCATACGTTCCCTGGAAGTTCACGATGAAACATTCATGGAGTTCCCCCCAGGAGCCAATTTACCACCTGGGAAGCCCTATCCGCCATGTCCTTGCCGAGTCAGCCAAGGCGATTGGAAGGTAGTTAGCCATGACCTTGTGATTGCCTCCGGCCGCATGGTTGGTCTCCCCATCGTACTTCTCTATTCTAGTCGGCTTCAAGCCAGATGGCTAGTCGACTTGTTGTAGCTCATGGGTGAATGCCAGAACTCCTTCATCTAGGTGAGGGCTCCGACTCCGACTGTGGCGATGGAACCGCTCATGGTGGAGGCCGAAGCATTCATGCTCGTCTTCAAGTCGGTGACGTTCATCTTCCTTGCACTCCCAGCGTCGAGCATTGATGTCGTAGTCGTCCATGAGCGTCCTGGTCATCCTAGTGCTCGTTGTAATGGTACTGCCATCGGTCGTCGTTGCGGTGGCCAAGTGACGTGTGATGGGACTCTGAGTGGTGTTGACCAGATCCAACTACTTGGGGCCGTGCTGAAGCAGATTCATGTTTGATGGTATGAGAGTGTCTCTAGATTGTTGTCGCTGTTGGCATGCTATAGCGATGATCATTGCCTTTATCCTTGCGATGGTCAGGGTGGCCTAGTGGTTGGGCCCGAACTGTAAGGTGTCCAACAATGTGGCAGCAGCCACGACGTTCTGTTGTGGGGTCACAAAGACATCGTGGTGGCCTACTCGGATTTGGAGGATCTCTTGTTGAGCAGTCCACCCTGCCTTGCGCAAATTGTCATTGCGAGCATCGCACTCGGTTTGCAGGCATCGTGCGTCCTCCTCCTGTTGCTCACGCAGTCGGCGAACCTCCTGGTCGCGTAGTTAGGGTGCATCTTGTGTTGGAGTTGATCCCTTTGATGCCATGAAGACCTAGCATGGTGAAGAAAAGCTTCCCGAGCTGCTGTCTAACTAGGAGTCGGATTCAGAGTAGTTTAGCGGTGTGATGACGATCCCAACCTCCTTGAACCCGATCTCGAGCGGCTCTGGGCCTTATCCAAGTCAAATTTTAGAGGATTGAGTCTGCCACATCAGATTGGAATTAAAGATTGTTCCGGCATTGTCGAGTCCGAGTGGGAAATTGATGATCTCATCTCCCCTGGACCTGATCTCGATCAACTCGGAGCCGAATCCAAGTCGAATATCAGGAAAGAGAGTTGTTGTCACAACCCTAGATTTAATTTTAGGTAATTAGTGTTATGCCTTTCTGTCATTAGGGTGCACATTTCAAATTTTTGCATTGTCACTTCATGCAAAATTAAAGTTTGCAATATTTTAAACTCTCAATAATTAAACCATAATCGGCAAAAACCAAACATTACCAAAAAGTGCATCTTTTTGAACAGAAGTGTATATGGGAGATAATTTATCCAAATACTAGTTTATTTTATCATGAATTTATTTCATTAATTTAGACCCCTTAAAAATTCAAACAAGTTTCAGCCTGGGTCCTATTTGTTGAATTTCTGTGAGCAAACCATTTTGAATTTTTGTGTGAAACTTTCAAAAATGGAACCTAGGTAGTCTGGGCTAGCTACACAAAAATCCCCATATTTTTAACACCAGTTTTACTTGCTCTATTTGATTTGTAATGTGAGAGGAAGAGAAAAATCCAGAAAATCCCTAAAAACAGTGTTCACCAGTTTTTCTACCCAAACCTCTCTGGTTTTCCTAAACCTCCACGCCCTGGACCCACCTGGCAGTGCCCCTGGCTCGCCCAGCCCTCTGTCCAGCCATCCCAGAAGCAGAGAGCTCCCCAGCCAGTTGCAGCTCGGCCGACGCGTGTGCCCCTGCATGCCGGCGTGTCCAGCCCCTCCTCTCGCCCTATATCTCCCTCAGCTGCATCGACCGACCACCATTTGCACCCTAGAGTGCAGAACACCGCGAGAAGGAGAGACTACCTCGACCAGCTCGTCATTGATCCCATTGCCGGTTGAAGGAAAACCACCGCCGCTGTCGAACTTTCCTCCAGTGAAGTCTTCTTTTTGTCCACGTTTCAAGCTTCCCTCCGCATGCCATAGCTCCTGACCTGGTCGTGTCTCCTATTTCGCAGCCAATCCCAGGGAATGCGAGCTTCGCCATTACTGTCTGTGGCCACGCTCCAACGCCGCCGCCGGCGTCGCCTCGCCGTTCCGGACAGTACAGCAGGTCTTTGCCTGAGCCACTGCGCCACGAACATCGCCCCAACCCCAAGAGCAGAATGCCCCAAGAAATCGCAAGAGTCGTCAACCGAGCGCAGAGATCGGCCGTCGTCTTCTTCATCTCCGGCCAGCCCTCCGCCGAGCCGTTCCCGTCCAACCAGTGAGCCATTTGTCGATTGTTTGCGTTGGGAGCATCCTAGGGTGGCACTTAACCTTCTGCATGTGTTGTCTCCACCGCGCACGCAGCCGATCGAGCCAGCCACGGTGAACCCGAAGGTTTTGCCGCTGTTGGGAGTACTCCACTGTCGTCGGGACTTGCGCGTGCTCACCCAACCTATCCCGAAGCACGGTGAGTCTCCTGAGGACCCCTAACACCCGTTCCATGCATTTCCCGGCTCGGTTTGTGGTTGCTTTGGCACATCCACGCGCGACCCGAACGCAGCTGCCGCTCGAGCTCGCCGCCGGCGAGCTGCGGTCCATCACCGGCGATTTCGCGAGCACCGTTAGGTTCACAGGGACCTCGGCTACACTTTCCCTTTTGCCTGTAACGTCAGGCGAGCCGCCGTTCGCCGCCGGCGCCGGTGAACAGAGCCGGCGGCCCAGCCGTCCTGTGCCTCCCCTGCTCTGTGCTGCCAACAGGTGGGCCCGAGCTAGGGATAAATAAGAAAAGAAAAGAAAACGATGAACTGAATTATTTTCCAACAGAAAAATGGTTAAACTTTGTAAATCCATAACTTTTTCATTTTAACTCCTTTTTGAGTGAAAAAAATTTTGTTAGTTCTGTAAATTTGTGAAATTTAATACTGTAAAATAAAATAGAACCACTTCTGTACAGAAAATGTCTATAAAATAATGTGAAGCAAAAATACCTTATTTTGTGCCTAGGAACTTGGAATATTTCTAGGAAATCCTTTATAACTCCTTTTGAGGTGAACCAAATTTCTATGGATTCACAAAAATGTTCTCTTTAATGCTATAAAATAAAAAGTGAGAATTTCGGTGTAGGATTTCTTCTCTAAAAATGGAAATATCTTTTATATACCTCTTTATAACCTTGAAGTTTGTAAATTTCTAGAAAATTCACCCTAACTGCTAAAAATATGAAACCACTTTTGTTTAACTTAGAAAATTGTAACCTTTACTGTGGATAAATTTTTTTTGACAAAACTACCTCCTAAAATAGGCCTAAGTGATTTCTAACTTTCCTTTTTGATAAACTTGTAAAATTCACAACTAAATCATTTTAAATCAAAATCCAGTGAACCAAACTTTGTTGGAACCAGTAGGTTATGCTCTTTTATATAAAAATGCATGCCTTCTTGATATCTTAATAGAAAATGTTAGTCAAATATAACAACTTAAGTTTACAATATAAATAATTACAAAATGCCATTTTCAGCCTTTTCATCTTGTTATTTTTGTAACTCATAAACCGTAAAAGATTTTGAAATGATTCTTTCACTAAAATTCATTTTAGAATGTGCCTAGCTACTGTATTTATCTCAGCATTTCTTGATCATTTTTGCATAGGCATATTTAATTGACTCTTATTTGCATACTCGATTTTTATTGGTAGATTCAGACAACACGGAGTACGTGGAACAAGACCCTGAGGTTGAGTGTGACTTCGTACAGCAGCAAGGCAAGCATCTAAGCATATTGAACCTATGTCTTCTATAAATTTATTTGTTTGCGAAAACAATATCTATATGCATGTTTTAGTCTATTTAAAATGGGAAAACGGGTAGAGTCAATATTGCTCAATTGTATGCATTTCCATTCCTTGGTTGTTGATTCCATGTTTATACCTTGTCATCCCTGATTAAGGACTTTGGAATACTTTTATTTTACCGAATGCTTAGCCATGCTTAGTTCTAGACTTAGAAAAATCCGATAGATGGAGCTATCGGTTCAAAACTAGTTTAATACGAATGGATGGGTTAAAATTTGAAAAGAATAACTTCTGATTTATAATTGAGAATATATTTGACTTGGACGAATGATAGGGCGATGATGGAATGGTGTTCCCCCGATGCATGTAGCTCTGTCTAGGTCATTAAGGACCGAACATGTTGACGTCTATTCAAGCACCCTACGTACTTCCACATGCCGGGAATGGGACGGCTTAACTCAGTAGCACGGGAGGCTGTGGCCATCTACGCCCGTATGTCAGTCGTGAGGATGGTTTTTCCTTTGCAGGGCCTCGAGCGTGCCTGGTTTTGGCCGAAGGTGCCTCCCACGACGGTGAGCCCGCCTTAGTTACCACTCACGCACGTGACTAAGTCGTCGGGGGCCCAGACGTGGTTTAGGTGGTTGGAGCTAAGCGTGGGAAAGGTTATGTTGTGACCTCTAGTCCGCACTCAATGTGTAGAGTGTGGGTACCGACGGGTACGGATCAAACTAGAGTGTAGCCGTTTGGCTTCTATCACATCGTGTGGGTAAAGATGTACACCTCTGATCAGAGTAAGAACTATTCGAATAGCCGTGTCCACGGTTACGGACGACCGCTTGATGTGTTCCTCAGTCATGTTAGCATCAAACTTGGGATATGTGGTTATGGGATTATGTTGTTATATCATGACTTAGGATAGTTATGGATGGATGGGTTTATATGGCTTGGTTTTAGTCATGAAAGATGGTATGCTTGTGTAGCATATTTATTTGGGCAATGGTGGCCCATTGTTGATATTAGAGCACGGGCTTGTGCTCATTTTTACTTCCATTTCAGAACTATAAGCTTGCTGTCCTAAATTTTCAGATTGTGTTATTTCTCCAAATGCTTATAGTTTCAAGTTAATATTTGCTCAATAAACTTGGCCTTATGCAAAGCTAGGTCAACATAGCCATATCCCTTGACGTAGAGATCAACATTACTCCTTTGTATTATTATTATGGTGTAAGTCTAGCTGAGTAGCATCCATACTCACACTGCATATTTTTCAGGTGAGGGCATCGACGATGCTGATATGGTCTACTATTATCCCGCCGAGGGTGGCGAGGATAATGTGTAGTTGATGTTAATCTCTATCCCCAGTCGGTTGCCCTGTGGTTTGGTTTTGGCACCACTGGTTTTATCCTTGATGTTTACATTTTCCACTGCTATCTTTTGTGCTACTCTATGATGAGTTGGGGTGTGTGAACCCTCTATGTAATATATATATAACCCTGCTGCTCTTTTATCCATATTTAGAGTACTTGTGATGTTTATCAATTGCTAAGATGAACGTGTGGGACTAGAGCTTTCCTGGGCTAGTCACACATTAGTAAGAATTTAGAAATAATGAGATGCATGGATATTGATTCAACCGTAGACCATGTCTCCAGAAGTGTCTATCGTGTTTGGTTGCCACCTTCGTGTGGTTTGACGGGCACACTTCGCTGTTTCGGACTGGTGAATCAACTCTCCAAATATCTCCTTATTTCTGAATTCGGCGCTTTGGAATTGTATTATGAATGGGTAAATATTATGGCAAGGCTGCGATGAGGATGGATGGTTACTGCGTTTATTTGGTTTTGATTCGAGATCCCATCCATCTAGATATTTCACGTTGTCATAAGTAATTACTCTCCATAATGCACTTCCGGGGTGTCCACAGCTATCCCAGAACTCGTAGATCTTGGGTGTTGCTGAAGCAGGATGTTAAACCCTGCTGTAGCATTGAGTAGGCCAACTGGCGCTCAGTTGGCTTGGTCTCTGGCCGATCGGGTTAAAACCGAGTCGGGCAAGGTGAGATTGCCGAGAATGTCGGCGATGAAGTCAAGGCTCCCGAAGCTGATGGCTCGTCCAGGGGTGAAGTTAATGCCATCGACTCCTGTGGTTGGATCCATCGGGCTTGATGACAATGATCTCGACAAAGCCTATACCTAGCGCGCCAACTGTCGATGTTTTATATCGGCAATAATTATATGGGGCTATTCATTGGACTGAAACTCGATGGACTTTGAAAGACAAGACAATTTATACTTGTTCGGGCCCTCGGGTCAATAATGTTCAAGGCGCTGTCCACCGGGCTGAGCACCATGTCTAGGACTGAGGGATGAGCTAATCGCGGTTACCCAAGCAACATGCACCAGTTGCCGCCCATTTGCACTTGGGAAGCATGTGGGAGGGACCTCACGTGATAGGACTTCTTGCGAGTGGACAAGCCGGGGAGGAAGACCCCAGAAAAAATTGAAAAAAGAGGGGCTAGGCAGTTACAGCTAGTGAGAAAGAGTGATATATCGAAATAATGTATAGAGTGGTAGCCGCCGGCCAACCTGGGTAGGACAGGGGTCTGCCTAGGTTGGCCCGAGCCTATCCTTTATTTACATAGCTTGTCAAGGATAGATCTTGCGCAAGTGCTTGATATTCCACCGGTCATGAGGAGGGGGCCTTCCCACATGGGAGAGAGTTTTTTCTTTCCGGAGCGTCACGGCGCACGATGGAGAACCAAGTCCCCGACCTCAACTGATAGAGCCTGGATGTTACACTGATGATAGCGCCTCAGGCTTTGCTGGTATCTGGCAGCACACAACACAGTTCATCATCAGCGCATGAGGGCGGCTGATTCGCCCACCCTGCATGAGAGCGGTGGTGTGGCGTCGGGCGGTGTTGGTCCTGCTAGCCTAGCGAGCACTGAGGAGATGAAGCTTGGTGCTGCTCAGCAACCGCCAGCTCTTCACTTCCGCCTTCAGAGTTGGAATCACGCCGGTGATGCCCACCAGCCATCCTATATCAAGGCTGGAAAAACAGCAAGAAAATCAATCAAAACATGACAATCCCCCTATTTGGCGTGCCAGCTGTCGGTATGGAAATACCTATTGCAGGGATCCAAAGGGACCCCATTTTTTAGTTCAGCCTAGGGGAGTGAATGTACTTTGATTGGTCGTAGGTTGTGGCTGGAGTAAATGAGACACAAGGGATTATACAAGTTCGGGCCACCCGGAGGTATAATACCCTACTCCTGTTGTGTTCTTGGTTTTTGAGGATATTTTCCCTCTCAAGAGAGCTTACAAGACTTAGGCTGTGAGTGTTTGATTTCTCAGGATCTGATCCTCCAGAAATCTACTCTCCGGCCCTTTCATCCTCCTGTGGCCTTGGCTCTCCCCTTACAATCTTTGGGGGAATATCATAGTGGCTGCACAGTAGGAGTTAGAGAATTAGGTATGCTATGTCTTCTCTTGTGCAGGCCGGTAGGACTGGCCGCTCGTTCTTCTGGAGCCCTCCTCAAGCTAGTGGGAAGAGGAACAATGGGGGTTGGCCACGCGGCCAATGTGGCCATCCGAGGCTTCTAAAGGAAGGCTGGGCTTCCCTCGCTGATTGTGGGACCACCCGCTTGCCTCGCGTCGAAGGCATAGGGGCTGGGTGAGACGAAGATTGTCACAGCCCTAGATTTAATTTCAGGTAATTAGTGTTATGCCCTACTATCATGAGAGTGCACAATTTAAATGTTTGCATTGTCTCTTCATGCAAAATTAAAGTTTGCAATATTTTTAAACTCTCGATAATTAAACCCTAATCGGCAAAAACCAAACATTACCAAAATGTGCATCAAATTGAACAGAAGTGTATATGGGAGATAATTTATGCAAATACTAGATTATTTATCTTGAATTAATATAATTTTTCCAGAATTTAATTCATTAGTTTGGACCCATTAAATATTCCAACAATTTTCAGCCAGGGTCCTTTTCTTTGACATATGCATTTATATAGTCTAAGGAATTTCTAAAGATGATTGGTTGTACATAAAATCATATAAACATTCCTGTAAACACTATCCCACATAATTAATCCACTGTAAATTTTCCATGATTTTATCACTTCACTAAATACTTCAATAAAATCTCTCAATTCAGCTAGACTAGGGAGCTAGCTAAAAATGAATGGGTATACTTCTAAAATTCACCAAATAAATATGAAGATTAATTAGGCAGTGCAATTCTACTAACAGGTGTGTCAACAAGAACCCTACCACCAGTAATTTTGGCTCAGTTTAATTCCCAAAGAAATTACATAAAATAATAAGAGCAAAGCCCTAGGGACAAAAATTACACTGCAGAAAAACTGGATCATTATGCCTACTTTGCAATTTCACCAAAGATTAACCAGACCACTTCTAACCCTGAAATTTGGTCAGCAGGTTAAACATGTCTTTCTCTACCTCCAATAATGTTCCCATAATTTATATCCCTTAGTAACCTACTGAAATCACAGCTGCAAGACAGCTATTCACACAGCTTCCCACACTTAGTCTCTAGAGAATTCTCCTCTCATTTCTCACTTCCAGGTGGACCCCACAAGACCTGGCCCACCTGTAAGCCTCAGATCTTCTTTGGACAGTGTGTTTCACCAGGAAATCCACCCGCACCTCTCTCCTCTCCATAGGTTTCCACTACATGGACCCACTAAACATAGTCACAATCTAGCCAAAAGTGTGTAGAATATTGTTGCCTTACATGTGGGACCCACCCTGGGCACTGTAGAACTGGAGCCACCTCAATCTGCATGCCAGACGTGTCACTGCCTCCTTCTTCCTCTCTCTCACAGTATACAAGCAGCCCTGGACAACACAGCTCTGGGAAACCTCGGCCTTTTCACCTCAAACTTCGCTAGCCATCTCTCCTCTTCTTCCTCTCCACGTTCCCACCGAGAAAACCCAGAAAACCTCCAAGGATCACCGGTGGCAAGCTCATCTTCCTCACTGCCGAGATTGTTCGATCGAGCCCGAGCTAGCTCCGGTGAGCTCCATCCTCTCTCGACCCCGGGAACGTGATCTACAAGTATTAATAGTTCCATTTTTGTACTCGGCTGCCCTAGGAATTGCCGGCCAAAGCCGCTGTCGTCCTCACCTTCGAGTTCAGAGAGCGCCGCCTCGACATCCTTGCCGTTTCGGCCGCCTCGGAGCAAGTCCGACCGAGTAGCTGCGCCACTAGTGCCACCTCAGCACCAGGAGCAGGATGCCCCAAGAATCCCCCAATTCGGTGCAGCGAGGAGGGAGATCAGCCGCCGTCTTCCTCGTCTTCGGCCGAGCTCCGCCACGGCCGTTCCTCCTCAACCAGTGAGTTTCTTTTCGATTGCCTACGGCCACAGCACTCTTAAGGATGCTCCACCTCCTGGAATTGATAGCTTGGCCCCGCATGCTTCAGATCCAGCCGCCCACTGCACCACCGTCGCCGCTGGATCAATCCACCACCGCCAGTGCTGGTCTGACCTTGTTGGACTTTCCCAGCTGTGACCGACCATCTGGTGAGCTTCGTGGTGACCCATAGGTAGTCTAGCGTGCCGTATTTTTGTCGTTTCACTGCCGTAGCCGTATATGCATGTGCAGACCGAGAGCACCCGCCGCTCGAGCTCGCCACCGGCGAGCTACTGTCCATCACCGGCAAAGTTACGAGCACCATTAGGATCGCAAGGACCTCGTCTACACTTTCCCTGTTGGCCGCCACCCATGCTGAGCTGCCGTTCGCCGCCGGCGCCGGTGAACAAAGCCGGCTGCCCAGCCATCCTGTGCCTCCCCTGCTCTATGCCGCCAACAGGTGGGCCCGAGCTGGGGATAAATAAGAAAAGAAAAGAAAACGATGAACTGAATTATTTTCCAATAGAAAAATGGTTAAACTTTGTAAATTCATAACTTTTTCATTTTAACTCCTTTTTGAGTGAAACCAATTTTGTTAGTTCTATAAATTTGTGAACTTTAATACTGTAAAATAAAATAGACCCACTTCTGTACAGAAAATGTCTATAAAATAATGTGAAGCAAAAATACCTTATTTTGTGCCTAGGAAATTGGAATATCTCTAGTAAATCCTTTATAACTCCTTTTGAGGTGAACCAAATTTCTATGGATTCATAAAAATGTTCTCTTTAATGTTATAAAATTAAAAGTGAGAACTTCTGTGTAGAATTTCTTCTCTAATAATGGAAATATCTTTTATATACCACTTTATAACCTTGAAGTTTATAAATTTCTTGAAAATTCATCCTAACTGCTAAAAATATGAAATCACTTTTATTTAACTCAGAAAATTTTTACCTTTACTGTGGATAAATTTTTTTTGACAAAACTACCTCCTAAAATAGGCCTAAGTGCTTTCTAACTTTCCTTTTTGATAAACTTGTAAAATTCAAAACTAAATCATTTTAAATCAAAATCTAGTGAACCAAACTTTGTTGGAACCAATAGGTTATGCTCTTTTATATAAAAATACATGCCTTCTTGATATCTTAATAGAAAATGTTATTCAAATATAACAACTTAAGTTTACAATATAAATAATTACAAAACTGCCATTTTCAGCCCTTTCATCTTGTTATTTTTGTAATTCATAAACCGTAAAAGATTTTGAAGTGTTTCTTTCACTAAAATTCACTTTAAAATGTTAAATACCTACTGTATTTATCTCAGCATTTATTGGTCATTTTTGCATAGACATGTTTAATTGATTCTTATTTGCATATTCGCCTTTTATCGATAGATTCAGATAATTCAGAGTGCGAGGAGCAAGAACCATAAGTTGAGTGTGAACCATCGCAGCAGCAAGGCAAACATCTAAGCATATTGAACCTATGTCTTCTATAAATTTATTTGTTTGCGAAAACAATATCTATATGCATGTTTCGGTCTATTTAAAATGGGAAAATGGGTAGAGTCAATATTGCCTAATTGTATGCATTTCCATTCCTTGGTTGTTGATTCCATGTTTCTACCTTGTCACCCCTGGTTAAGGACTTTGGGATACTTTTATTTTACCGAATGCTTAGCCATGCTTAGTTCTAGACTTAGAAAAATCCGATAAATGGAGCTATCGGTTCAAAACTAGTTTAATACGAATGGATGGGTTAAAATCTGAAAAGAATAACTTTTGATTTATAATTGAGAATATATTTGACTTGGACGGATGATAGGGCGATGACAGGATGGTGTTTTCCTAATGCATGTAGCTCCGTCTGGGCCATTAAGGACCGAACATGTTGACGTCTATTCAAGCACCCTATGTACTTCCAGACGCCGAGAATGGGATGGCTTGACTCAATAGCACAGGAGGCTGTGGCCATCTACGCCCGTCCGTCAGTCGTGAGAAAGGTTTTTCCTTTGGAGGGCCTCGAGCGCGCCTGGTTTTGGCCAGAGGTGCCTCCCGCGACAGTGAGCCCGCCTTAGTCACCACGCACGCACGTGACTAAGTCGTCGGGGGCCCAGACGTGGTTTAGGTGGTTGGAGCTAAGCGTGGGAAATGTTTTGTTGTGACCTCTAGTCCGCACTCAATGTGTAGAGTGTGGGTACCGACGGGTACGGATCAAACTAGAGTGTAGTCATTTGGCTTCTATCACATCGTGTGGGTAAAGATGTACACCTCTGATCAGAGTAAGAACTATTTGAATAGCCGTGTCCACGGTTACGGACGACCGCTTGATGTGTTCCTCAGTCATGTTAGCATCAAACCTGGGATATGCAGTTATGGGATTATGTGGTTATATCATCACTTAGGATAGTCATGGATGGATGGGTTTATATGAAAGGCTTTGGTGCTAAATATGACTTGGTTTTAGTCATGAAAGATGGTATGCTTGTGTAGCATATTTATTTGGGCAATGGTGGCCCATTATTGATGTTAGAGCATGGGATTATGCTCATTTTCACCTCTTTTTCAGAACATATGACTTGCTGTCATAAAATTTTAAATTGCTTTATTTCGCAAATGGTTTTAGTTTCAAGGTATTATTTTGCTCAATAAACTTAGCTTTATGCAAAATCAGATCAACATAGCCATATTCCTTGATGTAGAGACCAGCATTACTCCTTTGTAGTATTAATATTGTGTAAGTCTAGCTGAGTACCATTCGTACTCACGCTGCTTATCTTTCAGGTGAGGATAATGACGACGTTGGTGTGGTCTACTATTATCCCGCCAAGGGTGGCGAGGATAATTTGTAGTTGATGTTATGCTCTGCCCTAGTTGGTTGCCCTGTGTTGGGTTTGGCACCACTGGTTTTATCCTTGATGTTTATATTTTCCGCTGCTATCTTTTGTGCTACTTTGTAATGAATTAGGGTGAACCCTCTATGTACTATATATAACCCTGCTGCATTTTTATCCATCTTTAGAGTACTTGTGATGTTTATCAATTGCTAAGATGAACATGTGGGACTAGAGCTTTCTTGGGCTAGTCACACATTAGTAAGAATTTAGAAATGATGAGATGCATGGATGTTGATTCAACCGTAGACCATGTCCCCAGAAGTGTGTATCGTGTTTGGTTGCCACCTTCGTGTGGTTTGACGGGCACACTTCGCCGTTTCGGACTAGTGAATCAATTCTCCAAATATCTCTTTATTTCTGAATTCAGCGCGTTGGATTTGTATTGTGAATGGGTAAAGATTATGGCAAGGTTGCGATGAGGATGGATGGTTACCACAATTATTCGGTTTTTATTCGAGACCCCATCCATCTAGATATTTCACATTGTCATAATAATTACTCTCCACAATGCATGTTTGGGGTGCCCACAGAGATGGCAGCGCGATAGTCCACGCCACCTGCCATCCCTTGCCCCCTGTAAGAAAAAAGGGCAATGATGGCCTAGGGCGTGGGATACAGAGCCACCCTATCTTCCACGCCTCACGTCGGGTAGATATACTGTCACACCCGGAGTTTAGCCACACAGAAACTTTATCGGAGAAAATACCTAAGAAAAGGAATTTTAAAATGGCTAGAGAAATTAATTGATGGTGTAAAATGCAAGATAATAAATTGTCGTGGCCGGGAATATTTTTCTTGTATTCTCTGTGCCAAAATACATTAACTGGATTTTTAGTGGAATTTACAGAGCGCCGGAACTATTTTTAATAAATCAAATACGCTTATCGGAATTAACATCGTCCTGGAAATCTTTTTTTCTTTCTTCCTTTCTCTTTTTCTCCCTCGGGGCCGCTGGCCCGCTCCTGTGCCGCCCGCGCCCTCGCTCCTCGCGCCCTCGCTCCTCGCGCCCTAGCCCTCGTGCCCGCGCGCTCGCGCCCTCGCCCTGCGCCCGCGCCCCGCACCCTGTGCCCGTGCCCTCTCCCTTGCCCGCGCCATGTGCTCTCTCGTGCTCGCGCCCGCGCCCACGCTTCTCCCGCTGACAGGCCGGGCCCGCCTGTCAGCATCATCGTTCTCCTCCGTCCGAATCGGGCGGAGGGGAAACTCCCCGGGGCCGTCCGATCCGGCGCCGTCCTCCTCATCCTCCCGCACTCGCACTCGTTCAAACGGTCGCGGACCGAGTCCGCCCCACTCCCCCGAGTTCTCCGGCGTCCACGTCTCCTCTTTCCCGTGAACCACGCGCACGATGCCCACGCCGCCGTCCACTCTCCCGTGCACGATTGGAGCCGTTCGGCCTCGATCTCTCCGGCAACTATATATAAACCATCTCCACCCTCTCCTCCATCTTTTCCCCAACACGCCGAGCTTTCCAGTGCCCCAGAACCCCGCCGCCACCGCACACCCGAGCTCCACCGTTTTTCGCCGCCTCCGGCCACCGCTCGCCGCCGTTCCGGACGCCGCCAGGCCACTCCGCCACCGCCTGCACCTCCGCCGCGCCGCGCCGCATCTCGGCCGCCACTCCGTGGAAGCCGAAGCTCGCCGGACCGCCTCGCCCGCGCGCACGGTGAGTATCAGCCTTCCGCCTCCTTTCCGGCCGATGTTTCCTGCCGCGCCGTGTCTCCATTCTCCACTCTAACTCCTCTCCCGTCCTCCTCATCCTCCAGGACACCTCGGCAGCCGCCTCTCGCCCGTTCCCCGCCGTCGGAGCTCTGTCGCCGACGTCGTCCCGAGCCGCGCCGCCTTTTCGTTGCCACTGTCGTCTTCGCGCCGTCGCTCGCCGTCGCGAGCCGCCGGTGAGAACCCCCTCCGTTTTCCCGTTCATTTCCGCCCCTCCGTGTGGTCGTCGCCGCGCCGGGTGGTCGCCGTCGTCGACCATCGGGTCGCGTGCGCGCCGCCGCCTCCCGCTCGGGACGGCTGGCTTTGGCCGCCGCTCCCCGGGGCCGTCCGATCTGCCGGGTGGCAGATCGGGGCCGCCCGCTCGCTCGCCCGCGTGGTGCGCCCTCTCGCCGCGGTGGACTTGGTCCGCCGTGCGCCTGCCTCCCGCACGCCACTGGTGGTGGAGCCCGCCTGTCGGCGCCGGCTTCCCAGTCCGGTGACGTCATTAATCGGTTAATGCGCATTAAATCACTGGTTAATTATGTTCACTCTGAAAATAGCAGTAAACTTCAATAAATCATAACTATTTCATGCGAACTCTGATTATGTCCATTCAAATTTCATTAAATCCAGAAAAATGCCAAGAATCCATTAAAAATACTTTCAGCCCAAGTTTGTTGACCCCCATGTACTGTTTTTAATTGTTTATGCACTGTTTGTTGTAGAATCCGACGCCGGTAATTCTCCTGCGTATTTCGAGATCGTAGCCGAATACCTTGAGCCGGAGCAAGGCAAGTCGCACTGATACCTTGATCAATTCGTACCCATTTTTCATTAAATTGCTTTGTTTACGCAAATACACTGCATTATTTCAATAATTCATGTGGATTGGTATTGCCTATACAATGTTAGGTTTCAGCCTTAGTCTTGATAACTAAATCCTTGTCACCTGGGTAATAATATGAGTAGAATATGATCCCTAGGATGCTTAGCCATGCTTAGCAACATAGCTCACCTGGGTATTAAATAATGTCTTTTTATATGATCGACTCAATGTCGGAAATGGAACCATGGATAGGTTGTTGTTAAATTCCTAAAATTTTGACCTAAATGGTGGGCTGTGGGTGTATGGTTCGCTTGTCACACCCATGGCAATTAAGGACCGGTTCGCGGGAACCACTTGGGCAACTTCCCGTACTTGCCACAAGCCAGCGTGGGCAACGGCTGGGCTTGAAGCGTTTCTTCTCCCTCTCCTAGGCACCGATGAAGAGGGTGGGCGTGATGGAGTTGGGTCGGCCCGGGGTAGGGTTGATCGGCTGCCGGATTCACCGTGGCGCAAGGGGGGTAGCCTGGCCAATATGGCGTGCCCTGTCGGCAGGTGCAACCTCAGCGTGGTGTGGATGGTTGGGGAGGGGTTGCGTGAAACGGTCCTGTCACAGCCTCGCACGGACATCGTGGTGATGTACTGGCACACGGGAACGTGTGTGGGGGCTGTGTCTTGTGGGTACAGTTGTACACCTCTGATCAGAGTAAAACTATTCGAATAGCCGCGCCCGCGGTAATGGGCACATTGGCCAAGACTCACCGTGATTAGTCTCACCTAGATAATTAATCTGGTTTTATCAAACTGGTGTTGTGGAAGGTGTGTGTCCGGTCGGCGTGGTTGAGCTGACGGGGGTGACCGGTTAGCGTGGTGTAACGCTAGTCGGTGGAGACTGGTGAGTGGTGGTTTAACTCTCATCAGTTTCGCCTGGTGGTCGTGGTGTAACTTCCATCAGCGCGGCTGGTCAACGTGTGTTTAGCGTTGGTCGGGAAAAGCTGGTCAGCGTGTTACGTTGTCCGGTGGTGACTGGTTAACGTGGTGTAGCGTTAATCAGTGGAGTCCGGGTAACGTGGTGTAACGGTACCCGGAGGTGTCTGGTGAACGTGGTGTAGCGTTCATCAGTGGAGACTGGTTGACGTGGTTTAGCGTCAATCAGTTGGGAATGGTTGGGCCTGGTTAACGTGGTGTAACGTTAATCAGTGGTGAATTAATATTGTAAATTAAATCAACTTTTCAATGTTTGCGAACTACTCCCTTTTGCAACTGCTTTTCCGCAAATAAACCCTATCCCATCTTTGTACCCAGTGCATATGCATATTTGTGGGTGTGATTTGTTGAGTACTGTGGGTGGTACTCAGCCTTGCTCCAATTTTCCCCCCAGTGTTGGAGGACGCGTCAGATGAAGATCATCCTGAGGAATAGGCTGGCTCCGCCGTCAAGGTGCCTGTGGGAATGGAATCGGCTGCTTGGCCAGATGTTTATAGACTCCGTTTTACTTTTTTTTTTCCGCTGCATTTATGTAATTTACAGTTTACTCTGTTTGTAAGACACTCTGTATGGCAACTTGGTTTGTGTACCCTGGCTTTCCTGGGCAGGGATTTATTACACATTAATGTTCAGAATTTCGGTGTGAATTTCTGGGCGTTACAAGTTGGTATCAGAGCCGAGCTTGCTCCGTAGGACCAGCCAAATGGAAACCCTAAGAGCCCTCTGAAATTCCCATTTGCATATGCTTCTTACAGTTGGAGTTATTTTGGGAAAAGTGGGAATCTATTTTCAAGTGGGGTAAAATCTTGGCCGTTTATTTGAGTCAAACCTGGAGTTAAATTTTTGTTTCAAGGATTGACATAGTGTCCAAATTTTGAGAAAACATTGGTTATTCTTGGGAAATGTTTGATTTACAGCATGCATAAAATCTCTTTATTTGTGTCGAAATTATTATGTGAATCTTATGTGGTTTCGCAATGGTATTTTGTTGGTTCCAAATTTACTTACAAAACTATTTACTGCATAAAATCGTTGTTGTTTCCAAATTATTCATTGTTTACTTATTTGGATCTGAGCATACATTGATTTCCCCCCCTTTGCTATCTGTAAACGCACCACCACCCCTACCAGTTCCAGCACCAGCTCTAGTGCCTGCACCTGCTCCAGTACCAGCACCGACGGGTGGATGGATCAGTGCATCGTCTGATGGCGATGGCTCTCAAGGAGGCACCAGCATCCATGGAGGTTTCACTTCGACGGACGACAGCAGCTCCTTCAGCGGGTCTCGCACTCGCAGCGAGGCCAGTTCTTCGGCCCACGGGAGTGTGGATTATGTGGGCGGATCCAGGAGCCGCACAGACGACGAGGCCGGAGACGAGCAGGAGCCGGAGTACGACTCGGATGACCGTCGAAGCCGCTCGGAGCATTAGACGCGCCACCCTTAGCTTTGCCGTTTTCTTAGTTTGATTTCCTGTTTAGTTGTAATGTTAGGAATGTTTGTTTGTTTGGGGTTAGTGGTGGCATGCCGTCTGTTGTGGTATGTCCGCCGTAATTAGGAGTTGAACTGTTTTTCCTATGTTTCCAACCAAGAAGTTCAGTTAATTTAATTCAATCACTTAATTATCACCCCTGTTTCTGAGCCACCTGTTTTTCTCCTCCCCTCCCTCTGCTCTCCCCTTCAGATGGTGAACACAAGGAGTGGAGCCCGTGCTGCCAGTGACACTAGCGCCACCAACCAGCGCGAAGGAGCACCTCAGGATCAAGGAGTACCTAACCATGTGCCACCGCCACTACCGGAGAACCCCACCTTGGCGCAGGTTTTGGCCAACCAAAACCAGATGATGGCTCTGATGATGCAACAGATGCAGCAGAACAACCAGCAGCAGCAACACCAGCAACCACAGAATCCGGCCATTGCCCCTCAATCCAAGCTGCCAGAGTTCCTGAGGGTCAGACCGCCAACTTTCTCCAGCTCCCCCAACCCCATTGATGCCAACGACTGGTTGTTGGCCATCGAGAAGAAGCTCAACCTCCTCCAGTGCACCGACCAAGAGAAGGTCGCTTTTGCTACTCACCAACTCCAAGGTCCCGCATCGGCTTGGTGGGACAATTTCCTGGTGACCCGCACCACTACCACAGAGGTCACTTGGGCCGAATTCTGCTACAATTTCCGGAAGTCACAGATTCCGGCGGGAATTGTGGCACAAAAGAAAAGAGAATTCAAGGACCTGGTCCAAGGGAATAGGACGGTTACCGAATACCTCCACGAGTTCAACCGTCTAGCGCGCTACGCGCCAGAAGAGGTCCGCACCGATGCGGAAAGACAGGAGAAGTTTTTGGATGGATTGAACGACGAGCTGACCAATCAGCTCCTCTCTAGCGACTACCCAGACTTCGAGAAGCTGGTGGAATAAAGCTATCCGCCAGGAGAGCCAGCACAACAAGGTGGATCGCAAGAGGAAGACAGCCCAGTTCCGGACTCAACAAGGACAGCTTCAGCGACACGAATGATGATGGGCCCGCATGGTGGACAGCCACCATGATCGCCGTCAACAACGCCCGTTCTACCCGGGGCACTCTGGAAGCAACAGCAACAGCGGGCAGTACAACCGTCAGTCCGCTCCGCGCCCACCAATGGCACCAACACAGCAGAGTCAGCCACGGAAGGATACCGGGGGCAAGAGCTACGTCTGCTACAACTGCAATGAACCGGGCCACTTCGCCGACAAGTGTCCGAAGCCGAGGCGAATGGGATCCAGACCTGCAGCTCCCCAGCACCCTAACGCCAATCAACAGGTGGTAAAGGGACGTGTCAACCATGTCTCCGCCGAAGAGGCACAGGCCGCACCGGAAGTGGTATTGGGTACGTTTCTCGTGAACTCAACACCTGCTACTGTACTTTTTGATTCTGGTGCAACACATTCTTTTATATCCAAGAAATTTGTGGGGACACATGGGATAAAGGTAGTGGAACTTAAAATCCCCCTGAGGGTTCATACGCCTGGGAACCGAATGGTAACTGCTCACTATAGCCCTTCAGTGAGCCTAGAAATCCAAGGATCACCTTTTCTAGCCAATCTTATCCTCTTGGAATCCAAAGACCTAGATGTCATCCTAGGGATGGATTGGTTGACCCGACACCAAGGGGTGATCGACTGTGCGGACCGCACCGTAACGGTGACCAGCCCGGAAGGAAAAGTGGTGATCTTCAAGTCACCCGTGCCGTTGCATCGGGAAGCAAGCTTGAATCAGGTCGCAGCAGAGCAACCACCAGAAAGTGGAACAAAGCCAGAAAGGAAAATACAGGATATTACAATAGTAAGGGAATACCAGGATGTGTTCCCAGAGGACCTACAGGGATGCCACCAAAAAGGGAAATTGAAATTCAGGATTGATCTGGCACCTGGAACAGCGCCAATATACAAGAGGCCTTACAGAATGGCACCGAATGAGATGGCCGAAGTCAAGAAGCAGTCGACGACCTGCTACAGAAGGGTTACATCCGACCAAGCACATCACCTTGGGGAGCACCAGTCATCTTTGTGGAAAAGAAAGACAAGACAAAACGGATGTGCGTGGACTACCGCGCACTAAACGATTCACCATCAAGAACAAGTACCCTTTGCCGAGAATTGATGATCTGTTCGATCAATTGGAGGGTGCCACCGTCTTCTCCAAGATAGACCTGCGATCAGGCTATCATCAACTTAGAATTCGAGAGGAGGATTATACCAAAGACAGCCTTCACCACGCGGTATGGGTTGTATGAGTGGCACTGTTATGTCCTTTGGACTGACCAATGCACCCGCCTTTTTCATGAATTTGATGAACAAGGTATTCATGGAGTTCCTGGACAAGTTTGTGGTAGTGTTCATCGACGACATCTTGATCTACTCAAAGTCAACGGAAGAGCATGAACAACATCTTCGTTTGGTTTGGAAAAGTTGAGAGAGAACACCAGTTGTACGCCAAGTTCAGCAAATGCGACTTCTGGTTAAGAGAAGTGCAATTCCTCGGACACATCATCACCGCTCAAGGAGTTGCCGTGGATCCAACGAACGTGGAATCTGTCACCAATTGGAAACCGCCTAAGACAGTGACACAGGTAAGGGAGTTTTCTTGGACTTGCGGGATACTACCGCGGTTCATCGAGAACTTCTCGAAGATTTGCCAGGCCTATGACTCAGCTACTGAAGAAGGATGTTAAGTTTGTCTGGACCCCTGACTGCAATCACAGCTTTGAAGAACTCAAGAAGAAGTTGTTTCAGCACCGGTTTTGATCTTACCTGATCCCAAGAAGGATTTCCAAGTATACTGTGATGCATCCCGCCAAGGGCTAGGGTGCGTGTTGATGCAAGAAGGCAGGGTTGTAGCCTATGCATCGCGTCAGTTACGCCCCATGAGAGCAGTTACCCAACACACGACCTGGAATTGGCTGCAGTGGTCCATGCTTTGAAAATTTGGCGGCACTACCTCATTTGGTAACCATAGTGAGATTTATACGGACCACAAGAGCTTGAAGTACATCTTCACCCAGCCTGATTTGAACCTCCGCCAGAGGAAGGTGGCTGGAACTGATTAAGGATATGATGTGGGGATACATTACCATCCAGGGAAAGCCAACGTCGTGGCAGACGCCTTGAGCAGGAAAAGTTACTGCAACACCGCTCAGGCAGAGGCAATGTGCAAGGAAATGCAGCAGGAGTTTGAATGCTTGAATCTGGGCATTGTTGAACATGGATTCGTGGCAGCCCTAGAGGCTCAACCCACGCTTTTTTGATCAAGTCGCAAGGCACAAGCGAACGATCCAGAAGTCGAAGAACTTAAGAAGAACATGAGAGTCGGAAAAGCTCAAGGTTTTACGGAAGATGAGAACGGGACGGTATGGATGGGGGAACGTTTGTGCGTTCCAGAGAATAAAGAACTCAAGGACCTAATACTCGGGAAGCCCATGAGACGCAGTACTCCATTCATCCAGGAAGCACCAAGATGTACCAAGACCTTAGAACCAAGTTTTGGTGGGCCAGCATGAGAAGGGAAATCGCCGAGTTTGTGGCACTTTGTGATGTGTGTCAGCGAGTCAAGGCAGAACACCAACGGCCTGCAGGACTGCTACAGCCACTCAAGGTCCCAGAGTGGAAGTGCGAAGAGATCGGGATGGATTTTATCACCGGTTGCCGGACGTCATCGGGGTATGACTCAATCTGGGTGATCGTGGATCAACTCACCAAAGTTGCGCATTTCATCCCCGTGCATACCACGTACTCGGGTAAGAAACTGGCGGAACTGTATATGGCTCGCATAATGTGTTTACATGGAGTACACAAGAAGATCATTTCTGATCGTGGTAGCCAGTTCACTTCCAAGTTTTGGCAGAAGTTACAAGAAGAGTTGGGAACCCGATTGAACTTTAAGCACGGCATATCATCCGCAAACAGATGGTCAGACTGAAAGAGTCAATCAGATATTGGAGGACATGCTGAGAGCTTGTGCACTAGACTTCGGAGGAACATGATAAGAGCTTACCCTACGTAGAGTTCTCGTACAAACAACAGCTACCAGGCCAGCTTGCAGATGGCACCGTTTGAAGCTCTGTATGGCAGGAAGTGCCGCACACCCCTTTTCTGGGATCAGACAGGTGAACGTCAGGTATTCGGAACCGACGCACTCAAAGAAGCAGAAAGAGAAGGTAGCCATAATACGAGAGCGTTAAAACGGGCTCAATCCAGACAGAGAGTTATGCTGATAACCGACGACGAGACTTAAGCTTCGAGGAAGGAGACTACGTGTACCTTTCGCGTCACCCCACTCCAGCGGAGTACACAGGTTCCAAACAAAGGGAAGCTAGCACCACGTTTCGTGGGACCCTACCAAGTGTTAGCCCGTAAAGGTGAAGTGGCATATCAGTTGAGCCTCCCAGCTTCAATGACTGGCATACACGATGTTCACACGTGTCACAACTGAAGAAGTGTCTGAGGATACCAGCAGAACAGGCAGATCCGGAACAGATCGAGATCCAGGAAAGACCTCACCTATGTGGAGAAGCCAATACGGATCTGGAGATCAGTGAAAGAGAACACCAGGAGCCGGGTAATCAGATTCTGCAAGGTACAGTGGAGTCACCATTCAGGAGAGCCACTGGGAGCGGAGAAGACGAACTGAAGTCCGCCATCCTCACCTTTTTCGCCAGCGCTCCGAATTCGGGACGAGATTCTGTTTTAAGGGGGTAGGTTTGTCACAACCCCTGAGTTTAGCCACACAGAAACTTTATCGGAGAAAATACCTAAGAAAAGGAATTTTTTAAAATGGCTAGAGAAATTAATTGATGGTGTAAAATGCAAGATAATAAATTGTCGGGCTGGGAATATTTTTCATGTTCTCTGTGCCAATACATTAACTGGATTTTTAGTGGAATTTACAGAGCGCCCGGAACTATTTTTAATAAATCAAATACGCTTATCGGAATTAACATCGTCCTGGAAATCTTTTTTTCTTTCTTCCTTTCTCTTTTTCTCCCTCGGGCCGCTGGCCGCTCCTGTGTGTGGCCGCCTCGCGCCCTCGCTGCACCTCGCTCTCGCGCCTCGCCTTCGTGCCGCGTGCTGGCACGTCCAGGCCCTTGCCTGGCCCCCGCGCCCCGACCCTGTGCCCGTGGCCCTCTCCTTGGCCGCGCGCCGCGCTCCTCTCGTGCTCGCCGCCCGCGCCGCACGCTCTCCCCGCTGACAGGCCGGGCCCGCCTGGTCAACATCATCGTTCTCCTCTGTCCAAATCGGGCGGAGGGAAACTCCCGGGGCCGTCCGATCCGGCGCCCGTCTCCTCATCCTCCCGCACTCCGCACTCGTTCAAACGGTCGCGGACCGAGTCCGTCCCACCCCCCGAGTTCTCGGGCGTCCACGTCTCCTCTTCCGTGAACCACGCGCACACGATCCACAGCCGCGTCCACTCTCCGTGCACCGATCGTGGAGCCGTTCGGCCTCGATCTCTCCCGGCACTGTATATAAACCATCTCCACCTCTCCTCCAATCTTTTTCCCCAAACACGCGAGCTTTCCAGTGCCAGACCCCGCCGCCACCGCCACCCGAGCTCCACCGTTTTTCACCGGCCTCGGCACCGCTTCGCCGCCGTTCCGGACGCCGCCAGGCCAACTCAGCCACCACCTGCACCTCCGCCGCCGCCGCGCCGCATCTCGGCCGCCACTCCGTGGAAAGCCGAAGCTCGCCGGACCGCCATCGCCCGCGCGCCACGGTGAGTTATCGGCCTTCCGCCCTTTCCGGCCGATGTTTCCTGCCCGCCGTCTTCCATTTCCACTCTAACTCCTCTTCCCCGTCCTCCTATCCTCCAGGACACCTCGGCAGCCGGCCATCTCGCCCGTTCCCCGCCGTCGGAGCTCGCGCCGACGTCGTCCCGGAGGCCGTCTGCCGCTTTTCTTGCCACTGTCGTTTCGCGCCGCTCGCGCCGTCAGCGAAGGCCACCGGTGAGAACCCCTCCGTTTCCCGTTCATTTCCGCCCCTCCGTGTGGTTCGTCGCCGCGCCGGTGGTCGCTTTGTTCGTCGACATCGGGTGCGTGCGCGCCGCCGCACTCCGCCGGGACGGCTGGCTTTGGCCGCGCTCCCGGGCCGTTCGATTCTGCCGGGTGGCAAGATCGGGGCCGCCCGCTCGCTCGCACCGCGTGGTGCGCCGCTCTCGGCGCGGTGACTTGGTCCGCCGTGCGCCTGCCTCCGCACGGCCACTGGCTGGTGGAGCCCGCCTGTTGGGGCCGGCTTCCCAGTCCTGGTGACTCATTAAGCGGTTAATGCGCATAATCACTGGTTAATATATTTTCACTCTGAAAATAGCAGTAAACTTCAATAAATCATAACTATTCACGAACTCTGATAGTCCATTCAATTTCATAATCCAGAAAATGCCAGAATCCATTAAAAATACTTTCAGCCCAAGGTTTGTTTGACCCCCATGTACTGTTTTTAATGTTATGCACTGTTTGTTTGATAGAATCCGACGCCGGAATATCGCCTGCGTATTTCGAGATCGTACCGATACCTTGAAGCCGGAAAGCCAGGCAAGTCCACTTGATACCTGATTCCAATTTCGTACCCATTTTTTCATTAAATTGCTTGTTTACACAAATTACACGCATTATTTCAAAATTCATGTGGATTGGTATTGCCTATACAATGTTAAGGTTTTTCAGCCTTAGTTTGATAACTAATCCTTGTCACCTGGGGTAATAATATGAGTAGAATATGATCCCTAGGATGCTAGCCATGCTAGCAACATAGCTCACCGGGGTATTAAATAATGTCTTTTTATATGATTCGACTCAATTTCGGGAAAAACTGGAGCATGGATAGGGTTGTTGTTAAATTCCTAAAATTTTGACCCCTAAATGTGGCTGTGAAGGTGTATGGTTCGCTTGTCACACCATGGCAATTTAAGACCTTCCGGGAACCATTGGGCAACTTCCCGACTTTGCCACAAGCCAGCGTGGCAACGGCTGGGCTTGAAGCGTTTCATTCTCCCTCTCCTAGGCACCGATGAAGAGGGGGCGTGATGGAGTTGGGTCGGCCCGGTAGGGTTGATCGGCTGCCGGATTCACCGTAGGCGCCAAGGGGGGGTAGCCTCATATGGCGTGCCCCGCGGCAGGGTGTGCAACCTCAGGTGGTGTGATGGTTGGGGAGGGGTTGCACGGGTGACGTCCTTCACAGCCTCGCACGGACATCGTAGGTGACTTACTGGCACACGGTGAACGTGTTGTGGGGCTGTGTCTTGTGGGTACAGTTGTACACCTCGATCAGAGTAAAACTATTCGAATTAGCCGGCCCGCGAATGGGCACATTGCCAAGAACTCACGTGATTAGTTTCACCTAGATAATAATCTGGTTTATCAAACTGGTGTGGGAAGGTGTGTGTCCGTCGGGTGGTTCAAGCTGACCGGGCTGACCGGTTAGCGTGGTGAACGCTAGTCGGTGGAGACTGTGAGTGTGGCTTTAACTCTCATCGTTTCGCCTGGGGTCGTGGTGAACTCCTCAGCGCGGGCCTGGTCAACCGTGGTTTAGCGTTGGTCGGGAAAAGCTGGTCAGCGTGTTACGTGTCCGGTGGTGACTGGTAACGTGGTTTTGTAGCGTTAATCAGTGGAGTCCGGGTAACGGGGTAACGGTACCCGGAGTGTCTGGTGAACGTGGTTGTGGTTTCATCAGTGGAAGACTGGTTGACTTGGTTTAGCGTTCAATCAGTTTGGGAATGGTTGGCGCCTGTAACGATGGTGTAACGTTAATCAGTGGTGAATTAATATTGTAAATTAAATCAACTTTTCAATGTTGCGAACTACTCCCTTTTGCAACTGCTTTTCCGCCAAATAAACCTATCCCATTCTTTGTACCCAGTGCAGATGCATATTTGTGGGTGTGATTTGTGAGTACTGTGGTGGTACTCAGCCTTGCTCCATTTTTCCCCCCAGTGTTGGAGGACGCGTCAGATAAGGATCATCCTGATAGAATAGGCTGGGGCTCCGCCGTCAAGGTGCCTGTGGGGAATGGAATCGGCTGCTTGCCAGAATGTTTATAGACTCCGTTTTTACTTTTTTTTTTTTCCGCCTGCAGTTTATGAATTTACAGGTTACTCTGTTTGTAAGACCACTCTGTATGGCCAACTTTGTTGTGTATCCCTGGTTCCTGG